>JAKSZT010054419.1:4561459-4575921 GCA_026826555.1 Tolypeutes matacus | reverse complement strand
ATGGATGGATGGATGGATGGATGGATGGATGGATGGATGGATGGATGCATAGTATTATGGATTGAATTGTGTTCCTCAAAAAGATATGTTCAAGTCCTAATCCCTGGTTTTGTGAATATGATCCAATTTGGGAATGGGATTTTTGAAGGTGTTATTAGTTGAAATGAAGCCAAAACTGCATTAGGATGGGCCCTAATCCAATGTGACTTGTATCCTTATAAGGACTGGAAATTTGGATACAGTCAGACAGAGAAAGAAGACAACCACGTAATGGAGGCAGAGATTGAGTTATGTCACAACCCAAGGAATGCAACGGATTGCCAACAAACCACTGCCAGAACCCTACAGACTTCAGACACTTTGATTTGGATTTCTAGCCTCCAGAACTATTAGACAATAAATTCCTGTTGTCTTAAGGTACCCAGCTTTGTGGTACTCTTTTACAGCAGTAATAGGAAACTAAGACAGATACAGACATAGGGAAAGAAAGAAAAGAGCCCTTCGATTGAACATAGCAAGTAAGTTTTAGCACTGCTTTCTCAAGGCTTCCTTTCCTGTGTTTGCCCATGACCTGAACCTCTGCCTGGGTGTGCCAGACTTGACAGCTCTCAAAGGCAAAATAAGATGGAAGATGCCTACAGTGAATGCTGTTGGTGCCCACCTAGACCCCCTTGCCTGCTGACACACCCAGCTCCTAGCTGCTATGTATGTTGGCTGGTAACAATTCATAGCTTGTCTTCTTCTCTGAATGGGAAACAATTTGGCCAGGAGGCTCTGACAACACATCCCCCACCTTATAGGCATACCTCAGCCAATGATTAACTGGTCAGTGATTGACTGACACAGGGGTACAAAAACAGTCCTCAAGGTGGGATCAGCTTTATGAGGCAGTTTGGGCTCAGAAGCTTCCCAATGGGATAGGGCTGAAGCTGGTCCAGCTGAGACCACACCCTTGCTTAAATTGCCTCCCTGCCCCATCCTGCTTTCCCCAATCCCCTTCTCCTGAGAGTAATCCCCCAACAAATCACTCACACAAGAATCCAAATCACAGGGAACCAGACCTAAGGCAATTAGTGGTCATGATGGGCCTTGCCTTCCTTGTCCATTGTCCAGGCTTGCCTGGGGGCTCTAGGGTCTGAGAGGCAGTCCCTGCCCAAGAGTATTGTGTTCTAGTCTGTTCTCAAAAACCCTTATATTTCACTGTAGAATCTGAAGCACCATCTCTCCTATAATTCAACCAAAGGAACCTCAGATCCCCCACAATCATGTCACATGAAACTTCCCAGTGTGTCTCTGAAGAGTGGGGAAGGAGGAGGCAAGGCACATTTCCAGACTCCAGGCTTTTGACATCATCCAGAAAGGGTGAGAACCTAGCATTCATTAAGCAACTTGTGTTTCCAATTACACATAACAACTCCTGGCTCTGTTCTGCGTTTCCCTCTCCTTACCTCCCCTAACATTATATATTGTGGGTTTTATTAAGTCATCAGTATCATGGCTTACTTGACTCTTTATCAGAAATTGTAACCCAACTCCCTCTACTTCTTTCCCCTCTCTGAGTAAAGTTGGTTCTTGGCTTGGCAAAGACCCTAGCTATGGTCTGCAACTTTCACTATCCCATCCTGGTTGGTCACCTTCCACTCTCTATAGACACAATTGTACCTTCTTTTTTAAGAAATGAACTACAAAGGTAGTAACAGGGCATGAAGAGTCAGGAATTGGTCTGAGTAGGGAAAGTAAAGGGTCACTGGTAATTTAAGTATGTGTTTCTCAAACTCTTATGTGTGCAGAAATCACCTGGAGATCTTGTAAAATGCAGATTTTGTGGTGAGGCCTGATACTCTGCATTCTCACAAGCTCCCAGGTGATGTTGATTCTGGCTAAGGGTGTTGCTAATTTTGCCTAGAAGAATTAAGTACCTGCTTTCTTCACTGCTGCTGAAAAGAAGGCTGCCATGCACAAAGAGGCTTAAAAAATACAGAGGAAATTTTGCTTTCTCCCAAATATGCAGGAACATATACAGACACTGTTCCCATGAAATGGGATTTGATGTTGGTAAACCAATTTAGGACTTTGATTAGTGTCCAAAGGAAAGCAGCCTCGTCAGAAGGGGGCCTGTGTTAGTGGGGCCTGATGCACATCTTTGAGTCACCCTCCAGGGCAGGCTCTGGTGGAAGAATGACCTGGAGGTTAACACCCTCCTCAGGGGAGCAAAGACCTTGCCGTATATAGTTGTGTTTCTGATATGTTCAAATACATCTGGGTTCTACAGGGCCCAGGGCAGGACAGCTGACAGCTGGCGCCGAAGCCACACCCAGGAGACAGGTCCTGTCTGATCAACCCACCCTTGAGTTATTCCCAGTATCCCTCTCTGCAGACTCCCACCTGGAGTCATTTCTTCAACATTTTCCCCAACTCTGCCTTCTCCTTTGGCAAAAATCTTGCCCAGAGGAGCTCTTTCCTGTAAATAATAATAATAAAAGCTATCACTTGATGAGGACTCACCCTGAGCCAGGAAGTCCCTAAATACTGTGTATATAAAGAACTCATTGAATCTTCCCAAGTAACCTATGAGATTAAGGATCAGATTTAAAATATGGCTGCTTAAATTTTTGACGCACATCCCATCGAGAGTTGTCATGTAAATGCAATTGTCATAACAAACCAAAAGCAGATGGATATCACCCAAAACAGAGAGTATCTACAACTGCAGGCAAGACAGTTCCTTCCTTCTGCCCCATGGGATCTAAGCCCCCTCTCAGCCAGAAACAGAGTGGGCATCACCATCCCCAAATCCTCAAGATTGAGGAATGAACAAACGTAAGGGGGAAATGCAACTATGGACCAAAGTATATTTATTATTATTCTAGTAATGGAAGAACTTGTAACATTCATATAAAGACAGTGGTCACCAGAAGTTCTAAGGGGAGGGAGAAGAAAGAATAGGTGTAGCATGGGGCATTTTGAGGACATTGGAATTGTCCTGCATGATATTACAATGATAGATACAGGCCATTACACATTTTGTCAATACCTATAAAATTGTGCAGTACAAAGTGTAAACCATAATGTAAACTATAGGCCATGGTTAGTAGCAATGCTTCAATATGTGTTCATCAATTGTAACAAATGTACCACACTAATGAAAGATGTTATTAATGGGAGAAAGTGTGAGAGGGGAAGAGGGTAGAGTATACGGGAATCCCCTACACTTTCGATGTAACTTTTATGCAATCTAAAACTTCTTAAAAATAAATTTTAAAAAAGCAGATGGAATCAAAAGTTAAGTCCAGCACTTGAAAGCAGATCCCACATGACCCTGGTTTGAATGGTCAGTGCAATTTATTTGCTTGCTTAATCATAAACTACCAACACAACCAATATACAATAACCATGTCAAGAGCACACAACACATTTAAAAGAAGGGGACACCAGAGTCTTTAAAGTCCATTGGTGGGGGGGTGGATGTGGTTCAAGCAATTGGGCGCCTGCCTCCCACATGGGAGGTCCCAGGTTTGGTTCCCAGTGCCTCCTAAAGAAGACGGACAAGACAGCGAGCTGATATGAAGGGCTGCTGCGGCGAACTGACAACAACAAGATGTTGCAACAAGATAACACAATTAGGAGACACAACAAGGAGACACAATGAGAGACACAACAAGCAGGGAGCAGAGGTGGCTCAAGCGATTGGGTGCCTACCTCCCACATGGGAGGTCCTGGGTTCAATTCCCAGTGCTTCCTAAAAGAAGACAAGCAGACAGAGAGAGCATACAACTAACAGAGAGCAGACAGCGAGTACAAACAATGAAGGGGGGGAGGAATAGATAGATAGATAGATAGATAGATAGATAGATAGATAGATAGATAGATCTTTTGAAAAATGAAATAAAGTCCATCAGCTCAGCTGAGAGCTGACAGAAAATAGGCAGGTAACCTTTAACAAGAAATCTTGGGAGCTGGGTCCAATGTGGCATCAGTGGAGGTTCCAAAGCCATTGGTGGGAGGCACTGATCACGGTGGCACAGCAAGGATGCAAGCCTCGCAGCACAGCAAAGAGATTGGAGCCAAGAGTCAGAACAACCAGGTGTCAGCCTGCCTCTACCTGACACTCATTGAAGCAATGTCTGCCCTGGGTTTTTATGGCTCAGAGGTCTGGTTGTCAATAATTTTATTGAGGGAATGCCCCTAAAACATGTTTACAATATTTGGGGGATTCAAGATCTTTAATATCATTTCAATACACAATAATCTACTCTTTGATGTTGGATCACAATATTTTTGGACACTTTTTATAAGCATTTTAATACTGCAATTCCTAATACAATCAATATGATAGCTGCTACAATTCCTTTAGCATGCTCAAATATCCATTCTCAAAAATTTCAAAAGTTTAATTTTTCAAACCATTCAATATGTTACCTTGACAATTTTTCTTCCAAGTAAATCTCATTTTTATAACACTAATAGGCGTGCAAAGTTCATGGCATGCTGCAAAGTTTATTTCTGTTGCCATATAGGGAGTATCTAGTGCAGCCATTATTTTAGGAACATGTAGCTCATGGTCTTTCTGCACCTTCTGTCATAAGGATTATTATATCTTCTTCCAAGTGTCATTTCACCTGTTCATATTTTGCTAATGTTTTATTTACATTAATTAGGGTTAATTCCTTCTTAGCAATATGATGTATCTCATTGTTCAACCTCAGAGTTCCTTTATCTTTTATGGTCCAGGTATAATGAATTTTTCCATCAATCATAATGTTTGTAATTTGTTGAAATTTGATACTATCTTGGAGGAAAAGTTCTATGTTCCTTCCCTTATTCCAAAAAGTTATATTTCTTTCATTTTTAAAACATATTACCATAGCACAGTTCCCTAGATTATATAATAATGGTTTCTCTGGCATTTTGGCTCAAGTCATAGATATTTTTATTTCTGGTACCTCTGTGTCGTTTAGAGATTAGGTGTACCTAATGTCCACTCTTCCATACTCTGTGCTGGTTTCTGTGTATCCCCTTTTTCTGTGGGTGTTTAAGCTCTAAGCATCCACACTCTTCCTCAAAATTAGGGTATTGTCATAGTGTGATATTCCAATTTCCATATTCCTCTTTTTAAGGCTAATATTTGTATTCACACTCTCCTAGATAATCACAGCCACTGTCATAAGTCACATGTAATTTGGATCTAGTCAAATTATCATCAATACTTGGTGCCTGATATCTACCTGATTTGAGTGCTAGTCTTAAAATAGCCCACATATCTTTTAGCTTCTGTTGCAGTGTGCTACGTTGTTTTTCTAGCTATATTTTATCTATAGATTTCCAAATCTTTTGAGTGATAAAATCCATCTGACCTACTGCTGTTTTTTAAAGTGCCAATGATTCCCCTACCTTTCTCCCACAATCCTGAATGTGACCCACGATTTCATGTATGTTTTTTATTTGAAGTCCTAAATGTGAGAGAACTGCCATGGCATGAGCATTGAACCTGTGTCGTGTTCTTTTGAAATTTTCCAATTTTATAGCCATTTCCTCCATCTGGTACTGTGATATCAAAGTTTCTTTCAATCCTCCTACTAATCTCCATAGGAACTGCAAAGGTTTCCTATTTCTATAGATCTGCTTAGGTGGTAAATCCTTAAATCGTAGGTTATATGGTTCTTGAAAGTATTTACTGCATATTGATGCACTCACACTATCTATAAACTATTTCTATTAAGCCATAAGGTATATACTAATATAGTAGCACCAACTATGACAGGCATCTTTGATAAGTAGTTAGGTTCCCCAGTTCTATGAGTTGAAATAATTGGTGTTATCTGATAACCTGCGGTATACTACCAGGAGTATCATTCTGTATAATGATCCTTTTTCTGCATTGTTCCTCTATATACCTTATATGGTTCACCTGTTGTAACAAAGTTAAAGCACGAAGTCCATGGATCCTTTAGCAGAATTTTTACAAGGTTATAAGTGTTACAGTATAACATCTCATCAAGCTGCCAATTTTTGGTCTATGCAGCCTCATTGTGAAATGTGCCTGTGTGTGTATCTTTAGGGTTGGGGTGTAAGGGTATCAAATCAAATGAGGTTATGGAATTTTTAGCTATAGCATTTTTCAAAACCTTGTCCTTAAAAGTCCAGTCTATGAACTTATCCCTAAAAGATGACATATTCTGTGGCTGTCACTAATCCAAACATTACTGTTTTAGCTATATTAGGCATTTGTTTTGCTTTCCAAAGGTCTAAACAATGTCACTACGAGGTGCCCAAAAATAACAGGTAACATTTTCTAAATTGTCTCATTTTGTTAAATTAGTTTGATGATATTACTTACTGCATGGTATATTAGTAATGCCACCATATTGTATGTGTATTATTGGTTATCCTTTTTCACATTTTCCCTAATTGTTCCACTGTATTATTTTGCAAAGTCTATAAGTAACTTCCCCAGTTATACTGGTCAATGTTGTATGGGTGTAATTGAGAGTGGTATATCCTGTTATTAAGATATTAACCCTTATACCATATATAAATGGCTTTTTTATTGCAAATTTGTTTATAAGTTGTTTGATTCACCAGCACTGAAGTATTATCATTAGTCTCATCGTATGGCATAACTATATATTTATGGTCATTCAAAAATGGTATGAAGGGTCCTATGGAGTCTGGTCCTACAGAGATGTTAGCTGTTGCTATTTTCCAATATGTGGTTTCAGATCAGTCTTACTTCATATCCCAATGGTTTGTATTTGTTTACTACCATACAAGAGCCCATAGTGCACGTTCTCTGTAATGCTCCTCTTCCTGTGCCCAGTTTACAGTTTCTTAATATGTAGGTATCTGTTATGCATTTGTCCATATTATTGCAGAGGATTTTTTTAAAAGCATCAGTGTATGTCTGGTGGGTATGGCCAGTTTTAAAATTCTGTTCTAAATTTAGAGAATTTTTATTTCCATAATGGAACATATTTGGCCATTCTGTGACCTTAAGTGTTATATGAGCATCAATTGTTGTATCATAACTCCGTAGTATCCCTATTTTCATGATCTAATTGTATGGCAATGGAAGTAACTTCACATTAACTCTAGGCCATTCTTTTGTAGAATTTAAGAATTGTTGCTGTATGAGAGTTATAGGCATGGTGCATGATCATGGTGTAATACTAGGTATAGTACTATTTCCCTCATCTTTTTTCTTCTGTTTCTTTGTCGTCTTCTTCCTTTTCTTACTCCTCATCATAATCATCATCATTAATTTCTTCAGATATCCATTATGTTATAGCCAAATAGTTTAAATCTTCTGCTGACAATTCTAAGTACCATTCACAACTTTTCTTATTTTGTGGATCATGTAGGATCATGTCTGTTAAAATAGTTGTCATATTTCTATCTACAAGATTGTAATAACTATTCATAGCACATCCCAAAATTGTTTGGCAATTTCCCATTGCTTGGTAAACCTTAGCTATATTAGTACTTACAGAGCAAATGGTAGTACTTTGCTTTGCCCATATAGTTAGATTATTGACTCTAATGTGCTTATGGTGGTGATCTCCAGACCTACTTAAGTATCTCAAGGTACCATAACATTTCCACAGGAAATGTTGGTTAAAGTAATCTGCAAAAGCATTAGAGAATAAATGTTTTAATTCTGATGTTTTCATATACTTATATAGTTATCTTGAGTTTGAAGGCTACTTGTTTCTGCTAGCCAGTATAGCCAGCCAAAGATTAAACAATTTCCTTTAATTTGTAAAATTGAGTCCTTGATATGGTTTTAGTTTCATTACCAGAGTTGCCAGTCACACTTCTCCTGTGTCTCCCATGATTGGCATTATTGATGATATCACTCAGCAAAATCTTAGCAAGCATAACACTAAACAATGGCAACAAGATATATAGCCTTTTAGAGCAATTAGCTGGTATTTCTCATGGATGTATTACTAGTGTCCCTAAATAAGGCTACTCTGGCAGCAAACAGTCATCTTAGAATCCTTTGGGCTGCCTCTATTAGCTGTTCTGTCAGTTCTAGAATACCAACAGTCCATTGTGTGTAATATGCACCTGCTCTTTCACTATAATATGCAATTACAGAAGGCAAATCTGGTATTAAATCTGGATGTTGTTACGCAAGCTTTGAATAATGCCTAAAACTGCATCTAGCTCAATCAGAAATTGTTCAGGAAAGTCAGTCTTAATACCTTCAGTAGTGGGATTATCAAAGTCTTCATGCCCCATGTTGGTACTGGGCATCCTCAGTTGTCCCATTAAAGCTCCTGGAGTTTCTCCTCACAGCTGATGCTTTGCTACACCATTCTCTCCACTCTTCGAAAGTGCTGAAGTTACTATGGAGTAGGGCTGGTGCAGTAGGGGGTACAGGTGTAACTTCATATTCAATAGAGGTAAAGTTGTTGGCAGTGTGTTGTAGAAGTTAGAGCAGGTGGAACAATTGCCACTGGTTTTCCCTCCATTCTTACACTGAGTCTGGCTTTCAACCAGGAGGAGATCAAAAAGATGAATTGTCCAACCAGGATTGCCATGATCAGTACCCTGCAACATATCTGCAAGCTAGTTAAGCATGATATTAGTATGTTTAAACTGTGCTGGATGTCCTTTTCCTAGGGTTAGCCAGGAAGTCTTGCATGAGGCTGGTGCTATAACTTCTCCAATCTCCATACTTCCATTCATGCTTCTAACTAACACTTTTTCCTCTATTCCTTTTTTAGCCTGTCTTTGTATATTACCTCATATTTTTATTTCAGTAGGTTGCATTCTAATCATGCCTTTGGGACTAGGTAATTTCAGCCTTTCCCTATTATTTAAGGTTTTGCCAGCCTTCCAAACTTGTGTAGAACAACCTTTCAAGTCTTCATTTTTTGTAAATATTCTCAATTTTTCTTTTGATAATCCATTATATCTTTCTATGCTTCCTCCTGCTGTGGGATTGTCTGCTAAATGAAAATTCCAGCCTATCCCTTCATTCTCTGCCCATTTTCACTCTTCTTTTCCTATAAAATGACTACCTTGATCTGATTCTGTGATTAGAGGGTTTCCATCACACACTGTCCATGTATTTCTCCTCATTACTGTTAAAAGATAATTCTCAAAAAAGTTAAATTGTGGCTTTTATACTGATATAAAAATGAACACATGTTAAAGATTTTACTTAACTAAATCAATAAGGCAACCAGGTAGATGTTATAATTGAGTCAAAGGAGAAGTCAAAGAAGCACCAATTTAAATGGAGTAAACGAATGTTGGAATGAGTATGCAAATGGGGGGACTGGATTTTTCACTGTTTGGTGGGGGGATTGAACTTCTATAGGACAGGACAGAATTTACATGTCTATGGAAAAGAATTATTTTGTACTGCTATCAATTATTTACAACTTACAATGTGGTAAAATAGCTCTCATAGAATCAGAATCTGCCCAGAGGGATCCTTTAGACAATGCATAGTTTTCCATCCAGGCACAGTTTTTCTGATACAGTCTCTCCTACTTGTGATTTTTTAAAAATCAAAAATTATTATTCTTGATTAAAAAATAAAATCAGTCTCATTAGGTTTGGCCTGATTATTTACATGGTGGCAGGAAGAGGGCTACTTCCTCATATAATAGGTCCTCTTAAATTTGCTTTGCTGGACATTTGTATAAGGAATCAGATTGGACAATTTTTGTTTGTTTGTGGGTTCTTTATTGTTATTGTTATTTCCACCCACTAGAAGGGTGAGCCTCTCTTGCTCATTGCTGTGCCCCAAGAACCCACCATGGTCCTGGTAGTTGGATTTTTTTTTTTTTTTTACTTTTTATTTTGAAATACTTTCACATTTACAAGACAGTTACAAAAAAATACAAGCCCCATACAGAGAACTCCAACATACACTTACTCCCCCAGATAGCTAGACCCATCAACTTTAATATTTTGCCACATTTGTCAATATCATTCTATCTATCTATCTAATCTATCATCTAGCTATCTTTCTATCATCTGCCTATCTATATATCAATCCATTTTCTAAACACTTGAGTGGAGGTTGTATACATCATATTCCTTGAACACTTAATACAGCCATGTACATTTCCTAAGAACAAGGATATTCATTATGTAACCACATTAAGTGCAGTTACCAAGTTCAAGAAATTTAACATTGGGAAGCGGCTGTGGCTCAATCAGTAGGACTCCTGTTTACCATATGGGAGGCCCCGGGTTCGGTTCCCGGAGCCTCCTGGTGAAGGCAAGCCCGCCCGCACGGTGTGGTTAGCTGACCCAGCGAGCACAAGCAGCAAGGGGGGGATAAATGAATAAATAAATAAAATCTTTTTTTTTAAAAAAAGAAATTTAACATTGATATAAAACTGAGTCTCTATTCCAGTTTTTTCGGATGCCCCAATAATGTCCCTTTGAGCCTTTTTCCTCCCTTGCTAGATCCCATACAAGATCATGTATTGCATTTAATTGTCATTGTCTCTTTAGTTGCTTTTTTATTTAATTGTGGGAGCATATATACAGCATAAACTCTCCCATCTCAACCACTCTGAAGCATACTATTCGATGGGATTAATCACATTCACAATATTGCAGTACCCTCACCATCTCCCATTACTAAAACTTTCCCATCTCTCCAAAAAGAAACCCTACAACCCTAGAACCCAGCATGGTCCTGGTAGTTGGACCTCCAATTTCTCTCTCTATGAGTGTGCATAGTCTCCAGTATATTCTTTGCAGATATTAAAGGGCTTGAATTTAACATCTTAGATCACATTCTCGTTTGCTTTGATTCCAATTTATTTTCAATAATATACACAAACCATGCTCCTATAATCCTTCGTACCCTCATGTTTATTTAGTTCTTATTACACATTACATGGTTATACATGCTGAGTCCAAAACCATGGATTTATCATTACATTTTATGCATCTGCCTTTTAAATTCCGAAGGAAGTAAAAAGTACATTTACAAAACAAAAATACAATAATACTGGCATTTGTGTTTACTCACATAATTGTCCTTACTGGAGATTTTTATTTCTTCATGCAGCTTGACTTTGATCTATTGTCTATTGTCTTTTCCTTTCAACCTGCAGAGCTATCTTTAGCATCTCTCATAGGGCCTGTCTAGTGGTGATGATCTTGCTCAGCTTTTGTTTATCTGGGAATGTCTTATTGTCTCCCATATTTTTGAAGGACAGTTTTCCTGAATATAGAATTCTTGATCTTTCCCTTGATTTGGTGCTTGCCCTGTCACTGCATTCCTCTAATTGTTTACTGTAGCTTTGGGAGAGATGTTTCTGTTAGTTCTTTTTGATTGTTCAAAGCTTCTGGGGGGGGTGGAGTCTTCTCAGATTTAACTTTAAAAAGTCTCTTATTATTTGTTGTCCTGAGGTTAAAAGGCCATGCTAAGAAATTCTCACCACCAGGTTTCACTTGCAGTACCTATGAATTTGGACAAATACCTTTTTTTCTAGGTCCCTAAAATATCCCATTTTCCTGGTCTGGTAGAAGGTGTTCTTCCTCACCATCTATAAGGCTGTGACCCTGTATGCTGGACACCAAGACAAGTTTCTCCAGAGGGCTTTGGCCCCATTGGGTCCATAAAGTCAACCTTAGTTCTTTATAAGTGGCTGGTCAGATCTGATTAAATGAACAGCATTCTCAAATGTGAAATCCCAAGCAAGACCTTGGTTGCACAGCTAATTTTTAAAAATTATATCCTGGTAAAAGAGAGGACAGATTTTTATTGAACCTATGCAAATAACAATATTGCTATGAAAAGTAAGAAGACTTCATAAGCATTTCTGAATTTTGAGGGAAGTCAGGCGGAGAGAATAAAATATCGTTTACAAATGTTTCATTTCAGTTTTCAAAAGCGGAATCTACTAAAGTGTTATAGGTTATAGACAGGTTAAGAAGAAAGAGAAAGGGCTTCCTTATAAATAGAAAATTTATATTTATAAAATTTGAGAGCTAATTAAAATTACATCAACAATATTCCAAACACAAGCTACCATAATCCCTCATCAGTTCATTCAATCCGATGTAATAAATTCTTGTTCTTCTAGATCTTGGCTTAGCAGTCACATAAACTGGTCTACTTCTTGATTGAAGAGATCAGGAAATCTGGACTCCCGATTCAAAATTTTCTAAGTGATAACATAAGGAGGCTGTACTGAAAAACCTATTCTTTGAAGTACCTAGCATAGTCCTTTCCACAGGGCTCTGAAACACACTTTCTTTGCTAAGGATAAGAAATCTGGCCTGTAACTGATTGTAGAGCCTTCAAGAAGCATCAAAATCAAACAGAAAATCCATCTGTAGATGACAGAGACTTAAATGGCCGTGTTTAATTTATTACTGATGATATTCAAAAGTGAAAGATCTCATGAGAGTTCATAACAAGAATAATGCAACTGACAAAGATATTTTTTCCTGTGGCATGCAAAACAAGATAGTAAAGCCAACCCAAAAAGTATTAGACAAAATACCTATAAGCAAAATGACTATTTTTTTAAAAGACAGTGACTATTAATCTGATTTATAAAATGAATATATGATAAACATAATTTTACAGAGGAAATTTTGAGATTTAATATATAACAATACAGTAATATAATATATTAATATGACATGTTATTATGTATGACACAGGTCCTATATATCTGTATTTTTATAAAAATGCATAGGTATGTCTGACATACATCCCCGCTTGAAAACCACTGGCCTAGAAGATGCTAGATTCAATTAATAAAGAAGGGGAGTGACCAAGTAAGCATTTTAAATAATAACTAAAATTATGACTGTTAACATTATACTGTTATTGTCTAAAGTCATCACACAAAGTAACATCAGGGCTCTGGTAAATAGAAACATTTTATGAGTGCAAGGGCATTGATAAATCTCTAGGAACTTTCTATACAGTATACAATTTCTGAAATATTTATATTAAAACGTTTTACACATGCAACCTAGGTAAGGCTGAGTGGCTCTTCTGATTTGACCTCTTTTCCCATGCATCTCATCAGTAGTAACATCAAATAAACCTAATTATTTCTAGATGTCTTTTTGTATAAGGTAAAAAAATAAATCTTTGTAATTTTCCAGGCACCCTCTGGGAAATCTCAAAGATAGTTTTAAGTATAAAAAGATATCCTTAGGGTTCTTCCAGCGACCCCGCCGCTGGTCCCAGCAGCTCGGGCGGCGGGAGGAGCGGTAACGGCCAGCAGCTCGGCTTCGAGAAGGCTCTCGGCGCGTCGCGTCCCGCAGCACCGCCAAGATGCCCAAGAGGAAGGTCAGCTCGGCCAAAGCGGCGGGGAAGGAGGAGCCCAAGAGGCGGTCGGCGAGGCTATCCGCTAAACCCGCTCCTGTGAAAGTGGAAGCGAAGCCAAAAAAGGCAGCGGGAAAGGATAAATCTTCAGATAAAAAAGTGCAACCAAAAGGAAAAAGGGGAGCAAAGGGAAAACAAGCTGAAGTGGCTAACCAAGAAACTAAAGAAGATTTACCTGCAGAAAATGGAGAAACTAAAAATGAGGAGAGTCCAACCTCTGATGAAGCAGGAGAGAAAGAAGCCAAGTCTGGTTAAAACCATACACCATGTCTTATCAGTGGTCCCTGTTTCTCCCTTCTTGTACAATCCAGAGGAATATTTTTATCAGCTATTTTGTAAATGCAAGTTTTTTAGTAGCTCTAGAAGAAACATTTTTAAGAAGGCGATTGGAATCCCACCTCATCCCATTTTTTTTAAGTGTAAATTCTTTTTTTTAAGAGGGGAAATCATTTGCTGGTTGTTTATTTTTTGGTACAACCAGAAAATAGTGGGATATTGAATTATGGGAGGCTTTGACTGTCTTGGGTGTCAACTTAACATTCCACTGGGGGCTGGCAGTTTTTATACCCTATAATACAACACATACTAAAGAGTGATTTGGAATCACAATCATGCATTTAATATGTGTTGAGCATTTTAAATTACTCCTATTCCCATGTTTTTTAGTGGACATGTTTCTTAAAACCACTTCCCTGATCTTGGCTCTCCCTGTCAGAACTCTACAACATCCTTGGTCATGGTTGTCCAGTTTTTCTAATAACTTTGTTATGTGCTGTAAAAGATTGGAAATGTGAGTATGTAACGTGGATGGTATTAAATTGTGAATTAGTGGGACTTAAAGATGTAACAGTTTATCAACATTTGAAGATATTGGTACTTGATATCCTCTTAAGGAAAACTTGCCTCCAAATTTTAAGCTGGAAAGTCACTGGAATAACTTTAGAACAACTACATGGCTTTTTAGGTTTTTGGTACGTACATTAAGAATTGTGTACAAATTGTTCATAACGTCTGTGCTGATCTTCAAAACAACCAATAAAATCTCAATTATGAAAGAAAAAAAAAGATATCCTTAAAGTTTTACTTTTTATTATATTATATTATATTATATTATATTATATTATATTATATTATA
>JAKSZT010054419.1:4522272-4561449 GCA_026826555.1 Tolypeutes matacus | reverse complement strand
ATATTATATTATATTATATTATATTATATTATATTATATTATATTATTATATTATATTATATCATATTATATTTTGTTTGGGGAAGGCAAAAATCAAAAAATTTTCAGAGGAGATTTGGACCCTTGATTAAGATGGGATCAGAGGAGGCTGAGAAACAATACTTGGTTGCCTATTTAATAAAAGTGACAGTAAAACATTTAAAACTAAATATAAATTTAACATGATTGCAGCCTATCTTAGTTTTTTTAAAAGTGAGGAATCTTTTTAAATTTTCTTAAATGATAAAGAGTATTATAAAGTAAAAATACAGCATAGAAAATTGTTATGTATGCAGAGTACACAGATAAAGTAACCATTCATCCTGGAGGTGAAGGCAAACAGTAAACCACTGAAACAAGCCTATCAAAACTGAGCAAACCTTGCTAAGATTTTAACACATTTCATTGCGTTTCAGACTCAAGTATTATAAACCAAGGAAAATAAAATTCAGTTTCCCTGTTTTGTCCTTTGTTATGCTCATTCATATTCTGGAACAAACTGATACTCTGCACCAGGGTAGATCTCAGCAGGTCTGTCTTCAAATGAATCAATAAGTAAGCATTTTAGAAATGTTTCAGTTTCAATTTCCAATATAGTAACTAGAGTTAGTTATAACTCACAAAAACAACAACAAATCACCTCATTGGAGTCTTCATTCAATAAATTTCAAGAGTACAAAAAGGTTTGAAAATTTAAAAAGAAAAAAAAGAGAGAGAGAAACCCTCTGAGAACTGCTGCTTTAGGACAAAACTACTCTTTTCCTTGAAAACTAGAAGCACATACACAAGTGTGTTTCTTTATTACCCCTAAGTATAGTCTCAACTACTAAATTGGCTGTAACTATTAACCTAATTAATTTCTATTTCACAGACAAAACTGGGGGAGTGGTGGATAATTGAGAACTGTCACATACCAGCATTTTAGCAGATTTGCAGAGCTCATGAATACACATAACACAACTTTCTACAGCCACACACATTCCTTACACAACCTCTCAATGTGGCAAAAAATGAACCTTTTTATTAACAGACTCATATAAAAATAAAACAGCAAAAGCATATAAACTTAAAATTATGCTTAATAATGTGTTTCAGTAGTCCTTCTTACTTTAAAATGATCTAAGCATCCAATGAATATTTATTAATTAACTCAATTTAATATCAATCCAAATTTTGAGTTAGCTAAAAATTTTGGAAACTATCTTTAAACTGGCATTTTACAAAACATAATTACTGTTGAAGTAAAATTTGTTAGAATGATGATTCAGTTTGGTTAAACACAAATTTATATTTTTCAAAATCTGGAACATTAAGTAGAAGTAATGCTAATTTATTTGATCAGTAAATATCTGTAAATTTAAGAAGAACATACCTAAGTAGAATAAAATGCATGCTTATATTATACTTAGCACTGATAAATCAGAAAACACATAGCTGTCTTTAATCCAAAAATAGTGGTCTTATTTGACCAAGATTTACCTAAATTATGAGAAATTAGATACTTAAACATTTCTGAGCTAGTTTATTTAAGTTTTATTTTTTCATTCTGGCACACTTAAGAGTATTAGAAGTTCAATTTTCTTATTTTCTAAGAATCTGGGGAATAATTCATTTATATAAGTGCTTATTTATCTATATAAATTAATCAGAACAGAGCTCCTTTAATTTAAGTAACTTTATGATCTAATATTATTAAGACTTTTCAGAGGTAGGAAAACATTATACAGTCACATTGAAAGGCAAAGGCCATTTTGAATTACAGATACATTGACACACAGACCCAGAGCTTACACCTTCCATTCTACCATTCCAGCCATGGATCAAGAGAAAACACAGAAGCACAAGAAAAGTTTTCACCAAAAAACTTATAGTTCAGATATCAAAGAGCTATTCTCCTTCCCTGTGAACATGAAATTCTCAATTAACTTGAGCTCAAAATAGACAAATTGGCAAGTGAACAAGAAGTCTGACCAACAAGATTCTCTGTTGTTTCTCACCCAACAGAGACTAGATCTCTACAAATAATTGATCTATTTATAGAGATCTCAAAATTCCCGACCATTGCTGCCAGAAATGGGGAATAATTTATCTGTTGAGAACAAACCAAATACAAATCAAAAACAAAACATGAGGTTAGTAAAGAGAAAAATTAAAATTAGAAAACAGAGTCAACAAAGTTCTTCATCTCTGGGAACCAAGAAAAGACATACCTGGGCTTAAACTACACATGATGGGCACTTCTCTGGAGATGAAATTCACTCAGCTCTGTTAGGTGAATCCATTGGGTATCTTGGTGGAAGACTTCAAAATATGACTTTTCTATAACCTAAAACTTCTTTAAAAATAAATTGAAAATAAAATTAAGACACTGGGGGAACATAAAAAACTGTTAAAAGATAATTTTCAAAAAATAAAGTTAAAATAATTACTCCCGTACAGATATAAAAATAAACATTTGTTAAATATTTTATTTACTCAAATTAATAAAGCATCCAGGCAGATGTTACAACCAATTCAGAGGAGAAATTTTAAAAGAAAAGAATGCTGAAAAGAATGCTGAAATACATATGCAAATGGAGGTTTTGCTCTAGGCTTAGGGAAATCAGTTGAACCTCTACCAGACAGGATATAATTTGCAAATCTTTAGAAAAAATTATTTTGCATTGCTATAGGTTATTTACAATTTACAGAGTCGGAAAATAGCTCCAAATAATCAGAAACTGATAACCCAGAACCCAGAAAGGTGTCCCCTAAACAAAGCATAGTTTTCCTTTGAAGCACAAATTTTTCCCTACACTACCCACATAATTTTGGTAGTGGGTGCCAGGATATGTTTATATCATGATACAACCTTTGGTCTTTGTTTTAGTTTGCTAATGCTGCCAATGCAAAACACCAGAAATGGGTTGATTTTAATAATGGGACCTGTATTAGGGTAAAAGCTTACAGTTCTGAGGCTGTGAAAATGTCCAAATCAAGGCATCATCAGAGATGCTGTCCTACCAAAGGTTGACTGCTGAATCTTGAACTCCTGCCATATGGCAAGTCAAAAAGTTGGGTCTGCCTGCCTCTCTGTTTGGTTTTGTTTTTTTAAAAAATACTTTGCACAGTTGTGAAACATCTGTTAATAAATTATGAAAGAGCATTGTCAAAGTATTACTACTAACTATAGTCCGTATCTTCCTCCCCTATACATTTTTAAGGATTTATTTATTTATTTACTTTTATCCATCCCCCCCCCCCGTTTTTGCTGTTTTTGTGTCCATTCGCTGGGCAACTCTCTGTGTCCATTTCTTGCCCCCTCTTCTCATCCTTCTCCTCTTATCTTCACTGGGATTCGATCCTCTAAACCTCCGATGTGGGAGAGAGGAGTCCTACCGCCTGCGCCACCTTAGTTCCTGGGTTTTTGGTGCATCTCATCTTGGCTCTCCCTTGTGTCACTCTTCTGTTACATCATCATCTTGCTGCGTGGCTCGCGGGGCCTGACAGTGCACCCACGCACAGGGCCTGGTGGCGCATCCATGCACGGGGCCTGCAGGGCTCACCCACTTGTGGGGCTTGGCAGTGCAACCATGCACGGGGCCTGATGGCATACCCACTTGCGGGGCCTGGGGGGCTCACCCGCGCATGGGGCCTGGCAGTGCACCTGAGCACGGGGCCTTGCGGCCCATGCACTTTCTATATTTTTCTTTCTTTTCTTTTTACTGGGAGGTCCCGTGGTTCGAACCCAGGTCCCTCCATAATGGAGACAGATGCCCAACCATTTGAGCCACATCCGTCCCCCACTATATCTCTTAAGGTTAACCAAAGATACCTAGAGTTACAGTCATTTCCCATACAGGATGGTCATATAATAAAACAGGATTGATTTATCACCAGCATTCTAAAAACCAGACCTAGGGAGAAAAACTAGGTTTGGGGAAACATGCATGGTTTCTAATATAGCGAATGTTTAGCCTACCCTGATTATCACAAAATCAGGACAGCGAGAATATTAGCATTCTCTCTCTGTTTTTCCCTCCAGGTTCAGTTTCTCCTTCAGCTTTGAGCTGCACTGTGGGCCTAGCCTCTTGGCAGGAATCATTGCTTCAGTTTCTCCACTGATTCCAGCCTCCGGCCTCTCTCAGCCTTTCTCTGACTGTAGGAGATCCTGGAGTCCATTCTAACATGGCAGTGTGAAAATGGCACCTGTCTTTGCGTGTGTTTCTGTGTTCAGTTCTCCACTTATATAAGACTCCAACAAGAGGGCAGAGACCTAACATGGGTCACACCTCACTGATGTAGTCCAATCAAAGGCCCTAAAGCAATCTAATCAAAGGTGATCTAATCAAGGTCCCTTAACTGAATCTAATGCAATCAAAGGGTCCCATGCCCACAGGAAGGGATTAGTATTTTTAAAAGGTGCTTTTTATTTTTCTTTCTTTATTTTTAAAGAAGCTTTAGATTACATAAATGTTACATCAGAAACAAAGGGGATTCCCATAAACCACACCCCTCCCCCTCCCACACTTTCTCCCATTAACAACATCTTTCATTAGTGTGCACATTTTTTACAATTGATGAACACCTATTGAAGCATAGCTACTAACCATGCTACTATAGTTTGCATTATTGTTTACACTTTGCACTACACAGTTCTATAGGTTTTGACAGAATGTATAATGGCCTGTATCCATCATTGTAATATCATGCAGAACAATTTCAGTGTCCCCAAAATGTCCCATGTTACACCTATTCTTCCCTCTCCCTCCCCTCAGAACTTCTGGTGACCACTGTCTTTCTATCAATGTTACATTACTAGAATAATAGTAAGTCAACTTTAGTCCATAGTTGCATTCCCCCTTATGTTTGTTCATTCTTCAATCCTGAGGATTTGGGGAGGGTCATGCCCACTCTGCTTCAGATTGAGAGGGGGCTTAGATCCCATCGGGCAGATAGATGGAACTGTCTTGCTTGCAGTTGTAGATACTCTCTGTTTTTTGGGATGGGCGTTGTCCATCATTAACCTTTTTTAGTTGTCCTGGGTGAGTCGGATGAACTGGAGAGTAGATGTTGGCTACAACTCTGCTAAGATTCAGGGTTCAACCAGCATATGAACAGCCAGAAGATTTAAGTCTCTGGGACATATATTTAACAAGAATAGTGCTAATTATAGGCTCAAATAAAAGGGACATAAGAACCATGTGTGGGAAAATTATAAATGAGTCCAACTCTGATTTCTTGGGGAGATAGGTTATCATAATATTCCAAAATAAGGCCCACTGACAGGGAATGGATTTGTTTAAAGAACATGATCTTTTCTGGGATTTACAAAACTTCAAACTGTCACAGACCTGAACAATGTCAAGTGAATCTATACAGTGAGTGGTAAAGGTACTCCTTGAAGATATTGGTACACCAAAATGGTTAGCAAGAACTTAACTGCACACTGAAGTGTCTTTATACAACTCAACAATTTATATCCCACTAAACCCAATCTAAATATAGCCCCAATTCAACTTCTCTTTTTAAATTTTTTTAATTTTTAAAGAAGATTTAGATTACACAAATGTTACATCAAAAATATAGGGGATTCCCAAACACTCCACCCCCTAAACTTCCTCACATTAACATCTTTCATTAGTGTGGTACATGTATTACAATTGATGAACACATATTGAAGCATTGCTACTAACCATGGACTATAGTTTACATTATACTTTACACTTTGCCCCACACAATTTTATAGATTTTGACAAAATGTCATTGCAATGTCATGCAGGACAATTCCAATGTCTCAAAAATGCCCCCATGTTACGTCTATTCTTCACTCTCTCTCCCATTGGAACCTCTGGTGGCCACTACCTCTATATCGATAACACAAGTTCTTCCATTGCTAGAATGATAATAAATCTATAATAGAATAATAATAAATCTACTTTAGTACATTGTTCATTCCCCAATCTTGAGGATTTGGGAATGGTAATGCACAATTTTTCTGATTGAGAGGGGGCTTAGATCTCATGCGGCAGATGGATGGAACTGTCTTGCTTGCAGTCGTAGATACTCTCTTTTCTGGGATGGGCATTGTCCATCATCAACCTCTTGTTAGTTGTCTTGGGTGAGTCCAATGAACTGGAGAGTAGGTGTTGTAACTCTTGCTGAGATTCAGGGCTCAACCAGCACATGAATAGACTGAAGATTTAAGTCTCCGGGATATATAATTAACAAGTATAGTGCTAATTATAGGTTCAAATAAAAGGGGCAGAAGAGTCATGTGTAGGGAGATTATAAATGAGTCTAACTCTGTTACATTGGGGAATTTATATTCCAAAGTAAGGCCCGGTGACAGGGTGCCAAATTCCTGAGATTATCTGCCCTGCTTATAGTGTCTAGATATCTCTAGAGCCCTCAGGATCCCCACTGTTTGAGGCACTGTGGTGGTCAATGAGATTCTGCTGAGACATGCCTAAGATTAACCTCTAGAATGACTTCCTGACTTCCTTTGAAATCTCTTAACCATAAAAACTCATTTGTATTTAATATTTCCCCCTTTTGGTCAAGGTCTTTTTCCAGATGCATCATTAGTCGGCTCTCAGTAATAATCCCTTGGTGCCAGGGAAGCTCATCCCAGGAGTCATGTCTCATGACGGGGAAGGTAGTGCATTTATATGCCTAGTTTGGCTTAGAGAGAGACCACATTTGAGCAACAAGGAGGCTTTCAGGAGGTAACACTTAGGTAATATATAATACTTGGCTAAGTTTCAATTTCACAAGAAACGTTTCATGACTATAATCATCAATATCAAGGGCCTGGTGTAATAGTCTGTCCTCCTTTGCTAGGCATTGCCCATGTATTTGGGGGATTCTTGCCACTCTATTAGAGAATGTATCAGGACTTCCCAGGATGGGAATTCAATATTCTTTCGGTTATTATGTGGGTCTCCACCCACCGAGACAACGTCCCATGACCACTTGAACAAATTCATATGCCTTAGAGGCATGCCCCAGGTGCACCCCTCCCCACACATCTCTCTGTCACTGACATCCCACACCAGTGATCCTCCCCTGCTCTAGTTGTAACCCTTCTGTGATCCAAAACCTCCCCAAAAACTAAGCCAAAAAAATAACCAAATAAAATAATAATAAATAAAATACAAAAAGAAAAAAGAAAAAAAGCAAAGAAAAATTTTTATTCATTGTGTCTTTCATCACTGTAAGATATGCTGTCTTTTATGTATAGTGACAATTTCTTCCCTATGTTCCCCCAGTGTCTTTTTTTTTTTTCTTTATTTTCAAAGAATCTTTAGGTTACAGAAAAGTCACATAGAAAATATAGTCTATTCCCATATACTCAACATCTTCTCCCTTTTCCCCTCTCACCTATCAACTTCTTAACCAGATCCTCAAAATTCCACCACCATAAAGTCATTGAGTAATGGAATGAAACAAGACAGAGGTCTTAACCAATTGCAGTTAAATTAGTTTTGTTTTTCAAATTCTACAGAAATATAGAACCATATGACTATATTACTAGGACCCTGTCCTTGCATGTGAGGGCCCCTGAAGCTTAACATTCATTAGCTTCACAGTTCACCCTTCAAAACTGACCTTTAAAGAAGCCTTCTCTGACTCTTTCTTGTCCCTTTTACCGCCCATATAAAAATGATTACTTACTTCTTTTGCTACTTCTACATCATATACACCTTCCACATCATGTGTTTGCTACCCTATTTTACCTTACTAAATTCTAGACTTCTTAAAGGAAAGTTCTAGGTCTTGTTTCTCTCCGTATTCTTGGTGCCTAATAAAGTAGAGCCTTGATAAACATGAGTGAATGAATGAATGAATGAATGAATAACAAACATGGCTTATTAGAGCCCTTCAGCTGTAATACCTTCTACCACCACATCACACTACATTCCATTGACCCTATAGTCCATTCATTCTCCTTCCCCTTCCACTGCCCCATTCACTACCTAAATATATTCATCTGTTGCGGTTATTTAACCACTCTGTTTTAGTTTGCTAGGCTGCTGAAAGCAGATACCATGAAATGGGTTGGCTTAATAATGGAAATTTATTAGCTTACAGTTTTGAAGCTGAGAAAAATGTCCAAGTCAAGGCATCATCAAGGCAATGCTTCCTTCCTGAAGACTGGCTGCCAGTGACCCTTGGCTCCTCTGCCACATGGCAAGGCACAGGATGGTATCTGCAGGCCTCTCCCTTCTCTTCTGGGTTTCATTGCTTTCAGCTTCTTGCTTCTGTGGCTCACTGTCTGTATTCATTGTGTTCATTCTGTTTATAAAGGACTCCAGTAAGTGGATTAAGACCCATCCTGAATGAGGTGGGCCACACCTTAACTGAAGTAGCCTCATCAAATTTCTACTTATAATGGGTCCACACCCACAGGAATGGATTAAATTTAAGAACATGCTTTTCCAGTATACATACAGCTTCAAAACACTGCAGACTCCAAACTTAGTGGTGTAAAATAGCAACAGCCATTTACTATTATCTCTCACAGTCTCATGGTTGACTGAGCTTAGCCAGGTGGTTCTTGTTCAGGGTCTCTCATGTAGTTGCAGTTCAATGGTGGCTGGAGGTGTGGTCCTCTCAAAGGCCTCGTCACTCACAGGTCTAGCACCTGGGCTGGAAAGACTCAAATAGCTGGGAGCCTGGAAGAGCTGAAGCTCCTGAAACATTTCTATCTCCATGTGGTCTTTCCACATGGTCTCTCCAGCATGGTGGCTTCAGGGTAGCAGGACTTCTTACATAATGGCTCAGAGATCGAAAAGTGCATGTTCTGAAAGACAGAACCAAGCAGAAGAATTTTATAACTTAGGCTCGGAAGTAACACTGCATTCTGTCTCTTAGAAGCTGCTCAGAAATACCAGCCCATATTTAAGGGAAAGGCAATTAATTAGACTTCACCTCTCGATTAGAGGGAGGGATAAAGAATTTGCAGACAGTTTTGAAACCACCACACCATCCCATTGCCCATTCTCACGGAGACGTAGCTCCCGGGTAGGTGGCACTGGGCTGATCAAATCATCAGACTCCTGATGAGCTTCTCTCCCAGTGACCATTCAGTCAAACTAACATACTAATGTACAACAGTCTTCAGAAAGCCCTTAAGAAATGAGATGTAAGCACTTTTTAAGATTTTGCTGTTCAACCTTCCAGAGGTAAACTTGTGCTTTCCTCCCTCCCCTCAAATCATCGTGGCTCCAGGCACACACAACTGGAACTCAGATATTGTGCAGGTAAAACTCTTACTTTTTCTTCTTTGTCATATAAATGCACGCTAATTTGCTTAAAAGCAGTTAAGAAGAAATTAACTGCAATAGTATATGTCACTAATATATGTTTCAATAAGAGTAGGTTAAAAGTGACTAGGTAACAGTTTAAGACTAAATAGCCTCTGAGAACACTTCATTTGATGTTAATTCCATTTTATTTTCACTATCTTCTGAAGCCATATGCTCTGTCTTCAGTCTGGACCTGACAGGACTGTGTGCCCCGAGCCCATGGCCAGTGTGTTCAGCCTAATGAACACTTCACAAACATTATTTAATTTAATGTTCCCAACAGCCAGGTAAGGAAGACATCACCACCATCACCCTCCAATGCAGAGATGAGGAAAATGAGGTTCAGAGAGTTTAGATACTTAACAAATTTCCCTGAGCTTGCAGTGGCTGAGCTGGAGAGGAACACATATCTGTCTGTCTGACTCCTTTGCATCTACAGGCCATGCTGCCAGCCTATGGCCAGGCAGGTCAAAATTGGAGGTGATGTTAAACCTCTAGCATGGTCGTTAAGATCTCTGGTGCCAAGGCTGGATAAGCCTAGGTTCCAAGCCTGACTCTATCTCTTACCAGCAACTAGTGATTCTGGGCATGCTTATTAACCTCCCTAAGTCTTGGTTTATTTTTTATAAAATGAGGCTACTAAGTGCTCATCTAATTGTGTTGCTGAAAGGATCAAATATGCAGATGCTGCCCTGGGCTCCATCTTCAAACTAAGTGCAGAAATCAGCCACTTCACATCATCTTTCCAGCTACCACTCTGGTCCAAGCTAGCATCACCTCTTAACTAGATTTTTGCCACAGCCTCCTCACTGGCCTCCCTGCTTCCCCCTTTGTCTTTCCAGTTCAGTCTATTCTCAACACAGTATCCAGAAGGAACTTTTAAAAGTATTAAGTCAGCTCATGTTATTCTTCTGCTCAAAACTCTCCAATAGCTCCCATCTCACTGAGAGTAAAAGCCAAAGTCCTTTCCATGGTCTGTATCAGCCCCTACACAATTTGGCCCTCTGCTACCTTTCTGACCATGACTCCTACCACTCCCCACTTGCTCACTCTACTCTAGAAACACCAGCTTCCTTGCTGTGCCTGGACTTTTTAAGCTTGCTCCCACCTGAGGGCCTTTTGCCTTTACTGTTGCTCTTGATAGTCACACGACTCAATCTTTCACACTATTCAGATCTCTCCATAAATATCTCCTTCTCAGAGGAGACATCCATCTATGTAAAGATAGCACCCCAACCCCAGTCACTGCATTCCCTTACCTGCTTTATTTTTCTTTGTCATCATTTAACATAGTATAAATGTGTTTGCTTATTGTCTATCTCCCCAAAACTAGAACTTATGCTCCTGGAAAGCAAGGACTTTGCTTTGTTCATTGCTGTATCTCCAGTGCTTAGAACAGTGGCTAATGCATAATAAGTGCTCAATAAACATTTGTTGAATAATATTATTGAATAATACCAGTAGAGCACTAAGCATATACTTGGCACATAGAAAACTCTCAATAAATGATAATGATTATTACTATTGTTTTTATCATTCTCACTAAGCTCCTTTCCCTCATATAAATGTTCCTCTTCACATTTCACTTATAGCTCCCTAATCTATCAGCCATTAGTCTTCTGATTGTCTTTCCTCTGCTTTTCTCAAAATGGCTGGATTGACCTAGAGAATTATCAAGGGAGGACTGCAATTATTTTCTCATTTATTTTATATCCTCCAATTCATAGTCCACAGAACCCTAAAATTCAATAAATATAAGTCTCTAAAGTAACCACAATATTCCTTTCCACGGCTGTCCAACTTTTTCACAAAACATTTTTAAAAGAAGGCTCTCTCTCTCTGCCCCTAGCACCACAACAAGCAGCCAGTTATCTTTGAATAGTTTCTCCTAGAAGCAGGACCCTGAGATGAGGATTTGTGTGCAAATGACTTATTAAGGAAGTGCTCCCAGAGGAAGCCAGTAAGGGAGTGAGGGAAGTAGGTTGAGAAATGGGAAGAAACCAAATGACGGTGTGATATGTGATGTACCAGACTCACACCTTGGGATATGTTCCTCCTGGATTCCCTCACTAGTCCCAGAGGGAGTGGGGAGATATAAACTCCCAGACACTTCCAACCAGTGCTGAAGCCAGTTTGTACTAGCTCGTGAGAGGCAATCATTACCAGCTCCAAATTGGGTAAAATAAAGTCACGGTGGTAGCTTGAAATCAGCCATAGTGGGAGTACTTACACCATGGAAAATGGTCAATGCTATGAATCTGGAGTTTTGTTTTTTGTTCAGAGAGACAGTACTTAAACATTTACCAGCACACCACTGTTTCCAACTTGTACAGGTGAGTGGCTTCTGTGCCCAAGGACAATCTTCTGAAGGTCACAGGTGCCGGCCATTAGCAGCAAAGCATGCAGGAGCTGGGGGCCGGGCACACAATGAGTAAAAAGTATGGAAGGGGTCTGGGTGGGGTACCAGCAGTGTTCACTACACCAGGACAAATCTATGCTGCTTAAATATGGGCCAGCCCTGAGTTCTTTCTTTCCTGAAGAAACAACCAGACAAAAGATTCAGGTTTGATGTTAACCTGAAGAGTACCTCCGTTAGAGTCTTTACGATGAACTTGGGAGTTAGGACTCCCAATCAACCCTGATCCCCAGCCCCTTTCTGCTTCCCTAGGTGCATCTATTCATGGATTTGGTGGCACTGGGGAAGAAGGCCTTTCTTTTGAAAGCTCATGCATTTGTCTCCGCTTGGCCCCATTCATGACTGTGTGTCTGACCCTGGGCTTTACAATGAGAACACCTTGTCCGCTGACAAAGACGACAAATAAAAATAATTTCTTCCATGGAGAAGAGAACAAAGAAGAATATACAACCACTGCAGCCATTGACTTAACGGCTTGTGACTAGCTCCATTTCCATGGAAACAGAGAGAGGAATAGGGAAAATAAAGGCTTTTTAGAATAATAGAGGGTTTTGTGTTGTGAGTTGCTTTTTTAAAAAAAATTAAAGTCAGCAAGGTTCCTCCATTCTCTCAGTCCTGACCCCCACACTGCTCTCCAGAGGAGCCAGTAGACAGTGGTGCCGAATGGCAAGAGGGCACCTGCCTACCCCACCAGGCCTCCCCACCAGCAAGGCAGCCCGAGCTAGCAGGATACAATACAATGTCAGCCCCTGAAGAGGGGAAGACAGTTTAAAAAAAAAAAAACAATAACAATTACCACCAAAGAGAATAAAGCTTTATGTAAAGAGCTCGCTGCTTTTTATATGTCCTTTAGATTTAAAAAATATTATGTATGTGCCTTAGAGAAAAAGCAGCCTCCCTCAATTGCACCAGCCCTCCCCCATCCCCTTTCCTAGGCACTTTTGGGGAGAGATGGTCAGAGCAGACTGGTCCTTGGAGCATTGGGTTCTGTTTTACGTCTTGGCCTCACTCTAGATGTAGGTAGCAGCTACTGTAGGCCCTTTGCCCCTTGGCGTCTAGTCTAGGTTCATGAAATTCAGCCACAAGAGCATTTGTGGGGACATCCTAGCAGCAGCATATTGAGTCATATGCCCGCTTCATTTTGTGCAAGTTTCATTTAAAGAAACAATTTCAAGGGAAAGGAAGAACCCTACTGCCCCCACACAACTGCCATGTCTAGAGAAAAGGTAGGATTGAGAAAAAAAGACACCAAGATAAGTGATGAGCATCCTTCTCCCTTTTCAGAAAGTCGAGTTTGCCTGGTAACCATGACTTATGGTTTCCATGGTGATGAGTACAGTTGCTAAGGAAACCTAATTTTATAGGCAGAACCTGATAAAAGAGTTCTTCAGGGCTCTTTAAGTTTGGACCCATAAGTTTTACTGAGTGGCGGGGTTCTTCCTAGAGCAGGGGCTGAGATGAGGATTCAGGTACAAGTGCTTTATGAAGGAAGTGCACCCGAGAGAAATTGAAAGGGGAGTGGGGGGAAGCAGGACAAGGAAGGGGAAGAAGCCAAGCAAGGGTGTGAGCTCAGGTGGTGTTCTAGTCTCAGCCTGAGCCTGCAGGGAGCTCCAGGGAAAGATATTATTCTTCAGAGTTTGTTAGGTCTGGAGGCAAGCAAGCCACACTCTGTACTCCCACATCTGTCAGTCCTTGGCCAACGGTCACACAGGAGAAGTAAACCTTCAGGCACTTCTGGCTCCACTAACCCAATGGCAGACCATTAGGCACACAGCACCAGCAAAGGGAATCTGAGGGAATTCAAGAGGGACACCAACAGCATCTGCTACACTGAGGAGGTGGGTTTTTAGAAAACATGGCCAAACTACTTGCTAAACAACACAAAAACAACCCTTTGACTACCCATCATGTCAAAGAAATTGGCTTCCTTTAGGTTTTTCTCAGGTAGCAAGGCTGGGACTAGGGCGAGGCAAGTGAAGTACTCAACACAGGTGCAAAATTTAAGGGGAAACACAAAACTGCAGCAATTCAGATAAATAATATTTTAATGAAGTGTTTTTAAAAATAAAAATTAATGCCCCAAATCCCTAATGGACAAAATACCAATATTTTCAATAAAGACAGGACCCAACCCTGCACTTGCACAACCCTGCCTCACCCAAATCCAGGACCTGGTTCCAACAGAACTTTATTTACAAAAACTGGTGGCTGGCCTGTGGGCTGTAATTTGCCAATTTTATTTTTCAGTATTGCATTAAAATATTATCTATCTTGATTATTGAGTTTTTTGGCACCTCCTTAAATTTTGCACTTGAGACAAATACCTCACTTGCCTCACCTTAGTCCTGGCCCTACTCAGGCAAGTAACAACTTCCTAAGAAGTAGGCAGCACACAAGGATTCCTGTCCTTGTGACAACTACCCGCCTCAACACATACACAAACATACCCTTAAACCCCTCACCTTTCCCAATCTCCAATAATAGTAATACTGAAAGTCTTGCATCCAGGAAACCTCTCAGTCCCAGGCAACTAAGATGGTTGGCCACCCTACTTGTAATGTTGCTTCTCTAGAAGAAGATTATGCCTTTTCTTTTGATTTTGGACCCAGCAGGAGAGGATCCCTGTTTCAACTACTATTACTACATAATAAGCCTCCTCAAATTTTGTGATGTAAAACAAACATTGTGTCATACCCATGGAGTGGATGGGTTAGGAATTTTGACAGGATACAGCCATCAGTTTGTCTCTGTTCCATGATATCTGGAGCCTCAAATAGGAAGGCTCAAAGGCTGGTTGTGACTTGGCTGTTGGCTGGAACCTTAAATGGGCTGTTGTCCAGAACACCTCCACATGGTCTTTCCATGTGGTCTCCTGCTTTTAGGAAACACAAACTATTCCATGCAGACAGCTGGTTCCAAGAATGAGCATCCCAAAAGACTAAGGTAGAAGTGCAGAGCAGTTTCATGATCTAGCCTCAGAAGCCACGTAGCATCACTTTTGCCATAGTTAAAAGAGTCAAAAAGGTACAGCCAAGTTCAAGATCAGAAACTCCACCTCTTAATGGAGGTGTGGTACAGATGCAGAATCACATGTGGGAGGAAAGATATTGTTCCAGTCATGTTTGGAAACTGCAATCTGTCATAATGACACGAGACACCTTGAGGGTGTCTCCAAGGAAGTAAGAAGAAATATGGAGAGACTTCTGTGCTCAGCATGACCTCCAGCCTCCCTGAGGCTCCCAGATTGCTGCCCAGTGGGGCTGCAAAGAGGCTCAGTGTTGATGTTCTGGGAGGAGAGGGGCCTGCAGTCCTGACGGCCCCTAGGTTGGTCCTGGGCACCTGTAAGATAACATGGAGGCAGGAACTGGAGTGAGTTGTTCTGCTATTGAGTGAGGATTTTAAACCCCCAGGAGCTTCCATCCCTCCCTACACCTTCACAAGACCACCACTTCTGATACAGAGCCTGTACTCAAGAGAGTTAAGTGGAAGTATTTGTGAGTCCCACCCCAAAAAGCACCTGCAGGAGTGTGTGCACCAGGAGGTGGTGCCCTCTCTCTAACTTCTAACCTCACCATGGCCACCCACCCCCCAGAGAAGGACCACAGAGCATCCAGCCAGTGGTCACAGGTACTCCAGTTCCAGTTGCCTGGGCCACTGGGTGAAGGGCTCTTTCCTAGGGGGCTTTCTGCCATGGGAGGGGCACAGGTTAGGGGGCCTCTTTCCTCATCATGGCCTCTCTGGCTCTTCTGCCAAGCCCTAGTCTGTGCCTGACTTCCAAATATTTATAAGAAGGAGATCATATGCCACTGAATAAAGATAATTTACAGGAAGAAGGAAAAGCAATTGTAGACCCTAGGGACAAAATTGGAAGACGTAGTTTTCAAGTTCACTGACAGTAAAAGCATCCAAATCCCATTGTGGGGGTTTCCAAAGCCAAATTAAGATCCCTGAGGGCAATTTTAGAAATAAGAACTTCTGCATCTTTAAAAACTTAAATACCCAAGGGACAGTACACACATTGCCTGACTTCGATCCTTCTGTTAAAACTGTGGAAGAAGAAAGCCACTTCTCCTACTCTACATTTAAAATCTGAGTAGTGAGGGGGGAGGACAACCCACAATATGATAGAATAAAAACCGACTAAAAGAATGGGAAACAGTCAAGGAGACCTTATTAATGGTTTCCACAAATTAGGCTAGTCAGAAAGACTAGCCATTTCTTAAAAGAGTTCAAGTGTGATCTTTTAGTACCACTACCAGTCAATTTTTCAAATGAAATTTGTATTTTCAGTTTTTCCTATACTCAAAGGTAAATCAATGGTCTTGTTGTGCATTGTGTTGTTGGTAGTGACTATTTGTTTAGGCCCCCTAAAAATTAGCTACTTGCTCTTCTTGTATTCAATTCAGACTTCTGTAAAATGGCTAAATTTTCATAAAAAAGTAAATGAACACCCAACCCTACAATGGATTGAAGTGAATCCAATTTAAAGGTTATTCCAGTTGCTACAGATTTCTTTGTTTCCTAGGGCGGGGCTCCAGTGAGTTACTAGCATAGTGTGATGATAGATTAGAAAGAGGCAACCAATTTTTCCCCTCCTAGCATCTATGCCCCTGAAAGGTACATTGCAGGTACTTGCATGCAGAGATGGAGTCTAACTTTCTACCTGTTGAGTCTGAGTTGGCCATATGACTTGTTTTGGCCAATAGGATATTAGCATGTGTAACACAAGGAGACACTTGAAAAGCATGTGGGGACTTCTGGGAAGATGGCATGGAAGCAGGTAGGCAGGGCTCAACTCTCTCAGAAAAACAACAGAGGAAGGGCAAAAACTATCTGAGGGAGCTACTTTGGGGATATGCAGATCAGGAGAGTGCTGTGCATTATCCAGGAGGGAGAGGGGCAGAGAAACAAAGAGGCCAAATGAAAACCATGAGTTACTTGCCCCTGTGGCTGGAACAGCACATATACCCCACCCTCAAGGTGTAAATCTAGGTAAAACCCCTGGCTCACTGCAGTCAACTGAGTGGGAAAGAATGTTCTCCTCCCTGGGGGGAAGAGGGGTCTGGTAGAGGGTGGAGAGTAGCTTCTCTTCAGTGAGTTTGGCGAGCTGAGCCCCCTTTGAGTCTCAAAATAGACCCCAGCCAGCACTGAAGCGGCCCCCCAGGGAGAGGGGAGGGGGCATATGACCCAGCAGGTTGTCACACCCAGCTGCCCTGGAAGAGAAAGGAACTAGGTCAGTGAGGAGGTAGGCACAGACAGGTGCCTAACCAGCCCAGGAGAGAAGAAAGCCAGTAGAGATAGTCCATAAACTTTTAGAAGCCCAACTCACCTAAAGGAAAGGGGGTAGGGAGAGCCAGATAAGATTTCAGAAGCATACCTAACCTGTGGAGATGGTGTGGCTCAGTGTAGGAATGCCTGCCTTGCATATACGAGGTCCTTGGTTCAATTCCTGGTACCTTCTAAGAGAAGGGATCCAGAAAGTGATCCACCAGGTTGTCAGGCACCCAGCTAGCACCTTATGATGGGGAACATCTAGACTAAGAATTTTTTTTTTTGTTTTAGGGTTTTTTGACCTGTTACTTTTTATTTTTTCATCATTTTTAAATTTTTTTATTCTTTATTTTATTTGCTAAAACTGAGTACCTTACCTGTGTAGGGCAGGCTGCAGAGTGATTGATGAGCACCAGCAGCCTGAGATGGTCCCTAGGGGCCTAAGAGGGAACTAAGAGAGAAACCTGCTTTTCCTGTGTTTTTGTTTTGTTTTGTTTTGTTTTGTTTTGTTTGTTTGTTTGTTTGTTTTTTGGTTTTTGTTTGTTGTCTTTTCTTTCTTTGTTTCCTTTTTTCTTTTCCTTACTTTTCCTCCTTAGTTTCTCTATTTCCTTTCTTTCTTTCATTTTCCCTATCCTGTTGCTTTTCTTTCATTTCATATTCTCTTGTTTGATCTTCATTTTTTCCTTTTTTCTTCTTCTTCTCTTCTCATCTTAGTAGTCTTTTATTTTATTTTAATTTTTTTCCTATTTTTTCTCTTTCATTTTTTATTTCACCTTTATATTTTTATTCCTTTATATTTTTTTTTTATTTTTCACTCATATTACTTATTTATTTTCCTGGATCTTTTCTGGTTATTTTTCTATCTTTTTAAAATTACTGCTATTATTCTTTATCTCTTCTCTCTTTCCTTTTCTATGTTCTTAATTTTTTTTCAAGGGAACACAGACAACTAAAAGGATATAGATTAAGAAGAACAAAATGCCAAAAAGTAACATTAGCACACACACAAAAAACAAAATAAAGCCCTAGAGTGGAAAGAGAAGCTAGCCATCTGAATAAGTCCATCAAGATAAACAGATGTCTAGACACCAACAAAAAATTACAAACCATACTAACAAACAGGAAGACATGGCCCAGTCTAATGAACAAACTAAAAAACAGGAGGAGATGCAGAATGTGGAACAACTAAACAAGGATGTCCAAACAAATCATGAATCAACTTAATGAAGAGAAGGAAGGGATAAAGTCTATTAAGAAGACACTGGGGGAACACACTGAAGAAATCATAAACATACATAAAAATATAACAGATCTGATGGTGATGAATGGCATAATGCAAGAAATCAAATATAAGCTGGAAGCACAAAACAGCAGATTTGAACAGGCAGAGGAAAGAAGTAGTGAAGTCAAAGATAGTACACCTGAATTCAGACAGATAGTAGAACATATAGATAAAAAGATAGAAAAAATGCTGTAGGGACTTGGGGAATTGAATGGCAACACAAAATGCAAAAACAAATGCATTATAGGCATTCCAGAGGGAGAAGAGAAGGGAAAGAGGGCAGAAGGAGTGTTGGAAGATATAATGGCTGAAAATTTCCCAACTCTTTTGAGGGACATGGATGTACATGTCCAGGAAGCACAGCACACCCTAAACAGTATAAATCCTAACAGACCTACCCTGAGACATATACTTATCAAATTGTCAAATGCTCAAGACAAAGAGAGAATACTGAAAGCAGCAAGAGAAAAGAGATCCATCACATACTAGGGAAGCTCAATAAGATTAAGCACTGATTTCTCATCTGAAACTATGGAGGTGAGGAGGCACTGGTATGACATAGTTAAGGTACTAAAAGAAAAAAAAACTGTCAGCTAAGAATTCTGTATTCAGCAAAGTTGGCATTCAAAAATGAGGGAGAGTTCAAAATATTCACAGATAAAAGAAATTGAGAGTTTGTCAACAAGAAACCTGCCCTTCAAGAAATACTAAAGGGAGTTCTGCAAGTTGAAAGGAAAAAACTGGATAAGGTTGGAGGAGAGTGTAGAAAGGAAGATTATTAGTAAGAATAAATAAAAATATAAAAGAGAAATAAAAACAAAATATGAAATATATAAACCTAAAGAAAATATGACTAGTGTAAGTAATTCTGTATAAGGCAGCCAAAGGGGTGCTGATAGAAAATAGCAGAATTTGGTCTGTTTTTATAAAGGGTATTTATTTGAGGTAGAAGCTTACAGTTACCAGGCCATAAAGCATAAGTTACTTCCCTCACCAAAGTCTGTTGCCACGTATTGGAGCAAGATGGTTGCAAGAGTTCAGGCTTCCTGGGTTCCTCTCTTCCTGGGGCTCATTTCTCTCTGGGCTCAGCGCCTCTGCTCTCTCCACAAGGCCAGCTGTAGACTATCAGGCAAATGGGTCATCCTTCTTACCGGGGCCTCTGCTGTGTCCAATTAAGCCTTCTCTCCTGCCTCACTTATCTGCTTCTCTATGTGTTTATTTCCCAGGTTCTAGAATCAGAACTCCAAACTCCCTTCTCTGCTGTGCAGTTTCTCTGTGAGTCCCTGCCCACCAAGGGAATGGGGACACAACATCCTACTGACATGGCCTAATCAAAGCCTCAATCATTATTTAATCAAATAAAAGTGAAACCTCTGAATCCAATATAATCTAATATGGCCCAAGGAACAAACCAGTTTACCAACATAATCCAATATCTATTTTTGGAATTCATAACCAATATCAAATTGCTACACTCCACCCTCTGAATTCCAAAAAGACATTACAACTTTAAAAAAAAAAAAAAACACTTTAAATCAGTACAATGCTAAATACAGAATCATATCACAATCAGTTTAAAGAAATACAGTTTGTCTTGAGGCAAAGTCCTGTCTGGCTGTAGACCTCTGAAACTTACAAAACAATTTATCTGCTTCCAATACACAAATGGACAGACAAAGGAAAAACATTTTCATTACCATAAGGAGAAATTGGGAGGGAAGCATGAGTCACAGGTTCTCTACAGTTCAGTAAACCAGCAGGGCATACTCTACTTGATTTCAAAGTCTGAGAGTCATTCTTAAGACTATGGTTTCTTCTCCCTCAGGCCTCATGAGGACCCATCCTTTCCACAGGCTTGCCCAATGGCCATTTTCTTGGTTCCACCCTCATCAAGCATCTGGGTGGTGACCAAGCTCCAGACCTCACCCTCCAAGAGCAGTGGGGTGATTGCCACACTTTACCCAATCTTTGGGTTAGAGTCTTAACCCCCCAGTACAGTGAAGTGAAGACAATATCCTCCCTAGCCTTTGGCATACAGGCCCAAACCTCTCAGAGCAACAAGTTGGTGATCTGGCCTTCCCTAATCCATGGGGGACAGGCACACCCCTCTCACACCTATGGGGTGCTGACCTTAACCACCCTAATCCTTGAGGAATGTGTTCCACCCTCTCTGTACCCTGGGGCAGTAAAACCCTCCTTGAACATTGGGTGGGAACATCCACCCTCTTCAACTGCTGGGACAAACTCATCCTCTCTGTACACATGGGTGGGGTTTCTCTCTTGGCCCAAGGCAATGTCTTAATTCCAGATCTCAGCTTCCATGGTTTTCCTCTTAAAGCTGTTTCCCCTTCCATCTCTCCCATCGATGTCCTTTTTATGTCCAAACTGACAGTGGTTTTGTTCATACAGCTCTCTCAAAAAGTCTGTTGTTTCAGCATGCAGGAAGCAGGGGTCAAAGCCATCAGACAGTAAGACTTTCCACAAGTCTTTCCTAGATAACTGCATTTTCGATCCTGATTTACAAGTTCCAAGTTTATGTAAGTCCTCAAATGGGGCACTATCATCTGGGAGTTTGATTTCTAGAGGCTTGGAATTTACAGAATCAGTTTCTGTTTTCTTTGTGCCCAACAGTTCAGTCCTCAGCTTATCTCCCTCATCTAGTATTTTGCTATAGCTGCAAGGAGAAGCCAACCTGCATTCTCCAGGTTTCCTTTGGAAAGTTTTTCAGCTAAATGCCCAGGCTCACCATTTTCAAATTCTGCCCACCTTAGAACATCAAGAGTCAATCTTGCTAGGTTCTCTGCAACCTCAAAACATGGATTGCTTTTCCACTAGTTATCAATAATAGTTTCATCATTTACTTCTAAGACATCATAAAAAGTCTCTTTAGAGTCCATATTACTACCAACAGTCTTTTCAAAGCACTGTAGGTCTTTTCTACCAAGTATCTCACAATTCCTCCAAAAAATACCCCTTACCCATTTTTAAAATCATTCCAGCATTTTGGTAGCAGCAAAACACTTCCCCACTCTCCAGTACCAAATTCTGTATTAGTCAGCCAAAGGGGTGCTGATAGAAAATAGCATAATTTGGTTGGTTTTTATAAAGGGTATTTATTTGGAGTAGAAGCTTACAGTTACCAGGCCATAAAGCATAAGTTACTTCCCTCACCAAAGTCTGTTGCCACGTGTTGGAGCAAGATAGCTGCTGAATCTGCAAGGGTTCAGTTTTCCTGGTTTTCTCTCTTCCCAGGGCTCGTTTCTCTCTGGGCTCAGCTACTCTGCTTTCTCCACACCTGTAGGCCTGTAGACTATCAGGCAAATGCCTTGTCTCTCTTCCCGGGGCCTTTGCTGTGTCCAATTGAGCTTTCTCTCTGTCCTCACATATCTGCTTCTCTATGTGTTTTCTTCCCAGGCTCCAGGATCAAAATTCCAAACTCCCTTCTCTCCTATGCAGTTTCTCTGGGAGTTCCCACCCACCAAGGGGGTGGGGACACAATGTCCTACTGATGTGGCCCAATCAAAGCCTCAATCATTATTTAATCAACTAAAAGTGAAACTTCTGAATCCAATATAATCTAATATGCCCAGAGAAACAAACCAGTTTACAAACACAATCCAATATCTATTTTGGGAATTCATAGCCAATATCACACTGCTACAAACACCTTGACAGAATGTTAATGGATTAAAGTCTCCATTCAAGAGACACAGATTGGCAGAATGGATAAGGACTCATCTATATGCTGTCTACAAGAAACTCACCTAAGACCCAGGGACACAAGAAGGTTGCAAGTGAATGGTTGGAAAATGATTTTACATGCAAACAATAATCAAAAAAGGGCAGGAGTAGCTATACTAATATCAGACAAAATAGACTTTGAATGCAAAACTATTGTAAGTGACAAAGAAGAACACTATATATTAATAAAAAGGGGTAATCTATCAAGAAGAAAGAACAATTATAAACATTTATGAACCTAGCCAGGGTGCCCCAAAATATATGAGGCAAGCATTGGAAAAACTAAGTGGAGAAATAGATGCCTCTACAATTATAGTGGGTGACTTTAAACACCATTATCACCATTAGACAGAACATCTCAACAAAGGGTCAATAAAGAAACAGAGACCTTGAATAATACATTAGAGGATCTAGATTTAATAGACATATACAGAACATTTCACCCAAATATAGCAGGATATACATTTTTTAGTGCACATGGATCATTCTCCAGGATAGACCACATGCTAAGTAATAGAACAACTCTCAATGAATTCAGAAAGACTGAAATTATACAAATTTCTCTGACCATAATGGAATGAAGCTGGAAATCAATAAGGGATAGAAAACAAGAATAAGAACAAAACTATGGAAGTTAAACAACACACTCCTACACAATCAGTGAGTGGGTCAAGTAAGAAATTTCAGAAGAAGTCAGTAACTACCTTGAAAGGAATGAAAATGAGAACACAACATATCAAAACCTATGGGATGCAGCAAAAGCTGTGCTGAGAGGGAAATTTATAGACATAAATGCCTATATTAAAAAATAAGAAAGAGCTAAAACCAAAGACCTAACTGCATGCCTGGAGGAATTAGAAAAAGCACAACAAACTAATCCCAAAGCAAGCAGAAAGAAGGAAATAACAAAGATTAGAGGAGAGCTAAATGAAATTGAGAATTAAAAAAAAAAAAAACACTAGAAAAATTTAACGAAACCAAAACCTGGTTCTTTGAGAAGATTAATAAAAGTGACAAATCCTTAGACTAGCAAAGAGAGAGAGAAGATGCAAATACATGAAATAAGAAAGGAGGGAGGGGATATCACCACTTATCCCACAGAAATAAAGAATATCATAAAAGGATACTTTGAAAAATAAATTTAATGAAATAGACAAATTTCTAGAAACACAAAAGCAGCCTACATTGACAAAAGCAGAAACTGATGAATTCAACAGACCAATCACCAATAACATGATTGAATTAGTCATCAAAAACCTCCCATCTAAGAACCCAGGACCAGATGGTTTCACAGGCAAATTCTACCAATCATTCCAGAAAGAACTAGCACCAATCCTGCTTAAACTCTTCCAGAAAATAGAAGTGGAGGGAACATTGCCTAACACATTCTATGATGCCAACATCACCCTAATACCAAAACCACACAAAGATGCCACAAGAAAGGAAAACTACAGATGAATCTCTCTAATGAACCTGGATGCTAAAATCTTCAACAAAATACTTGCTAATCATATTCAACAACACATCAAATGAATTATACAACACGACAAAGTGGGTTTCATCCCTGCTATGCAAGGATGGTTCAAAATAAGAAAATCAATCAATGTAATACACCATATTAACAGATCAAAAGAAAAAAATCATATGATCATCTCTATTGATGCAGAAAAAGCATTTGACAAAATACAGCATCCTTTCTTGATAAAAACACTTCAAAAGATAGAAATAGAAGGAAACTTCCTCAGCATGTTAAACAGTATATATGAAAAACCCACAGCTAACATCATATTCAATGGTGAAATGCTAAAGTGGCAGGATATACGATCAACATGAAAAAATCAGTAGCATTTCTATACACCAATAATGAGCAATCTGAGGGGGAACTCAAGAAAAAAATTCCATTTACAATAGCAACTAAAAGAATCAAATATCTAGAAATAGACTTAACTAAAGATGTAAAGGAATTGTACACAGAAAACTGCACAACGTTATTAAAGGAAATCAAAGAAGATCTAAATAAATGGAAGAATATTCCATGTTCATGGATTGGAAGACTAAAGATCATTAAGATATCTGTCCTACCCAAATTGATTTACATTTTTAATGCAATCCAAAAAAATTACAACAGCATTTTTCACTGAATTGGAAAAGCTAATTATGAAATTTATTTGGAAGAGCAAGGGGCCTCAAGTAGGCAAAAACATATTGAAAAAGAGAAATGAAATTGGAGGAATCAAGCTACCTAACTTCAAAGCATACTACAAAACTACAGTGGTCAAAACTGCATGGTATTGGCACAAGGATAGACATACTGACAAATGGAACAAAATTTGAGTTGAAAGTTGTGATATAGATTGAGAGTTCTGATATAGATCCTCGCTTATACAGTCAACTGATATTCACCAAGGCCATGAAGTCCACTCAACTGGGACAGAATGGCCTCTTCAACAAATGGTGCTTGGAGAACTGGGTATCCATATCCAAAAGAATGAGAGAGGATCAATATCTCATGCCCTATACAAAAATTAACTCAAGTTGGACCAGAGACCTAAATATAAGAGCCAAGACAATAAAGCTCCTAGAAGATAATGTAGAAAAACATCTATGAGATCTTGTAGTAGGAAATGGTTTCATAAACTTTACACCTGAAGCACAAACAATGAAAGATAAAATAGATAAATGGGACCTCCTCAAAATTAAAAACTTTTGTGCTTCAAAGGAGTTTGTCAAGAAAGTGAAATGGCAGCTTACTCAATGGAAGAAAATACTTGGTAACCATTTATCTGATAAGGGCCTAATATCCAGCATATATAAAGAAACCCTACATCTCAAAAATAAAAAGACAAACAACCCATTTTAAAAATGGGCAAGATATTTGAATAGAGACTTCTCCAAAGAAGAAATACAAATGGCTAAAATCACATGACAAGATACTTAACAACACTAGCTATTAGGGAAAAGTAAATCAAAACTAAAATGAGATACTATCTTACACCTATTAGACTGGCGGCTATAAATAAAACAGAGGACTACAAGTGTTGAAGAGGGTGTGGAAGAAAGGGAACACTTATCCACTGCTGGTGGGAATGTAGAGTGGTGCAGCCATTGTGGAGGACGGTTGGTGGTTCTGCAGGAAGCTAACTATAGAACTGCCATGTGATCCAGCAATCCCACTTCTGAGTATATACCCAGAAGAATTTAAAGCAGGGACCCTAACAGATATATGCACACCAATGTTCATAGCAGCATTATTCACTATTGCCCAAAGTTGGAAGCAACCCAAGTGTCCATCAACAGATGAAAAGATAAGCAAATTGTGGTATATACATACAATGGAATATTACTCAGCTGTAAGAAGAAATGCAGTATAAACACACAGGACAACATGGATGAATCTTGAAGACCATATGATGAGTGAAGCAAGCCAGGCACTGAAAGACAAATATTACATGACCTCACTGATATGACTTAAGCAAATTGAGCAGACTCACAGAACAAGAGTCTGGAAGATGGGTTATCAGGAGACAGAAAGGGAGTAGAGAGTGGTGAGCCAATGCTCAATATGGGCATAATCTATGATTAGGTGGAAAGGGGTGGTTGGGCAGTGGATGGGGGTGATAGTGGTAAAGTGATGTGATTAGGTTTGATGGTGCAGGAATGTAAAGAGGAGTAGGCTGGGAGAGTTGGGTTCGACTATCTATGGAACTGGGGAGAGGGTTGGAGGACGGAACAGGTGAGCTCTGGGGATTTGTAGGTCTGTGTTTAAAATACAATGGTGGGAATGTTCTTTTGGCAAATATGGCAGGGGAGGGTTACTGGTGCAGGGTGTCGGGGGTGGGGGGATATGCTGGATTGGGCAAACCTGGGGCATGCCTCTATGGAATATGAAAGTGTTCATCTTATCATAATGTGTTATATCAGTGGGTGGAGACCCACACAATAAACAAGAAAATATTAAGCTCCCATCCTGGGGAGTCCTGCTATATTCTCGATTAGAGGGGCAATGCTTCAATACTTGTATATCAATTGTAACAAATGTACCATACACATGTGAAATGTTATTAATAGGGGAGAGTGGAACGGTGGGAGGGGGTTGGGTATATGAATCCCCTATATTTTCTATGTAACTTTTTTGTAACCTAAAGCTTCTTTGAAGATAAAGTGAAAAAAAAAACAAGACACTGGGGGAATATACAGAAGACATTGCAATGATGGATACAGGCCATTATACATTATACATTCTGTCAAAACCTATAAAATTGTTGGAGCAAAGTGTAAAGTATAATGTAAATTATAGTCCATGGTTAGTAGCAATGCTTCAATATGTGTTTATCAATTGTAACAAATGTACCATTCTAATGAAAGACATTATTAATTTGGGAAAGTATGGGAGGGAATCCTCTATATTTTTTATGTAGCATTTATGTAATCTAAAGCCTCTTTAAAAATAATTTTTAAGTGAAAAAAAGATAATCATTTGTGCATTGGGCTTGGTATCTTGTGCTGCTCTTGAAAATCTACTGCCTCTATGTGCACCAGCCCAGGCCTGAGAGACACATAGCCCAATCACCCCATCACCATAGCCATAACCAATCAATCCCAGAAGTAAAGCTACTAGATAACTGGGAGCCAACTATGCATGTATGAATGAGCCCAGCTGAGACCAAATGAAAAAACTGCCCAACTGAGCTCAGCCCAAATTACCGACCCATAGAATCGTAAGCTAAATCAATCATCAGTGTGTTAAGTAACGGTGTTTGGGGGTGTTTGTTAGGCACCAATGCACATAGACTCTTGGGCTTTTTATTTTTCTTTAATTCTAGAGAATGGCTTTCTTTGTAAGGAGGTAACAAAGGGCACATGTGTCACATAATATTAGCATTCACTTAATCTTATGATTCATATAATTGCCATCCCTTTTGATTTTTAAAACGTATTTTCCTCTTGTCTCCTCCTGGGATGACACTGTGTCTTGGTAAGGGTTAGGTTAAATGAAGGGTGTGGCAGAACATGAAACTGAGTACTTTCAGACTCTGGTTTCTATTGAACATTAGAGGTCACAGCAGCCAAGTCGCTGAAACTCCCCACACTCACCACTGACCCTGGAGGCGTCAAAGCTCCTCTCTGTAGCCATTGTCCTGGTAGTACAGCCTGCACCACCTGCTTTCCTGTACCCCTTCCCCTAACAAGGCTTCATTACAGCAACATAAGAACAATAGCAAGGGCCGGGTTCATGGGCATGCACCCAGTGCAGCTGCACAGAGCCTTGCACTAAGAAAGACCCCTGTGCAGAAAAGTTACCAAAGCAGACCTGATGGCTTATCTTCAAAAAGGTCTGCTTACAAGGTTGGCCCTTGGCTAGCATTTAGGAACTTGGATTTCCAGAGGGTTCCCACCATTATCAGAACTGATAGGAATGGCTCGCAGTGGCAAAACTATTTATACAAACAATGTGATTTATGTGAACACCTGCTTTCCTTCTGGGAGACTGGAATTCATGTAGGTACATGACAGCCAGGGGGTGCCTACGAGACTAGCCCCCAATAAAAGTCCTTGGCACTGAATAACTGTTAGGGATTGAATCATGTAACCCAGAAAAAAACATGCTCTTAATCTTAATCCATTCCTGTGGGTGTGAAGCCATTGTAAATAGGACCTTTTTGAAGACATTATTTTTAGTTAAGTTGGGACCAAGTGAATCAGTTTGGGCCTTTAAAATTTTTTTGTTGTAAGTTTACAGAAAAATCATGCAAAAAATAGAGATTTTCCGTATAACCTCTCTATTATAAAAACTTGCATTAGGATGGTATATTTGTTACAATTCATGAAAGAATATTATAATTGTACTATTAACTATAGTCCTCGGGTTACATTAGAGTTCACTGTTTGTCATACAGTCTTTGTTTAAAAAAAAATTATGCTAGTACCATATATTATATGGCACAAAATTTTCCCTTTTAACCACATTCAAATTTATAATTCAGTGCTGTTAATTGCATTCACAAAATTGTGCTACCATCCAATATCCAATAACAAAACTTTTCCATCAACCCAAATAGAAACTCTATGCAATTTAAGCATTAACTCCCATTTCGTACCCAACCCCCACCACCAGCCACTGGTCACCTCTATTCTAATTTCTAACTCTAGAAATTTGTCTTCAAATGTTGTCACATGTATTGAAACTTCATTCCTTTTTATGACTTAGTAATATTCCATTGTACAAATATACCACATTTTGTTTATCCATTTATATAGATGATTGACACTCGGGTTGTGTCCATCTATTGGCAACTGTGAATAATGCCACTATGAACATTGGAGGGCAAATATCTGTTTGAGTCCCTGCTTTCAGTTTTTTTGGGTATATACCTACAAGTGGGATTGCTGGGTCATATGGTAATTCTATACTTAACTTTCGGAGCAAATGTCAAACTGTCCTCCACAGCGGCTGCCCCATTTTACATCTCCACCAACAATGAACAAGCATTCCTATTTCTTCACATCCTCTCCAACACTTGTTAATTTTCCATGTTTTAAGGGTAGCCACTATGGTGAGTGTGAAATAGCATCTCATTGTAGTTTCGATTTGCATTTCCCTGATAGTTAATGATGTTGTGGCAGTTTGAATTTGGTGAATCCCAAAAAGAGAAAGATTATGTTTTCAAACTAATCTATTCCTGTGGATCCTTTGCATCCTTGGTTAAATTTATTCCCAGGTATTTGATTCTTTTAGTTGCTATTGTAAATGGAGAATCTCTACCACACCACTTTGTTGAATTTCTGTATTAGTTATAGTATCTTTTTGTGGATTTTTCAGGATTTTATGTATATAGGATCATGTCATCTTCAAATATGAAAAGTTTCACTTCTTCCTTTCTAATTTGGATGCCCTTTATTTCTATCTCTTGCCTTATTGCTCTGGCTAGAACTTCTGGTACAATGTTGAATAACACTGGTGATATCCTTGTCTTATTCCTGGTCTTAGAGGGAAAGCATTCAATCTTTCACCATGGAGTAGGACATTAATGATGTATTTTTCATATAAGAATTTTATCATTTTAAATAAGTTTCTTTCTAATCCTGGTTTTCTAAGTGTTTTATCAAGAAGTGGTGCTAGATTTTGTCCAATGACTTTTCAGCATCAATTGAGATGATCATGTGTTTTTCCCTCATTCTATATATGTGGAAAATCAATCTATTAATTGATTTTCTTTTTTTATCAATTTTATTGAAATGTATTCATAAACCATAAAAAACATCTAAAGTGTACAAGCAATGGCATTTGGTATGTTCTGAGAGGGTTGGGCCTGTATGCCAGAGATTAGGGAGACTATTGCTGCCACCTCACTGTACTAAGGGGGTTGAAACTGTCCCCTAGAGATTGAGGAAAGTGTGGCTGTCATCCCAAGGTTCTTGGAGGGTGAGGTCTGGAGCTTGGTCACCACCCAGATGTTTGTTGAGGGTGGAACCAAGAAAACAGCCATTGGTCAAGCCTGTGGAAACGGTGGGCCCCTGTGAGGCCCAAAGAAGAAGAAGAAATCATCATTTCAAGGATGACTCTCTAATGGACTTTGAAATCTAATGCAGTATGCCCTGCAGTTTTTCAGAACTGTTGGCACCTGTGACACGTTTCCCTCCCAAATTCTCCTTATGGTAGTGCAAATGTTTATCCTATGTCTGTGCTTCATTTGTATATTGGAAGCGGATAAGTTGTTTTGTGAGTTTCACAGGTCTACAGCCAGACAGGACTTTGCCCCAAAACAAACTGTATTCCAATAACTGATTTTGATATGATTTTGTACTTAGCATTGCTACTGAAATGATTTAAGGATTTTTGGACTATTGTAATGTCTTTTTGGGATTCAGATGGTGGAGTGTGGTAGTTTGCAATTATTTTATGAATCTCAAAAAGATAAATATTATATTTGTAAACCAATCTAGTGTGATGCCCTTTGGTTGCATTAAATTCAACTGAGGGGCATTTGATTAGATTACCTGTTTAGATTGCTATAGGGCTTTTTATTGGACTACATCAGTGAGGTAGGACTCAGGTTGAGTCCCATCCCCTTGCTGGGTCTGCTATAAACAGATACTCACTCAGACAAACACAGGGAAAGAGAGTGCTGTCATTTTTGATACTGCTATGTGACAGAAAGGAGAAAGCTCAAACAGCTGTGGCCCTGGGGAGAGATGAGCCATTTGCCTGATAGCTTACAACTGGCTTGGGAAGAGACCAGAATAGCCAAAACAGATATAGGGGGCCAGGAAAAAGACAAGTCCTATGCAACCCGGCACACTGCATTTACCTTGGGCAGACCTTCCTAATAGGAGGACTGAAGCAGAAGAAAAGTTCTGTCTTATCAGCAGCTGGTTACAAAACCAAGAAAGAGACATCCTATGGAGTAAATCCCAGAGACATTTTAAAATACTAAAATGTACAGTGTGCAACAAAACAGTTCAAGACAAACAAAGAAATAGGAAATTATGGCTCATCCAAAGTAAGAGGGTAAAAATAGAAAACACCAACAAAGAGAAAGAGAATGTGGACATACCAAATGACTTGGTTTGCCACAGGGTTGCCAATGCAAAATACCAGAAATGGGTTGGCTTTTTGTTTGTTTCTTTAAGTTAATTTTTAATTTTTAAAGAAGCTTTAGATTACGTAAATGTTACATCAAAAACATAGAGGATTCCCATATACTTTAACCCCTCGTCCTCTCACACTTTCTTCTATTAACAACAACTTTCACTGGTGTGGTACATTTGTTAAAATTGATGAACACATTTTGAAGCATTGCTATTAACCATGGACTATAGTTTACATTATAGCTTACACTTTGCACCGCATAATTTTATAGGTTTTGACAAAATGTGTAATCCCCTGTATCATACAGAACAATTCCAATGTCCCCAAAATGCCCCATGTTACACCTATTCTTCCCTCTCCCTCCCTTCAGAACCTCTGGTGGTCACTACCTTTATATCAATGTTACAAGTTCTTCAATTGCTAGAATAATCATAAGTCTACTTAAGTCCCTAGTTATATTACCCTTTATATTTGTTCATTCCTCAATCTTGAGGATTTGGGGATGGTGATGCCCACTCTGTTTCAGATTGAGAGGGGGCTTAGATTCCATGGGGCAGATGGATGGAACTGTCTTGCTTGCAATTGTAGATACTCTCTGTTTTTGGGATGGGCATCGTCCATCATCATCCTATTGTTAGTTGTCCTGGGCGAATCCAATGAACTGGAGAGTAGGTGTTGCAACTCTGCTGAGATTCAGGGCTCAACAGGCATATGAAAAGACTGAAGAATTAAGTCTCTGGGATATATATTTAATGCACATAGTGCTAAATATAGGTTCAAATAAAAAGGGCAGAAGAGTCATGTGTAGGGAAATTATAAATCAATCTAACTCTGTTACATTGGGGAACATATATTCCAAAGTAAGGCCCACTGACAGGGTGCTAAATTCCTTAGATTGTCTGCCTTGCTTATAGTGTCTAGATATCTTTAGAGACCTCAGGAGCCCCGTTATTTGAAGCACTATTTACTGTGGCAGTCAATGAGATCCTGCTGAGCCGTGCATACGTGTAACCTCCGGAATGACCTCCTGACTCAACTTTAAATCTCTTAGCCATAAAAACTCATTTGTATTTAATATTTCCCCCTTTTGGTCAAGGTCTTTTTCCAAAGGCATCACTAGTTGGCACTTGGTAATAATCCCTCAGTGCCAGGGAGGCTCATCCTCAGGAGTCATATCCCACACCAGGGATAAGGTAGTGCATTTATATGCCTAGTTTGGCTTAGAGAGATACCACGTTTGAGCAACAAGGAAGCTTTCAGGAGGTAACTCTTAGGCAATTTATAATACTAGGCTAAGTTTCAATTTCTCAAGAAAAGATTCGTAAGTACAACCATCAATATCAAGGGCCTAACGTAATGATTTGTCCTCCTTCCCTAGGCACTGCCCATGTACTCAGGGGATTCTTGCCACTCTATTAGAGAATGCATCAGGACTTCCCAGGATGGGAATTCAATATTTTTTGGTTATTGTGTGGATCTCCACCCACTGAGACAACATCCCATGACCACTTGAACATATTCATATGCCATAGAGGCATGCTCCAGGTACACTCCTTCCCACACATTCCCCCATCACTGACACACCACACCAGTGATTTTCTCCTGCCACAGTTGTGACACTTCTGCATTCGAAAACCTCCCCAAAAACAAAGCTAAAAAATAAACATATAAAAATAATAAGAAAATAAAATAATTATAACAAATAAAATACAAAAATAAAAATAAAAATAAATTTAAAATGTAAAAATAAAGTACAATAAAAATTTTTTTCAATGTTTCTTTCATCACTGCAATATCTGTTATCTTTTATGTACAGTGACAATTTCTTCCATATGTTCTCCCAGTGTCTTATTTTTTTTTTTTTGCTTTATCTTCAAAGATGCTTTAGTTTATAGAAAAGTCACATAGAAAATATAGAGAAATCCCATATACCCAACCCCCTCCCCCTCTCCCCCTCTCTCTTAGAGTTGGCTTTTACAAGGGAAATTTTATTTAGGGTAAAAGCTTACAGTTCTTAGGCCATGACATGTCCAAATCAAGATACCATCAGAGATGCTTTCTCACCGAAGTCGGGTGCTGGTGATCCTGGCATGTTGCCACATGGTGAAGCAAAATGGTGGACAATCTCTTCTGAGGTCTGTGCCTTCCCCTCCAGAATCTACTGTCTCCCAGAGCTCAGCTGTGGACAATCAGACATAGAGATTGTCTCTTTCTGGGCCTCCTCTCTGTCTCTTGGGGCTTCTGGCCTTTCTGCAGCTGTAGGTGAACCTGGAGTCCTCTCTCACATGGCAGGATCAAAAATGGTAGCTTCCTTTCTCTCTGTGTCTGTCTCTCTGTGTCTCATTTACATCAGACCCAGCAAGAAGGTGGAGACCCAAGGTGGCTCACATTTCACTGACACAGTCCAATCAAAAGCTTCAAAGGGATCTTATGGAGTAATCTAATCAAAAGCCCCTCAACATAACTTAACGCAATCACAGGGCCCCACCCCCACTGGAATGGATTAGTTCAAGAACATAACCTTTTTTGAGATTCACAAAATTCAAACTGTCACACTCTATCCTCTGAATACCCAAAAGATATGTTCTTTTCATATGAAAAATACATTCTTTACATCACAGTATTTTAAAAACCTTAAATCATTTCAGTAACAATGCTAAGTATAAAATCTCATAACAATCTGTTACAGGAATGCAATCTGTCTTGGGTCCAAATTCCCCTCTGGCTGTAGACCTGTGAAACTTAGATAACAAGTTATCTGCTCCCAATATACAAAGTAGGGACAGTCACAGGATAAACATTTGCATTACCATAAGGAGAATTTGGATGGAAAACAGGTATCATGGGTCCCAAACAGTTCCTAAAATCTGCAGGGCTTACTCCATTAGATTTCAAAGTCTGAGTGTCATCTCTAGAATGATGTCTTCTCCTCGGGGCCTCATGGGTGCCCACCCCTTCCACAGGCTTGCCCAATGGCCATCTCATCAACTATCTGGGTGGAGGCCAAGCTCTAGACTTCACTGTCCAATCTCTGGAGGATAGTCTCAACCCCTTAGTACAGTGGAGTGGTGGCAACACTCTCCCTAATCTCTGGCATACAGGCCCAACCCTCTCAGAACAGTGAGGTGGTGACCTAACTCTCTCTAATCTTCAAGGAATGTGCTCCACCCTCTTATAGCCTGGGGTGGCCAAACTCTCCCTGAACAACAGGCTGGAGGATCCATCCTCTTCAAATTCCAGGGCAAACTTACCCTTTCCACACACATGGCTATGTTCCCTCTCCTGGCTTGAGAAGATGCCCCAAATCCAGAGCTCAGCTTCCATGGTTTTCCTTTTGAAGCCATTTTTCCTTCAGTCTCTCCCATCTCTGTCCCTTTTAGCCTAGGCTGACAGTGGTTTCATTCATACAGATCTTGCAAATAACTTGTTGGTTTTGCATGCAGTTCACAAGGGTCCAAGCCATCAGACAGTAAGACCTTCCACAAATCCTTCCTGCATAATTGCATTCCCAATCCTGACTTACACTGAAATCACTGCCTAGTTCCAAGTTTATTTAAGTCCTCACATGGGGCAATATCCTCTGAGGGCTTGTTTTCTGGAACCTTGGAATTTACAAAACCATCGATTTCTGGTTTCTTTGTGCCCAATGATTCAGTTCTCATCTTCCCTTTCCTCTTGCATTTGGCTATAAGCTGCAAAGAGAAGCTAGGCAGCATTTTCCACGTTTACTTTGGAAATCTCCTCAGCTAAATGTCCAAGTTCATCATATTCAAATTCTGCCTTCCATCTCACATCAGAAGTCAATTTTGCCAAGTTCTCTGTCACTTTAAAGCAAGTATCGCTTTCTTTCCAGCCATTTCTTAGATTTCTGTCTAAGTCTTCATCAGAAGTAACTTTATGGTCTATATTCCTACCAACAGTCTCTGCAAAGCAATCTAGGCCTTTTCCAACAAGCATCTCACAATTCCTCCAAAAATACCCCTTGTCCATTTATAATGCTGTTCCAATATTTATGGTAACTGCAAGCAGCATGACCCCATTCTTGGTACCAATTTCTGTCTTAGTTTGCCACAGGGCTGCCGATACAAAGTACCAGATATGGGTTGGCTTTTATAAATAGAATTTTATTTAGGGTAAAAGATTACAGTTCTGAGGTCATGAAATGACCAAATCAAGGCACCATCAGAGATGCTTTCTCACCAAAGTAGCTGCTGGTGATTCTGGCATTTGCCACATGGGGAAGCAAGATGGTGGACAATCACTGACAAGGTCATTGCCTTCCCCTCCAGAATCTACTGTGTCCCAGAGCTCAGTTGTGGGCAATCAGGCATAGGGCCTCCTCTCTCAGTCTCTTGAGGCTTCTGGCCTTTCTGCAGCTGTAGGCAAACTTGGAGTCCTCTCTCACATGGCAGGATTAAAAATGGCAGCTTCCTTTCTTTCTGTGTCTGTCTCTGTATGTCCCATTTATATCAGATCCAGCAAGAGGGCGGAGGCCCAAGGTGACTCATGCCTCACTGACATAGTGCAACCAAAAACTCCAAAGGGATCTTATCGAGTAATCTAATCAAAGGCTCCTCAACCAAATGTAATGCAATCAAAGGGCTCCACACCCACAGGAATGGATTAGTTCAAGAACATAATCTTTTGGGATACAAAAAGGAATTTCAAACTGTCACATCAAAAAAGGCTTTTTAAAAATGATATTAAAAATTCTCAAGGAGATGAAGGAGAGTAAAGAGAAAGAACTACAGGATATCAGGAAAGCAATGAATGAACAATATGAGAGTCTAAGTAGAGATATTTAAATTTTTTAAAGGAACCAAATAGAAATACTGGAGTTGAAGACCATAATAACTGAAATGAAAAAATGCCAAAAAGGGTTTCAAGAGCAGATTGGCGCCAGAAGAAGAAAGAATCAGTGAGCTTGAAGACAAGACACTCACAATGAGTCAAAGACAGAAGGAATAGCAAAAGAAATAATGACAGAGAACTTCCCAAACTTAGCAAAAGACATGAATATGCATATCAAAGAACCTCAGAAACAGCAAGCAGGATAAACATGATGAAAAATACACCCTGCCATTTATTAGCTACACTATCAAATGCAAAGAACAAGGAGAGAGTTCTGAAAGCTACAAGGGAAAAATAACATGTTATGTGCAATGGAGTATCAATTAGACCAAAGGCTGATTTCACATCAGAGGCAAGAAGGCAGTGGGTTGAAATACTTAAAGAGCTGAAGGAAAACAATTGCCAGCCATGAATTTTTATATTTGGCAAGACTTTCAAAAATTAAGATTAAGACATTCTTAGATAAACAAAATCTGAGGGAGTTCATCACCACTAGACCTGCCCATAAGCAATGCTAAAGGGAGTTCTTCAGAATGAAAGGAAAGGAAAGGAAAGGACAGTGGTTCAAAGCAGCATAAAGAAATAAAGACCTGCAGTGAAAATAACCATTTTGATAATTATAAATGCTAGTATTATTATATTCTATTGTTTGATATGTAACTCCAATTCTTACTTTCTACAGGTGCTAAAATGCAAATACATAAAAGTAATGATAAATCTAAGTTTTTGGACAATGTACAAAGATATGAGTGATAACAACTACAAATAAATGGTGGGGGGAAAGGGGTACAGGAAAAGTATACGTGCATGCTATTGAAGTTAAGCTGGAATCAAACCAACCATGATTATTATATATCTAGGGTGTTAAATTTTAACCCCATGGTAACCACAAGGAAAGCAGATGAAAAATATATCCAGAGAGAAATCATAAGGCACTAAATATGGTACAACACAAGAAAGAAAAATAAATATAAACAGAAGTAAGAGACAAAAAAGGGATAAATCTGACAAAGCCTAAATAGCAAAATGGCAGAAGAAAGTCCTGTATTATCAGTAGTGACTTCAAATGTAAATGGATTAAACTCTCCAGTCAAAAGGCAGAGAGTGGCAGAATGGATAAAAAAGCATGACTTAACTATGTGTTGTCTGCAAGAGACTCATTTTAAAATCAAAGATACAAGAAGATTGAGGTGAAAGGATGGGAAAAATATACAATGGAAAGAGATAACCAAATGAGAGCTGGGGTGGCCCTACAAATATCTGATAAAATAGACATTAAGTCAAAAACAGTTACAAGGGACAAAGATGGTCATTACATACTGATTAAGAGGACAATTCAACAGGAACATGTCATATTTTTAAATATATATGCACTTAATACCAGAGCCCCAAAATACATGAAGCAATCACTGACAGATTTGAAGGGAGAAATTGATGATTCTACATTAATCATAGGAGACTTTACACATAATTCTCAATAATGGATAGAACATCTAATGAAAAGACCAGTAAGAAAGTACAAGACTTGAATGATACATTAAACCAACTAGACCTTACAGACATGTATAGAACACTGCACCCAACAAAACAGAATACACATTCTTCTTGAGTGCACATGGATCATTCTCCAGGACAAACCATATGTTGGGTCACAAAACAAATCTCAATAAATTAAAAAATATTGAAATCATAAAATGTATATCATCTGACAGCAACAGAATGAGGCTAGAAATCAATGAGAGAGAGAGAAAGGGGAAATTCAAAAATATGTGGAAATTAAACAGCATAATCTTAAACATCCAATAGATTAAAGAGGAAATCAGAAGTGAAATTAGGAAACATCTTGAGGTGAATGAAAATGAAAATGAAAATACATCATACCAAAATTTATGGGATGCAATGAAGGCAGTTCTGAGAGTGAAGTTTATAGCTCTAAATACTTACAATAAAAAAGAAGACTTCAAATCAGAGACCTAACCTCAAAACTAGAATAATTAGAAAAAGAAGTGCAAACTAAACCCAAAGGGAACAGAAGGAAGGAAATAACAATAATTAGAGTGGAGATAAATGACATAGAAAACAACAAACAATAGAAAGAATAAACAAGACCAAAAAGTTGGTTCTTAGAGAAGATCAATAAAATCAACAAAGCTTTAGCTAGACTGACAAAGAAAAAAAGAGAGAGGATATGAATAACAAAAATCAGAAATGAAACGGGTGATAGTCGTACTGACCCCACTGAAATAAAAAGACTTTAAGTGAATATTATGAACAACTGTATGCCTATAAGTTAAATAACATAGATGAAATGGACAAATTTCTAGAAAGACACAAAATACCTACATTGACTAAAGAAGAAATAGAAGATCTCAACAATTACTAATAAAGAATTTAAATCTGTCATCAAAAACCTCTCAGTGAAGAAAAGCCCAGGACCAGATGGCTTCACAGGGGAACTCAACCGAACAGTCCAAGCAGATTTAACGCCAATTCTGCTTAAACTTTTCCAAAACATTGAAGAGGGGGGAATACTCCCTAACTCATTCTATGAGGCCAACATCACTCTCATACCAAAGCCGAATAGATACCACAAGAAAAGTAAATTACAGATCAATATCTCTTATAACTATAGATGCAAATATTCTCAACAAAATACTAGAAAACCTAATCCAACAGCATATTAAAATAATTATTCATCATGGTTGTTAGAGGTTCCCCCTTACGAGGTATGCAATGATTAATAGGTCATAAGGCCAAAAAGTGCCTACATGCTCAGAGGCAGCCTATCTCCCTGCAAGAATGAACAAAAGATCCATATCACAGTGGGAGTGGAGCAGATAAGGACCTTCACCCCTTCCAGGGGTCCAGGTGCCACCAACCCCTCCCACATTCCAAGAATACCCCACCCCCTAGCCCACTACCCCCACACCATACACGGGAAGAATTCCCTTTTATAGCCCTTTATTGGCCCCAGGCTGTACTTGGTATCTAGCCCTCTCCCCATGGACTAATGTTTCCCTGCCTATTGATGTACTGTATAAAGTCATATCTACCACCTTCCACGGGTGGGCTGAAGTCTCTCTTCAGACCCCCACCATGCCAGCAGGGGGCTGAAGTCTATTCTTCAGACCCCCTCCATTGGGAGAGCTTCTCAATAAACTTTCTGCCTGCAATCATCAGTCTCCACGTCCCAGTGAGTGCTGTTTTTCTCCAATATTTGGTGCCCAAAAACCCGGGTGTAGGGTCGCTGGGACTGACTGATTGGTGAGGGATCTCTGCCCTGCCATTACCAAGAATCCATCCAACACCAGACACCAAATCATAGCTGGGTGAGTCAAGGATTTCTCTGCCAGAGGATCCTGCTCTGTCTCTCTCTCCTTTTTCTGTTGTCCAGGACAACCCACCGAAAACCAAAAATCCTAGTGCTAGGTCAGTGATCCTCACCAACTCCAGGGGCCACAATGGGTGGGAGGCCCATGTCCTCATGGGAAGAGACCCCTTGCCTCCGGAGACGCCAGGCTCCAAGTGCGGTTTCTTGTTTCCTTGGAGATTTCTGACTGATTCGGGGATGCCTGTCTCACTCAGAATCTCCCCCTATTTTAAGAATCCTTAGTCTCACCCATGCCACCTGAAATGGGGAATTTGATTTCAGGGGGGGGGGGGGGGGGGGGGGGGGGGGGGGGGGGGGGGGGGGGGG
>JAKSZT010054419.1:4477121-4522172 GCA_026826555.1 Tolypeutes matacus | reverse complement strand
CCCCCCCCCCCCCCCCGCTCAATACCACACTTCTGGGTTGTCTCCTTCATAGCCATAAAACTCTGAACCCAGAAGGAGACATCAAACCTAAAAAGCTCATTTTCTCTTCAACCTCTGTGTGGCTGCAATACAAATTGGACAATGAAAGTCAATAGCCAGAAAACAACACTTTCAATTTCCAAGGTCTCCAAAACTTAGAGAACTTTATCCAGCTAAGAGGCAGTCGGTCTGAGGATCCTTACGTTCAGGGTTCAGGACTTCTTTCATCTTTGTAACCACCCCTCCCTCTGTCAATCCTGTTCTTCTTACCAAATTCTTCTTTTACACCAAAAACCTCCTCAAAAGGTTTCTTCTTCCTCCCTTTCCTCCCCCTCCTCCTCTTCACCACCTTCCACCCCAACTTTCTTCCCTCCTCATACAGGCGCAGGGGCAGGCTCACCTCCCCTCCCCGCCCCTTCCCCCCATTCCGCACCCAGAAAACCCTTCTTCCAACTCAAATCCCTCTGATCACTCCCCTCCTCCACCACCATATGCCTCATCAGCAACCCCCTGAACTTACTCCACCCTCCTCCCGTTCCCTCACATCTCCCCTTGAACCTGCTCCCTTCTCCCCACCCACCACCTGTTCTGGAGCCCAACTCCCAGCTCTCCAGCCTCCTTCCCCAGCTCCTGTCCTCTCCCTCCAGAAAGTGGCCCAGGCAGAAAGCATTATGTGCATTCACGTCCCCTTCTCCCTCTCTGATCTCTCCCAAATCAAACACCGTCTCAGATCCTATTCCTCTGATCCTTCTCATTTTATCAAAACTTTCAATACCCTGCTGTTTCTAATAATCTTACTTGACAAACCTACAATTGCTCACCTCTTATAAGTAAGCTTTTAGCTAACTCCTAAGTCTGTCTAAGTGTACTCCTAAAAAGCAATGATCCAAAATATATGTGTTAAATACCTGTCTATCTAAACTGCTAAATTAAAGCTTAACTGCATTTATAATGCTCAACTATTCCTAACTGTTGTTGATTACTAGAAAAAGTGTTTCCAAAAACAAGCTTGCATATTACAAGCAACACTGATTTCAGAAGAAAAAAAAATATCTTAAAAGCAGTAAAATCAAAGATATAAAATAATGAAAAGCCTAAAAATAACCATACCAAAGGAGTAAAAATTATAAGTCAAGTTAATGAGCTTTATGTTTCTTTTGGTGTGTCTTAACTCATTTTGTGTTTGTCTGTTTGTGTATATTTTAATATCTCCAGATGGTAATATTAAATTGATAAATGTAAATTCTTAAAAGAGTTCTATTCAAATGGCCAAAAATTAAATAAGTGCTTATATTAATAAATAAGTATGAATGCTAATAAGATAAATTTGCATTATGTATATTAAATCTTTAAAGTGATGAAAATTGTAAGTCTTGACTAGTGAAATTACTACAAATCTCTTCATAAAAAATAGTTCTTGCCTAAATTGAATGAATAGTTTATTTTTCTTCACAGAATGAAATGAAGGATGTGAAGCTTAAATGGATATTGAAATAAGTAAAAAGTTTGTAGGAGTGCTGACTGAAATTTGATAAGTTTGTTCAAGAAAGTGTGTTTTGTCCTAAGATGAGATGGCTGGTTTTCATAAAATCAGAATGGAAGTGTGTAGGACAAAACTTGAATGCATATGGCAAGTTGTAGAAGGTATTGTGGTAGCATTAAGTAAGGGAATGTGTTCCATGAAGGCAGAATTTGTCTTGAAATGAAGTAACTATACTCTATGTGGTCATGAATAGTTATAAGAAGTTTTGTAGAACCATTGCTTAAACTGAAATATTCAAATGGCTAATTACAGGAAGTCATTATTAAACAGAAACTGAATTGAAGCATAACAGGAAAACCTGTCAGAGGCCACCTCAATCTGCATATTAAAGTGGTGATAGGGAGAAGATAATTTCGATTCCATTGGGAGTCTTAGGTTTTCAGAAAATAATGGGAAAAGTAGTTTTCCCTGCACTGCTAAAGTAATATACCTGTTAATTAATGTAATCATGATAATTGTATATTATAAGAAATTTGCTTTGAGACAGTTCCTAAAATCATTTTAGTAACTTATGTATGTAAGGTGTATAGAATACGCTTTTATTATTAAAGAAAAAGACAGTAATTTTGTCCTAAAATAAAATGACTGGTTATAAAGAAAAGTTAAAATATAAAACAAAACTTGAATGAATACAGCAAGTGCAGAAGGTTTGTGAAAAAGAAATTTTTGTAATTAAATTTGAGTAAAATTTATTGGGTCTATCTATGAAATTTTAAAAGCTGTAATATCAAATAGCATACTGATGCAAAGTAAAAATTTTGTTCTTTCTCTGTTAAAATAACAAAATTCCCCAAATCAGTGGTCTGTTTCAGCAAAAGTTTGCAAAAAAAAGTTTCTCCTGACTAATCAGTATACAAAAGAAAAATCTCTTTTATCAAAATAGCTTCTTATACTTTAACCTTACCATTTCCTTGGCTGTTTAAGAAAAATAAATCTTATCACTTTTAAAAGAACATAATGTTCAAACCTGTCTTCTCAGAGTCAAATCCCAAAAACTATCTTTCACCTTGGGAAAAAGTAAAATAATAGAATAGTTGAGTTCATTTGATATATTATAAGTTGAATGGAAAGTGTTTAAAAGTGTTATGAAATTAAAAGAAATTCTTTAATCCTCTGCTAATCAAAGTTGTACCAGTAAAATGTTCATATGAATACTTAAAGAGTGCATAAAATTCCTGAAAATCTAAAAATGTTTCGGCAAAATATTAGATAAAGTACAGTGTTGTTAATCATGGTTTTAATTATTTTTTTTTAAATAGTATGTGTCACAGAAACAACCTCTCCGCCTAGAAATCCAGAGGCCGATGCTTTAGCGTTCATCTGATTTGCTGCACCTCTGCTAAAGAAGCAGCTCTATGACTGCAGAAAAAGAGTGGCCATTGAGGGCTGCCAGGGGTGGTGCATAACAGTAGATTATCGTGAATTAAAGTAACACCACTGGGGTGGATGTGGCTCAAATGGTTGGGCATTCATCTCCCATATGGAGGGATCTGGATTCGATCCCCGGGACCTCCCGGTTAAAAATAATAATAATAATAATAAAAATAGCACCACTGCCGTCTGCAGCAGTTCCAAATATTGCAAGTTTGTTACAAAAATTAATATCCAATTATGTCACTATCACTTTGTTTTAAAACTTGCTAAATCTTTCTTTAGTATCTCTTTAGGCAAGGCAAGCCAGCCTGCATTCACCTTAACGTGAGAAGGCCAACGGTGGATTTTGCAGTGCTTCCCCAAGGCTGTGTGCATAGGCCAGCCTTGTGTCCTGGCCTGGAAGCAAAGATTCTAGCTGCATGGAAAAACCTGTGGCTGTACCCCTACTGAGGATATTATGTTAACCAGTAATCCTTTATTCAGAATTAGAAGAAGCATCAGAGACAATGGTATCTTATCTTAAGAGCCTGAGATGGGCAAACAATTGGGACAAGCTACAAAGTCCTGGCTGTCTATCAAATTCTTAAATGTTGTTTAGTTGAGTAAAACAAAAAACTATACCCTCTGCTGTAATTGATAAAGTACAAGGTTTTCTTATATTAATAGAGTTTCTAATATTGTTGGGGTACTGAAAACCCTTCATCCCTCATTTAACTCAGATATTAAAACCATTATATGTGTTAATCAGAAAAGGTTGTGCATGGAAATGGGACCCCCACCCCCCAGCAGGCTGCTTTTTAGAAGAAAAAAAAAAAAGAGTAAAGAGGGCAATAACACAAGTTCCAGCAGTAAGGGGGCGGGGTGGGGGGGTGAACCTTAACTTACCCTGTAAATTGGATGTAGCCAGGACCAATATTGGCTTTGGGTGGGGTTTGTGGCAGAGACAACATTCTAAACAAGTACCCCTTGGATTTTAGTCATAATTGTGAGAAGAGGCCAGAGCCAGGGGTGGATTGCAGATACTAAAAACAAGACAGTAAAAATGAACTGTTGTGGGCTGCCCTCTTGCCGAGAACAGCTCGGCTGAACAGGACCTAAAGTAAGGAGTGTGCGAGGCTAAAAGAAAGTTAAAGAAACAAAAGAGACAAAGAGACAGAAATAATGGGGGTCAGGTGGACCATGAGGAGCATGTTGCAACCTCAGGCACTGGGACAGAATTCAGCTTTATTTTTATATGCACAGTACAGATAATGGCTGGCGGTTTTGTACAGGAAGTTCCTGCCTGAGCACATTTCGGGCCCTCGATAACAGACAAGGGAGTAACAAAGACTTTTACAGAAATTCTGACCTATCCGGAATTCTGAGAATTCTCTGGCCTGTCCTAGTTTACTACTTTTTAGCAGCTATGCAGCTCACTTGCTGATCTGTGACCTTGTGGACTGTTGTTAACAGTTCCAGGGGCCCCACTTTGTAGGGGCTCCCAACACTGCCCTTTGTGGGGAAGAGATCTGTGGAAGAACATCTGGGGTGCCTGCCAGCAGTTACAGGTAACTGTCTATCATGGTCCTGCCCCCTCCTCTAACATGTCTCTTGGGATTGTTGAGGCAGATGCCCTTGCAAAGATCCAGAGCCATACCACTGAGACCCAAAAGGAGCAGAGTGGCTCCACCAAACAGGTGAATATCATGGATACCAAACCTTGTGGTGCCTAGCCCAGCAGGTCCAACTGCCTGTCACTCACCAGCAGCTCACTCACGAGTGTCCTTCGTGCTCACTCCAACGATTGCAACATCGGTCCCCTCCTGCTCTCAGAAGGGGCAAGGTATGCTTTTAGTGCTGCAGACACTGCAACGGGACTCTTGTAACCAGATCCTTACAACAATGGATTATGTTTAAATTCGGCACTGTGGGCTGTAGCAACAGCTCCAGTTAAGCTGCTAACAGCAGAACCAATGCAAGCATTGAGATTACGCGTTAAAATGCCAGCCTCCCCGCAGCCCCAAAAGAGGAAATAATAATAATTGGTTGTTGCCTGTGCCTCAAACTATACAAACTGGGAAAAAATAAAATCATTTTAACCTTAAGTTTATGCAGCCCTACTGGTTGGGAATTTTAAATCCATGAAAAACCACTCAAAAACACTGTTAAATATATAATCGTATTAATCCTTATCCTCAGACTACTGGAGGCAATAACCTCACAGCCCATGCTAAATTTCATGGCTAATTGCTATCCTTATCACAATCATAACTCTCATTCTCCTCATATCAGCAGGTCCATACATCTATGTAATAACTCAGTTTATCCAAACGGCTATCTGAGATGTCACCCATGATCATGTACATGATCTTCTCCTGCTACAAAATACAGTGCCAGCCACCGTGCCAGAAGCCACAATATCTCAATGCCAAAAGGGGAATAATATCTGAATCCCACAACACTCCATAACAGCATAAAGCAGCCAGATGATCGACGCCCATCTTCCCACTCCCTTCCTCCACTCAACCATATGAAAAAGAGTTGGGAATGTTAGCCCTACTTAGCAAAATAATCCCCTGCAACCCCGGTTGGCACCGGCAGGTCTCCCCTGCCCCGAAAACAGATGACCCCAAACCCCCACCCCTGTCCCTAATCCAACAGGATGTACTAATCTCAAAACCAACCATGAGAATATCACAAGATCACGGGAGGCACCTGTGCAATCATAAATGAAACTTGTTGTTTTTCTATTAACAAAACTAGGCAGGTAGAAGAAATTCTTAAAACTTTAAAAGAAAACATAGAGATCATTCAGAGGGCCCAAGAAAACAGCTATGGAAATCAATCATGGTTATCCTCAATGCTTTCTTACTTCTCCTCACTCCTAAAATCAATCCTTTTGTCTATTATAACACCACTACTGTTATTATTGCTGCTGTTTCTTTTTGGTCCTTGTCTCTTACAGCTTCTCGTCCGATTCACATGCTGAATCGTGCAACAACAACTCAGAAATATGTGAACGGCATCTTCTTGCTACATGAATGCGGATACCAACCTCTTCAGGACCAGAAATCAGAGCCTACTGGACAGAACAGAAGGGAACCCTTCACCACCCCATAACAGCAGGAAGTAGCCAGACTGAGTCAACGTCCCGAATCCCCTCACCCTTCCGTTCTGCCCAGTATTCCCATTACTTAGGTCCTTATCATATATATATATATATAAAATCAAAGGGTTAGGAATGCTAGAGGTCCCCCTTACGAGGTATGCAATGATTAATAGGTCATAAAGCCTTGCCTACGTGCAGAGGCAGCCCATCTCCCCCCAAGAATGAACAAAAGATCCATATCACAGTGGGGGTGGAGTAGATAAGGACCTTCACCTCTTCCAGGGGTCCAGGTGCCACCAACCCCTCCCACATTCCAAGAATACCCCACCTCCTAGCCCACTACCCCCAGGCCATACACAGGAAGAATTCCCTTTTTACAGCCCCTTATTGGCCCCAGGTTGTACTCAGTCTCTAGCTCTCTCCTCAGGGACTAACGTTTCCCCACCTATAGATGTACTGTATAAAGTCATATCCACCACCTTCCACAGGTGAGCTGAAGTGTATTCTTCAGACTCCCTCCATTGAGAGAGCTTCTCAATAAACTTCCTGCCTGCAATCATCAGTCTCCGTGTCCCAGTGAGCGCCATTTTTCTCCAACAATGGTCAAGTGGGATTTATCCCTTTTATGCTAGGTTGGTTCAACATAAGAAAATCAGTTAACGTAGTACACCACATTAACAGAATGAAGGAAAACAAACACATGATCATTTCAATCAATGCAGGAAAGTCATTTGACAAAATACAGCACCATTTCTTGATAAGAACACTTAGAATATTAGAAATAGAAGGAAACTTCCTCAACATGAAAAAGGGCAAATATGAAAATCCCACACTAACATCTTACTTAATTGTGAAAGACTGAAAATATTCCCTCTAAGATCAAGAACAAGACAAGGATGTCCACTCTCACCACTGTTATTCAACATTGAACTGGAAGTTCTTGCCAGCACAATTAGGTAAGAAAAAGAAATAAAAGTCATACAAATTGGAAAGAAAGAAGTAAAACTTTCCCTGTTTGAAAGTGATATGATCCAATATATGGAAAATCATGAAAAACCCACAACAAAGCTCCCTAGAGATTAAAAAAAAAAAAAAAAAAAAAAGTGATTTCAGCAAAGTGGCAGGATACAAGATCAACATCCCAAAATCAGTAGTGTTTCTATACACAAGCAATGAACAATCAGAAGAAGAAATAAAGAAAGCCATTCCATTTATAATACCAACTAAAATATCAAATATTTAGGAATAAATCTAGTCAAGGATGTGAAAGACTTGTACACAGAAAACTACAAAACTTTGCTAAAAGAGATTAAAGGAAACCTAAATAAATGGAAAGATAGTCTGTGTTGGTGGATTGGAAGACTGAATATTGTTAAGATGACAATACTACCCAAAGCAATTTATAGATTCAATGCAATCCCAATCAAAATTCCAACAACAGCTTCTTTGTAGAAATGGAAAAGCCAATCACCACATTTATATGAAAGGGTAAGGGACCCCGAATAGATAAAGTTCACTTGAAAAAGAAGATTGAAATTGGAGGACCCACATTTCTCGATCTTAAAACTTATTATAAAGCCACAGTAATCAAAACAGCATGGTACTGGCACAAGAACAGACATATAGACCAATGGAATCTAATTGAGAGCTCAGAAGTCAACTCTCACTCTTAAAGCAAACTGATTTTTGACAAGGGTGCAAAGACCACTCAGTTGGGAAAGAATAGTATTCAGCAAATGGTGCTGGGAAAACTGTATCTCCATTTGCAATAAATAAAAAAGAAGGAGGACCCTTTCCTCACTGCATATACAAAAATCAATTCAAAATGGATCAAACACCTTAATATAATAGCTAGAACTCCCAAACTCCTAGAAGACAACGTGGCGAAGGATCCTCAGGACCCTGTGTTAGACAATGGTTTCTTAAACTTTACACCCAAAGCCCAATTAGCAATAGAAAAAAATAGATAAATGTGACATAAAAATTAAACATGTTTGTTCCTCAAAGGACTTTATCATGAAAGTAAAATGACAAGCTACACAATAGGAGAAAATATTTAGAAACCACATATAAAGAATTAATATCTCAACAATAAAAAGACAAACTACCCAATTAAAAAATAAGCAAAAGACTTGAAAAGACAATTGCCCAAAGATATGCAAATGGCCAGAAAGCACATGAAAAGATGCTCAACATCAGGGAAATGCAAATAAAAACCACAGTGAGATACCATTTCACACCCTGTAGAATGGCTGTTATTAAATAAAAAAAATAAAAAAATAACAGAAAATAACAAGTTTTGGAGAGGATGCAGAGAAATAAGAACACTCATTTATTGCTGGTGGCAGTGTAAATAGTGCAGCCACTGTAGAAGAAGTTTGGTGGTTAATGAGAAAAGTAAGTATAGAACTACCATAAGACCTGGCAATCCCACTGTATACCCAAAAAAATGGAAAGCAAGGCCTCAAATAGGTATTTGCACACTGATGTTCCTAGTGGCGTTATTTATAATTGCCAATAGATGGAAACCACCCAAGTGTCCATCAACCAATGAATGAACAAATAAAATGTGGTATATACATACAAGGGAATATTATTTAGCCATAAAAAGGTATGAAGTCCTGATACATGTGACAACATGGATGAATCTTGGAGACATCATGTTGAGTGAAATAAGTGAGACACAAAAGGACAAATATTGTATGATCTCACTGATTTGAAACAATTAGAATAAGCAAACTCATAGAGTCAAAATCTAGAATATAGGTTACCATGGTATGGGGTGGGGATAGGGAATGGGAACTTCAAGGCTTAAATTGCCCAGGGTTCCTATTTGGAACAATGAAAATGTTTTGATAATGGATGGTTCTGATGGTAGCACAATACTGTGAATGAAATTAAGAGCACTGAAATATATATTTCTGAATAAGAAATGTTAGATTGTGTACATGGTAACAGAATGAAAAATTAAAAATAATATTCTTGGAACTACACTACACAAACAGTGAACCTTAAGTTAAACCATGAACGTTAGTTAATGGTACAATTATAAACATGTGCTATCATCAATTGTAACAAATGTTCCACACCAATGCCAAGTGTTGGTGGTGGGGTGGTATATGGGAATCCTGTATTTTATGCATCATTGTTCTGTAAACCCACAACCTCTCTAAGAAAAACTCAAATGTGAGAGAATATTAAAATAATAACCTACCACACCCCACCTAATTAGAGTTTATTCCAAATCTGCAAAATTTAATTTATACTTGGAAAATTATAAATAGCATATGTCACGTCAATAGGTTAAATAAGAAAACTCATCACTTCTAAGAATGCTTTAAAAGTATTTCATTACATTCAAATATAACTCATGATCTTAAAACACAAAACCCTTATATATTAACCAAAAAAAAAAGGTATTTCCTTGAGGCCCAGAGAGATGAAGCAACTAGTCCAAGGTCACAAAGTAAGGCAGCAGCAATAAAAACCAGGCCTCCTGCCTTCTTGTAGATACAGTGCTACAGGCTTGAGGGTGGTGTTTTAGTTTGCCAAAGGGCTGCCAATGCAAAAATACCAGAAATGGGCTGGCTTTTACAATAGGAATTTATTAGGGGAAAATCTTACAATTCTGAGGCCATGAAATTTCCAAATCAAGGCACCATCAGAGATACTGGCAGATCGTGTTCTGTAGTCCTACCACGCTGCAAGGCAAGATGACAGCTGATCTCTCCCAGGGTTCCTGCCTTCCCCTCAAGGCTTCACGTCTCCCAGAGCTCAGCTGTGGGCGATCAGGCATATGGCTTGTCTCTTTCTGAACTTCTCTCTCAACATCAGCTGCTTTGCTTTTTCCCCCGAATTCAACTGTGGGTGATCAGGCACATGGCAAGGCTCATCTCCTCAGCCTTGAGCTGCTCCATGGGCCCAGAACCTTGGAGGCCTCTTTCTGTGCCTCTATGCTTTGCTGATTCCAGACTCTGCGACCTCTCTTAGCCTTTCAGGGCTTCTGTCTTCCTGCAGTCCTCTCTCACATGGCAGGATCAAAATGGTGGCTTCCTTTCTCTGTGTTTTCTGTTTATATAAGATCCAGCAAGAGGGTAAAGACCCAACCTGTGTTATGCCTCACTGATGTAGTCCAATCAAAAGCCATCCAATTAAATGATCTAATCAAGGTCCTTTAACTGAATCTAATCAAAAGGTCCCATCTACACTGCGTTTACAGGTACAGGAATGAGTTAGCTTAAGAACGTAATTTTCTGGGGTCCACAAAAGACAAGCCAGGACAGGAGGCATGGATTTCTGGGCTGTGGCTGCTCAATGGTCCCCTGAGGACCACTCTTATCACCCTGTCCTCTCTGCTGTAAGATAGCCTTTTGCTTTGTACCAGGATCTTCTGCCAAGTCCAAACCAAGCAGAATGGTTTCTGACCAGCAAGCAGGGTTTCACTTGTAAATGAACCATAGGAGAGACCAGTCACTAACCTAACAGATAAACAACTTGATTCTTTCTGATGAAGACAAGTATTTGAGGGAGTGATAATTGTTAGTTTAAATGTTAGTTTGTAGTTAGTTAGTTGTTGGTTGGTTGGTTAGTTAGTTAGTTAGTTAGTTAGTTAGTTAGTTAGTTAGTTAGTTAATGCTTATAATTTACAAGTGATCCTGCTTCTCTTATTGAGGGTTGGATTTTCTGTGGGCTGTTTGGAAGTGCAAAAGATACTACAGTCATCAGAGGATTTGTACTAAGTTTGAGTTTGGCTTGCCCATCTGGTCAGAGAGGAGAAGATTAGAGAGTGTGCCTAGTCTAATTCTGCTGTGCCCACCCTGTTAAACATTCTACCTGTGGTCCATGAATCAAATGCTATTTATGGACACAGAACAGAATGAGCCAATCCCAACCATTTAGCTTGCTTGATAGTCTCTAAATCCCATTCCCCCCTTTTAAAGCATAAGCTCAAGACTGTTTCAGAAGGCCATTATATATCTTGTCATAACTTACAGAATTGTGTGGGAGAGAGTGTAAACTACAATGTAAACTATAATCTACACTTAGTGGTAATGTTCCAAAATGTGTTCATCAATTGTAACAAATGTACCACACTAATGAAGGATGTTGTTAATGTGGGAAAATGTGTGAGAGGTAGGGAGCAGGGTTTATGGGAATCCCCCATATTTTTTTATGTAACATTTATGTAATTTAAGTATTTTGTAAAAAAAATTAAAAGTATGTTATTTAAAAAGGCAAAGAAGGTACAACATCAAGGCTAAAGGTCAAAAAAAGAATATGGGATTTCGTTTTATGAGATATCATTATGAGCAAGCATTTGTTTCTTCATTTTCTTCATTAACAAAGAGACCTTGGTCATGTCATATAACCAATCTGTGCTCACTTATGTATCTTTCTGAACAGTGGAGAAACAATTAAGTTTGTTTTAAAGATTAAATTGGATAAATGTACCTGGACAGAATTTTTTAAGTAATGCTTCTATAATTGGTTAAGCTGCCTTTTCTCTGTTATTTTATTTTTTGAAGTTGAAATAAAGTTTACTTTAAAAAAAAGATGAATGTGATGTAAAGGAAGAAACTGCTACAGATTGTACTTGGAAAGAATTCAGCTGATGTTGAAATACCCTGATTTGTAAGTGGCATGTCTTCAAAGAGATTCATTTGAACAAATTTAGGTTGAGGATCAGTCAATAACAAAATAGTTAATTGTGCATTAAATATGGGCAAATTGTCATCATATAGGGAGTCTACAAGGCAGCATTTTTCACAGGCTGGTTTTAGAATTTGGCCTAACAGGTGTGCAGATATAGGCTTTCTAGTCTAAAGTGATTATTAGAAAAGCTATAGACAAATTTAACTCCTGATCCACCAGTTGGCCAACCTCCCCCACCTGAAAACCTGCTCTTGGAGTCATTTCATGGCTCAAGAGGAGATCTAAAACTAAACTTGTAAATTTCATGACATAATAGCAGCCCCAGTTTTAGTTTGGGGAGGGAAGAGAAATGGAAATATGAGCTAAAAGGAGATTTTTAAATTGCCTTTGGTTTTCTGATTCCTAGGCTATAGCCTCCATCAGTCCAGAGACCCAGGGTTGATGCCTTGGATTCTAATGAAAGTTTCATCCTGATAAGCAAAGAGTTACCATATAACCCAGCAGTTCCACTCCTAGAGATATACCCAAGAGAAATGAAAACATACATTCCCACAAAGATTTGTACATGAATGTTCATAGCAGCATATTCATAATGGTTAAAATTGGAAACAACCTAACTGTTCATCCATGGATAAATGGACAAACAAAATGTAAAATAGAATATTATTTGGCCATAAAAAGGAATGAAGTACTGATACATACTACAACATCGATGAAACTTGAAAACATGCTAAGTGAAAGAAGTCAATCACAAAATATCACAAATTGTGATTAATTATTATAAAATATAGAGAATAGGCAAATAAATCCATAGCTATAGAAAACAGATTAGAGGTTGCCAGGGGCAGGTGAAAGGAGGGAATTGGGTGTGACTACTAACACATATGAGTTTTCTTTTGAGGGTGATGAAAATGTTCTGGAATTAGATAGTGGTGATGGTTCACAACATTGTGAATATACCTTTAAACACTTTAAAATGGTTAAAATGATGATTTGTATGTTATGTGAATTTTATCCCAATAAAAAAATTTGCATCTGGAAAAAATGGGGTATTTCATGTATATCAGAAGTTCTTAGCTTAAGGTCCATGGATAATAGTTCAGCGGGACTGTGATCTCATGAAGTTGCATGTAAAATTGTGCTTGTGTGTATGCAAGCATTTTCAAGAAATAAAATTAGTAAAACTATTATCAGATTCTCAAAGGACCCAAAGAAACTAATGACCATTGCTTTGAAGGATAAATATTTTTATCTCAACCCAGTTAACTTCATACCTGACTGGAAAAATAATAAGAGGCAATCCTACAAATAGCATAAATAAAACAATAATGTTCACTATCCATTATTTTAACATGACTCTAGGAACTCTGACAAAGGCAATAATATGTGAAACAGAAATAAGAGCTATACCTACTGGAAAGGAGAAAACCAATTTATCACTATATAATGGTACACCTGGAAACCCCAAGAATATCAATAAAAATATTTTTGAAACTTATGAACAAATTATGCAGGGTAGCTTATTTCAAAGAAAATATAAAGCTACCGATATAATAATGCAATGGGAAAATCCCAATCATAATAATCATTAAAATTTAAAATAACTGGGGATAATCTTACAGAAATTGAGAAAATTCTATGAAAATTCCAAACTGCTGTTAAGATAATGTTTTTGAGATAAATATTTAATAGCCAGTCCTAAATGGCAGTAATTCTACAGCATATAGCTTTCAGTTCTTCCACAACTAATTTAAAGATAAAACAAGATTCCAATTAAGTCCCAATGAGATTTCTTTTTCAATCATTCAAAAAGATTTTTAATGAATACTGTGGCAGTTTGACATTATTTATGAATCCAAAAAGAGATATTGATTATGTTTGTAAACTGGTCTGATACCTCTGGGTATGATACTGCTTTAATTGTATTAAATTCAGAGGTTTTACTTTTACTTCATAAAATCAAGATTAGGGCCTTGATTCAACCACATCATTGGAGTGTGACTCAGTGTTGAATTCCAGTCCCCTTGGTTGGCTGATAAAACAGATTCTCACATGGAAATAGACACACAGAGAAGAAGAACACAGAGGAAGAGAGACAGCTCATTTGACACGGCAGTGGTCCTGGGAAGAGAGATGAGCCTGATAGTCTATAGCTGACCTTGTGAAGAGACCAGAGCAGCTGAGCCCAGAAAGAAACAAGCCCCAGGAAGAGAGAAGAGACTTATGCCAGCCTACAGCCGAGATCAGAAGATGCCAGGACCACAGAGCCTTAAGAGGAAGAAGGAAGGCTGAAACCTCACAGACATCACCCGGCATCTTGCTTCAAAATGTGGCAAATGACTTTGGGTGAGTAAGTACCTCTCATGGTACCTTGAGTTAGACTCTTTAGGGCCTTGTGACTGTAAGTTTATACCCCCAAATAAATACCCTTTACAAAGGCCAACAGATTTCTGGTAATTTGCATCAGCACCCACTTTGGCTGATTAATACAAATACCTAACAGAATAAACAGGAAGGAAAACATTAAAAATCATACAGAAAAAGAAAACATCTGACTTTAAAAAGCTAATAAAAAATCATAGAGAAGAATATGATAAGATAGTTTCCTTTCTAGATATTAAAATATATTATAGAAGGGTCAGAAGAGCCATGCTTAGGGAAACCGTAACTGAGTCCTTCTCTGTCACACGGGGGAGCATAAATTCCAAAGTAGGGCCCTCTGGCAAGGCATCAAACTCCTGAGCTATCTGCCCTGACTATAGTGTCTGGATGTCTCCAGAACCTTCAGGAGTCTCACTATTTGAAGTAGTATTTACTTTGGCAGTCAATGAGATCCTGCTGAGACATGCATAAGCTTAACCTTTAGAATGACCTCCCATCTCACTTTGAAGTTTCTTAGCCATATAAACTCATTTATCTTTACCTTTTACCCCTTTTGGTCAAGGTCTTTTTCCAGTTACACTGCTAGTTGGTGCTTGGTAGCAATCTCTTGGTGCCAGGGAGGCTTATCCTTGGGAGTCATGTCCCACACTGGGGGGAAGATAGTGTGGTTATATGCTGAGTTCAGCTTAGAGAGAGGCCACATTTGAGCAACAAGGAGGCTCTCAGGAGGTAACTCTTAGGTACCCTATAATACTAGGCTAAGTTTCAATTTCAAGAGTAAAAGTTCATAAGTACATTCGTCAATATTAATGGCCCATCAGTGTCATCCACCTTCACTAGTCATTGCCCCTGTACTCAGGGGATTCTTGCTGTTCCATTAGAGAATGTGGCAGTGCTCCTCAGGAGGGGAATTTGATATTCTTTCAGTTATTGTGTGGATCTCCACCCACCGTGACAATGCCCTATGAACATTTGAACTCAGTTGTCGTTTCCATAAACATGGCTCTTCTGACCCTTCTATTTGAACCTGTAATTAGTACTAGGGTTGATAAGTGTACATCCAAGAGAATAAAATCTTTGGGCTGTCCATGTGCCAGCTGGGCCCTGAATCTCAAAAGAGTTGCAACACCTACTCTCCAGTTCATTGAACTCACTCAGGACAACTAACAAGGAGATGATGATGGACAATGATCATCCCAAGGAACAGAGAGAGTCTACAACTGCAAGCAAGAGAGTCCCATCCATTTGCCCCATGGGATCGAAACCCCCTCTCAATTAGAGGTGGAGTGGCATCACCATCCCAGAATCCTCAGGATTGGGGAATGAACTATGGACTAAAGTAGACTTACTGGTATTCTACTATAGACTTATTGTGATTCTAGCAATGGAAGAAACTATATCATTCATGTGGAGGCAGTGGCCACTGGAGGTTCTGAGGGCAGAGAGAGGGAAAAACAGGTGTAATATGGGGGCATTTTCGGGACTTGGGAATTGTCCTGAATGACATTACAACAACAGATACAGGACATTACATATCTTGCCATACCTACAAAATTGTGTGGCAGAGAGTGCAAACTACAATGTAAACTATAATCCATGCTTAGTGGCAATGTTCCAAAATGTTTTCATAATTGTAACGAATGTACTCCACTAATGAAGGATGTTGTTAATTTGGGGAAATGTGGTAAACGTAGGGAGTGGGCCATATGGAAATCCCCTATATTTTTATGTAACATTTATGTAATCTAAGTAGCTTTTCTAAAAATATATATATATTTTTTTAAAAAATATATATATAAAATTATAATCTTTAGAATAGTGTGATACTGATGCAAGTATTAATATATACACACGTCACCAAAAACTATATAACTAATCCAGAAACATCCTAGTATGTTGAAAATAGTATCACATATCAATAAAGAAGGGACTGACTATTGATGTGTGTGACTTATTACCTAGTTATTTTGAAATCAATAATAATACCACTTATTGAGTACTTATAGTATACTAGGTACTATGATATGTATTATACATACATTTCTGACTTAACCCTCAAAAAACCTTATCAAGTAGGCACAATTATTCTCACTTTATAGTTGATTAAATCAAGGCACAGAGAAGTTAAGATATTAGCCTAAATTACTTCTCTGGCTAAGGGTCAAGCAAAGTTTCAAACCCAAGTTAGCCTTATGCCAACACAAGGCCAAATAAATTTCATATGCATTAAAGACTTTTATTTCTTTTGAAACCATACAGGCACTTCCATTTCCAGGAGGATGGAACAGACATACTTTTCCCTAGTTCCCAACTAAATATAATTAATATATTATATATATAAAAAACAATAAAAAGACTTTGAAAGGTAGAGAGAAGACAGACCAGCTAGTGATCTTGGGACTGAAGGAACAACACAGTTGTGAGTTCCCTGAGTATTCTTTTTGCCTCATGTATCTGAAACTTGATACTGGCAGGCTGACAACCCAGAAATGCCAACAGGCACAGGAAAAAAAAAAAAAAAAAAAAAAAAACAAGGAAAGGTAGCCAAAGAACCAGGAAAGGGGTTAGTCAAGTAGGACTGAAAACGTTTAAACAATAACTGCTCTGTTTCAGACAAACACCACAGGAAAAGCTGAAACTCCATCCCCACTCCTGCTAGCAAAGGCTAAATGAAAAGCCTGGACTTCCACCCTCACCAGACTGTAATGAGGTACCCCAATGCCCCTGCAAGCTTGGGTGGTGTCAGAGGAAACCAAGCAGAGGGTCAGAACTTTCAACATCGCTTGAATAGGATGTTGATAGAAACACGAACATTAAAGATGTTTTTGGTGAGTGTTCAAAAGGAAATGGGAAACTCGGTATTGGAAACTGGAGGAAAGGTGACCCTTGTTATATAGCAGCAGAAAACATAGCTGAATTGTGTTCTACAGTTTTGTGGAAAGCAGAACTTGTTAGTGATGAACTTGGATATTTAGCTAAGGAGATTTCCAAGCAAAATGTTGAAGGTGCAGTCTGGTTTCTTCTTGTTGCTTATAGTAAAATGTGAGAGGAAAGAAACAAAGTAAGGAAAGAACAATTAGGCAAAAAAGAAACCAGCACTTGATGATTTGGGAAATTCTCAGCCTATCCAGATTTCAAAAGATGTGAATATTAGGAGTTTTGTTGTTAATAAAGCATGCTCTGGAGAGAAGGCCAGTGACGTGGCTAGAAAAACTTTGCTAGTGCTGAAGATATTAGGCATGTGAATCATAGATCCCCTCAAACATCACAATAGAAGCTAGGAATAGAGATGGGATTATCCAAGAAAGATCTGGGGATGATCCTCTTGTCAAATGGCATGAATCCCTGTGACATACACAGGAGACCCACAAGGTTTTTGGAATATTATACCAGCAGAAACACTCACAGCTTGGACTGAAAGGGACAAAGACAGAATGAAATGAAAGAAGGCTGTTAGACTCCCAAAATTCTATAGGCAGTGAATATTCTCATTGCCTGATTTTGTCATAATCAGGGTAGGCTAAACATTTGCTATATTAGGAACCATGCATGTGTCCCCAGACCTAGTTTTTCTCCCTAGGTCTGGTTTTTAGAATGCTGGTGATAAACTAAGCCTGATTTATTATATGACCATCCTGTATGGGAAAAGACTGTAACTTTGGTTGTCTTTGGTCAACCTTAGGAGATATGACAGGGGGACAGGTGTGGCTCGGGTGGTTGGGCGTCCACCTCCCATATGGAGGGACCTGGGTTTGACCCCCAGGACCTCCTGGTAAAAATTAAAGAAAAAAAATATATAGAAGGCATGTGGGCCACCAAGCCCCATGCGTTGGTGCGCTGCTAGGCCCCAAGATTACATAACAGGAGAGTGACACAAGGGAGATCCAAGACGAGATGTGCTGAAAAACCAGGAACTAAGGTGGTGCAGGTAGTAGTAGGATGCCTCTTTCCCACATCAGAGGTTCCAAGGATTGAATCCCAGTGAAGACAGGGGGAGAAGGATGAGAAGAGAGAGCAGGAAATGGACACAGAAAGTTGCCCAGCGAATGGACACAGAAACAGCAAAAACGGGGGGTAAAAATGGATAAAAGTAAATAAATAAATCCTTAAAAAAATGTATAAAGGGGAGGAAGATATGGACTATAGTTCGTAGTAATACTTTGACGATGCTCTTTCATGATTTATTAACAAATGTTTCACAACAATGCAGGGTGTTTGGGGGGGTGGTGATGATGTGTGGGAGCCCTGTATGATGTTATGCATGTTTGTTTTATAAGATCACGATGTTTACTGAACACTTATAGTTTATGTATGTTCATGTAGGAATGATATACTTCAATTAAATTGTTTTTAAAAGTTCTATATGCAGGAAACAGGCTGATAAAATTACAACTATAAACATGTGATACCCTTCAAGAAAAAAGAAGAATGACTCCAAGGGTAGATCCTCAAGCCCAGAGGACAGAGCATTGGGCTCAGAGGCCAGAGCTACAGGTGCACAGGTGAGAACTGCAGGCTAAGAGGGCAGAGCCTTGAGCCACAGAGGATCATTCCTAGGCCTTGAAATGTAATAGAATCTGCACTGATGGATTTATAAACTGCTTGGGACTGATATCTCCTTTCTTCCTTCCTTCCATTTCTCCCCTTTTGGAATGAAAATGTCTATAACTGTTTTCCTACACCTGTCCCACCAATTTTATTTTGGGGTCAGATAACCTATTCTCTGGTTTCACAGGCCTGCAGTTGGAGAGGAATTTTGTTCCAGGATGGAACATACCCATACCTGATTTAAATTATTTTGATGATGAGAATTGAATCTATTGAGTGGATGATATTTAGATGAGATTTTGGACTTCGAGTTGATGCTGTAATGGGTTGAGACTACTAGGAATGCTTGGATGGGATGAATATATTTTTCATGTGAGATGGATGTGCCTCTTTGGTGACCAGGGGAAGACTCTAGTGGATTGAATGGTGGTCTCCAAAGATATCAAGTCTTAATCCCTGAAACCTGTAAATGTTGCCTTATGTGGCAAAGGCTTTGCAGATGTGATTAAATTAAGGATCTTGAGAAGAAGATATCTTGGATTATCCAGATGGGACCTAAATGCACTCATAAATAACCTTATAGAGGCATAGGGAGTTATGATGAGACACAGAGGAGAAGGTGATGTGAAGATGGAGCAGAGAGAGTTTTGAAGGTGGAAGTGATTTCACCGCAAGCCAAGGATTGCCAGTAGCCACCAGAAGCTGGAAGATGCAAGAAATGATTGTCCCCTAGAACTTCTAGAAAGAGCAAAGCCCTGCCAACAGCTTGATTTTGGCTCAGGGAAACTAATTTCAGGCTTATGGCCTCCAGAACTGTGAGAGAATAGATTTATGTTGTTTTGAGCAACCAGGCTTGTGGTAATTTGTTACAGCAGTCAGAGGAAACTAATACACCTGGTCAGGATGTCTTCTATCACAACTCTTATTCAACATAGTACTGGAAATTCAAGCCATCACAGTAAGGCAAGAAAAAGGAAATAAAAGGCTTACAGATTAGAAAGGAAGAAATAAAACTGTCCACACTGGCAGATGAAATAATTATCTACATAGAAAATTCCAAGAAATTGACAAAAATTTCTTATAATTTATAAATGAAATCAGCAAGGCCATAGGATACAAAATCAGCATGCAAAACTCAATAATATTTCTTTTTTTAATTAATTATTTTTATTTTTAAAGAAGTTTTAGATTACATAAATGTTACATTAAAAATATAAGGGATTCCCATATGCCCCACTCCCTCCCCCTTCCATACTTTCCAACATCAACAACATCCCTCATTAGTGTGGTACATTTGTTACAATTGATGAACACATATTGAAGCATTGCTACTAATTATGGATTACAGTTTACATTATAGTTTACACTCTGTCCTGTACAATTTTGTAGGTTATGACAAAATATACAATGCCTTGTATCCGTCACTGCAATGTCATGCAGGACAAGTCCAATGTCCCAAAAATGCCCCCATATTACACCCATTCTTCCCTCTCCCTCCCTCAGAACCTCTAGTGGCCATTGCCTTTGTATCAATGATAAGAGTTCTTCCATTGCTAGAATAATAAGTCTATAGTAGAATAATAAATAAGTCTACTTTAGTCCATTTTTCATTCCCCAATCTTGAGGATTTGGGGATGGTGATGCCCACTCTGCTTCTAATTGAGAGTTATGATGAGACACAGAGGCACTGAGTTTGGCTTAGAAAGAGTCCACATTTGAACAACAAGGACACTTTCAGGAAGTAACTCTTAGGCAGTATATAATACTAGGCTAAGTTTCAATTTCACAAGAAAAGGTTCATAAATATAATCATCAATATCATGGGCTTGGCGTAATGGGTTTGTCTTCCTTCATTGGGCACTGCCCTTGTACTCAGGAGATTCTTGCTGTCCTATTAGAGAATGTATCAGAACTCCCCAGTGTGGGAATTCAATATTCTTTCAGTTATTGCGTGGCTCTCCACCCCATGAACACGTGAACATATTCATATGCCTTAGAGGCATGCCACCAGGTGAACCCCTTCCCATGCATTCCTCATCACTGACACTCTGCACCAGTGATCTTCCCCTGCCACTGTTGTGACCCTTCTGTGATCCAAAACCTCTCCAAAAATGAAGCCAACAAAATAACCAAATAAAATTAATAAGAAAATGAAATAATTTTAAAAATAACCAATAAAAGACAAATTTTAAAATTTTGAAATAAAAACAAATTTTTTAGACATTGTGTCTTTCATCACTGTAAGATCCATTTTCCTGTATGTATAGTGACATTTTCTTCCATATTCAGTAGTATTTCTAGTATTTCTATTTCTAATAGTATATTAGCAATGAGCATGTGGACACCAAAATTAAAAACATGATATCATTTACAATTGCTCAAAAAATGAAACACTTAGATGTAAATCTAACAAAACATATACAGGACTTCAATGCTGAATCTACAAAATGTTGATGAAAGAAATCAAAGTTCTAAATAATGGAGAGGCATACCATGTTCATGAATTGGAACAGTCAACATAGTAAATAGGTCAATTTTCCCCAAGTTGATATACAGGTTTAACACAATGAGTCAGAATAGTCCCTCCTGCTCAATTTTTTGAAAGAGTTTGAGCAGAATTGGTATTAAATCTTCTTGGAAGGATTGGTAGAATTCACCTCTGAAGCCATCTGGTCCTGGGCTTTCCTTTGTTAGGGGTTTTTGATGACTGATTACATCTCTTTTCTTGTAATTGGTTTGTTGAAATCTTCTGTTTCTTCTAGAGTCAGTGTAGGTTGTTCGTGTGTCTCTAGGAATTTGCTCATTTCGTATAGGTTAATTTAATTTATTGGCAAAGATTTGTTCATAGTATCCTCTTATGATCTTTTTTTATTTCCGTGCTGTCAATAGTGATGTCCCCCATCATTTCTGATTTTATTTATTTGTGTCTTCTATTTTTCTTTCTCAGTCTAGCTAAGGGTTTGTCAATTTCATTGATCTTTTCAAAGAACCAACTTATGGTTTTGTTAATTGTCTCTATTGATTTTTTTTTTAATAATCTTTTTTTAAAAGATTTTATTTATTTATTTATTTATTGATCTATCTATCTATCTATCTATTTATCCCCCCTTGCTGCTTGTGCTCGCTGTGTCCATTTGTTGTGCGTTTTTCTGTGTTTGCTTGTCTCCCTTTGTTGGATCATCTTGCTGCGTCAGCTCACTGCGCCGCGTAGGCTGGCTTGCCTTCACCAGGAGGCCCCGGGAATCTAACCCAGGGCCTCCCATAAGGTAAATGGGAGCCCTATCGATTGAGCCACATCCACTTCCCTCTATTGAGTTTTAATTCTTTATTTCATTTATTTCTGCTCTAATCATTATTTCTTTCTTTCTGCTTCCTTTGGAATTATTTTACTATTCTTTTTCTAGTTCCTCTACATGTGCAGTTAGGTCTTTGACTTTAGCTCTTTCTTCTTTTTTAATGTAAGCATTTAGGGCTATAAATTTCCCCCTCAGCACTGCCTTCACTGCATTCCATAAGATCTGATATGCTGTGTTTTCATTTTCATTCATCTCAAGATATTTACTGATTTCCCTTGCAATTTCTCCTTTGACCCACTGATTGTTTAACAGTGTGTTATTTATCTTTCATATATTGTGGATTTTCCAGTTCTCTGCCTGTTATTGATTTCCAGCATCATTCCATTATGGTCAGAGAAGATGCTTTGTATAATTCCTATCCTTTTAAATATATTGAAACTTGTTTTGTGACTCAACATATGGTCTATCATGGAAAATGATCCATATGCACTTGAGAAGAATGTATATCCTGCTGTTTTGGGGTGCAATGTTCTGCATTTGTCTGTAAGGTCTAGTTCATTTATCATATTATTCAAATTCTCTGTTTCCTTATTGATCTTCTGTCCAGATGTTCTATCTATTGATGAGAGCGGTGTATTGAAGACTCCAACTAGTATTATAGAGGTGTCAATTTCTCCCTTCAGTTTTGCCAGTGTTTGCCTCATGTGTTTTGGGGGCACCATGGTTAGGTGCATAAATACTTATGGTTATTATTTCTTCTAGGTGGATTGCCCCTTTATTAATATATAGTGTCCTTCTTTGTCTCTTATAACAGCTTTTGACTTGAAGTTGATTTTACCTGATATTAGCATAGACACCCCAGCTCTTTTTTGGTTACTAGTTGCATGGAATATCTTTTTACCATCATTTCACTTTCGACTTATTTATGTCTTTGGGTCTAAAGTGATTCTTTTGTAAACAATATATAGTTGGATCATGCTTTTTTCTCCACTCTCCCAATTTGTGTCTTTTGATTGGGGAGATTACTCCATTAACAGTCAGTGTTATTACTGTAAAAGGAGTACTTATTTCAGCCATTTTGTCCTTTGGTTTTTATATGCCATATCTATTTTTGTCTCTCTTTTCCTTTATTGCAACCTCATTTTCTATATAGTTGATCTTTTTTTATGTCTCTGACTGATCCCTTTCTCATTTATGTTTCTGTTTATTTTTAAAATACTTTCTTTGTGGTTACCCTGAGGTTTGTATTACACAACCTACATCTATAACCTACTAATTTGAAAATAAATCAACTTAGCTTCAATAGCAAACATGTTGTCTGCTCCTATATCCCTCCATTTCTCATTCTTTATGTTGTTTTTCCCCACATTACCTCTTTATATTTTGCATACCCATTATCAGGAACTATGCCTTTTTCTTGTTCTATTGTATTCTGACACATATAGGAATTAAAGTGTAGACTTATATATTGAGGATACAGTACTATTGGGTTTTGCATTTACCTATTTATTTGCCTTTACTGAAGCTCTTTGTTTCTTCACACTACTCCAAACTACCCTCTTCTGTCTTTTCCTTTCAAACTACAGAACTCTCTTTAGTAATTCTTGACCTGCAGGTCTTTTGTTAACAAACTCTCTCAGTTTCTGTTTGTGAATATTTTAAACTCTAGCTCATTTTTGAAGGACAATTTTGCTGGATAAAGAATTTTTGGCAGGCAGTTTTTCTCTTTCAGTACCTTAACAATATCATACCACTGCTTTTGCACTTCCATAGTTTCTCATGAGAGACTAGCACTTAATCTTATTGAGTATCCCTTGTATGTGATGAATTGCTTTTCTTTTTTTATTATTATTATTTTTTTGTCTTTAAATTTACTGACAACTTATTCTGAACAGTTCTGCTAAGCATTGATGTTAGAAAGAAAAGTAGAAATCAAAGTGTTTATTGTTGCTTTTTGCCATTTGGTAGCATTTTACACACAGGCTTCGATCTTCAGAATACCCTGGATTCAGTAGAAAAACCTTTTAAATGATGTTTGTACAATAGAAACTTCTCAGCAGTCAAAATTTTTAGACTGTAAAAAAATACATGCAAAACATACTTTTCTGAAAACACTTAACTTTGAACAAAGCACCAAACTACACAAATGCAGAATGAAAACAGCATTTCAACTCCACCAAAAGTAGTCATCATAAAAGGTGTAAAGTCACCTAACTTCACTAGGCACTGTTCACTTTTTAAACAGGAGACAATAAAAAATATTGTCCACAAACAATATCCCAAATCTAGGGCAGGTTTCAGAAAGTCTTCAACTTCATGCTTTAATAGCGGCGAGGTGAATACGATCAAGATCTGGAACGTGATCTGTATCCTCCACGGCTGTAGTACAGAGAAGGTGACCGCCTTCTGTATATCTGATCCTTGTCTTGAGCAGCTCTCCATCCTCCACCACCTCCATCTCCTCCTCTGTATGATCTGCTATAATAGTCCCGATCATCATAGCCTCTATCACATCCTCTGTCATAGTAATCCCGACGGCGTGAGCTGCCATAGGTAGGTCTCCCCATGTAAATTCCTGGTGTTGGGGTATGCGGTCTTTTAGTTATAGAGAAATCAACTCTGATCCTAAGACCATCAAGCTCCATTCCATTGGCACACTCTTTAGCTTCCTTGGCATCACCTACATTTTCAAAATATACAAAGGCAAATCCTCTTGAACGTCTAGACTGCTGGTCATATACAATAGACACATCAGCAATGGGGCCATATTTAGAGAACACTTCTTTTAAATCTCTTTCTGTGGTGGACAAGATCAACCCAAATACTCCAAGACAACAGTTGGGATCAGGATTTGCCCGATTTCCAACATGATGCCTGCGAGTAGACATGGGAGAATGACTGTGGCTATGCCGTCTGTGATAATCTCGACTGTAAGACCTGCTACGGGATCGTCTGTGAGAGCGGGACCGAGACTGTGACCTTGTATAATGCCTTCGAGAACTTCTTCTGGATCTAGACCTAGATTCAGATCTGGACCTGGACTTTGATCTGGAATGCCTGGAATCTTCCTTGGAGTGAGACCTTGCAGGTGTATGCCTTGCAGATTTCCCAGATCCATGAGCACTTCCACTTCTGGAAGCAGAACGGGATTCCCGTTCACCATAGTTCTGCTCGCCGCTGTCGCTCATGACTCCCAGCTGCTGTCGTCCTTCCATGTGCTTAGTCAAAGCTGCCAACCTCGGTACCTTCTTTACCGAGGCTCCACCGCAGCCTCCCAGAACACACTAATTTCTAAGCCACTCGGAGGCGAAGCACTCTGCACCATGTCCGCATGGGCTCTTGAATTGCTTTTCTTTTGCTGCTTTCAGAATTCTCTATCTTAGGCCTTTGACATTCTGATTAGTTGTGTCTTGGATAGGTCTATTAGGGTTTATTCTGTTTGGAGTATTTTGCACTTTGTGGCAATTTGAGACTATTTAAAATCCCCAAAAGAGAAAGATTATGTTTGTAAACGAATCTATTCCTCTGAGTGTGATACCCTTTAATTATATAAAATTCAGTTGAAGGGCCTTTGATTAGATTACCTGTTATAATTTCTTTGAGGGCTTTTTGATTTGACCATGTCAGTAAGGTGTGGCTCAGGTTGAGTCCCCACCCCCTTGGTGGGTCTGATATAAACAGACACTTATACAAACAGACATGCAAGAAAAGAAAGCTCTGTCATTTTTTTATCCTGCCATGTAACAGAAAGGGGAAGGCTTGAGTGGCTGGGACCCCAGGGAGAGATGAGTCATTTTGCCTGATAGCTTATAGCTGAGGTTGGGAAGAACAGATGAGACTGATATAGAAGTCCTGGAAAGAAACAAGCCTTAAGCCAGGAGAGCGAGGACTATAAGATCACTTAAGCTTGAAGCCTCAAGGCTGGGCCCATAGAGGTCAAGAGGAAGAGGAAGGCAGGAAGGGAAGAAGAAATCTTGCAGAGATTGATGGCCAGCTTGTTTCACCATGAAGCAACACACCAAAATCAACAATAGCTGACTTTGGTAAGAAAGCATCTCTGCTGATGCCTTGATTTGGCCTTGGGACTCTATGCTTTTACCCCAAATAAATACCCTTCATAAAAACCAACAGATTTCTGGTACTTTGCATCAGCACCCCTTTGGCAGACTAATACATACTTCTTGGACATGTATATTTATATTTTTCATAAGAGTTGGGAAATTTTCAGCCATTATTTTCTCAAATATTCTTTCTGCACCTTTTCTCTTCTTTTCTTCTTCTGGGGCACCCATGATGTGTATGTTTGTATGTTTTATGTTGTCACTCAAATCCCTGAGACACTGCTTAGTTTTTTCTGTTCATTTCTCTTCTGTTCTTTTGACTGTACAATTTCAATTGCCTGTCTTCTAGTTCACTGATTCTTTCTTCTGCCTGTTCAAATCTGCTGTTATATGTCTCTAGTGTATTTTTAATCTCCATTATTGTGCCTTTCATTCCCATAATTTCTGTTCTGTTTCTTTTTAAACTTACAAATTTTTCCTTATGCTCACACATTGTCTTAATATCCTTTAGCTCTATACCCATATTTTCTTTCATCTCCTTGAATTGATTCAGGAGATTTGTTTGAACCTCTGATTAGTTTTTCCAAATTCTGTGTCTCATCCAAAGTTTTAATTTGTTCTCTTGACTGAGCCATATCTTCCTATTTCTTAGTATGGTTTGTAATTTTTGGTGATGTCTGGGCATCCAATTATTTTGATGTGTTAACTCTGAAGGTCTGTTTCTCCTCCTTGCCTAGCAGTTTATTGTTGATTGGCTTTGTATTAAGGCTCTTCTTTGATGCTTGGTCCACCTTACTCTTGACCTTTAGAGTAGCCCATGTTTAACTGTTCAGATTTTTCTCAGCTCTTCTTCACCTGATTCTTGCCCTGCATATGTGGTACAGTTTTTAAGGTTGCACTTTTTATGCAATTGTTTCACCTCCAAGAGAAACCTTCCTTTTCTCTGTTCTTTCTCTGGGAGTCTTGATCTGGTCTGTTTGTTCTTGTACAGAATTCTCTCTCCCTCTCCTATGATATGTTTAAATTCTCTCTTTCACTCAGTGTCCCCTTTTCCTTACACTTTTCAGTTCTGGGATGTGTCCTATCTTAAAGTAGTTCACTTTCCCTCTTTTTTTCTGTAAGGCTATTCTGCCTCTGAATTCTTCCCCATTAGGGTATCAGGCCCCAGGGAGCCAGATGGAGTCAATCCAGAAAGGTCCACTTTGCATTTAGGTAATACAGCAATCAGAGACTGGATTGAGTGTACATACCTCTTGCCAACAATTCTGCCATGGTTTCTCTGTTTCCCTCACCTGGGGGCACTTCTTTATGTGGCACTCCTCAGCCACTTGTGTTCTGCTCTGTGTCTCTGCAGACTTAGGTTCTTGTGCCTGGATATGTGTGGGGCTCTAAATCACTGCTGTGAGTAGCTCTATGTTCTGCATCTGCAGCAGAAGGTGCCCTGCCTCTGCAACTCCTAAGCTGTGCAAGACTAAGGGAGGGGAAGAGTTCCACGCTGGAGGTTCCAGGATGAATATCTCCTACCTGATTCTGGAGATTATTTTTGTTTATATTTTATTCAGCATTTGTGGAGTCCTTCTCCAGTCTCCATCATCCTCCAAAGTTTCAAGAAAGTGGTATTTGTCCTTTCATAAGTTGATTCTGAGGGAAGATTTTTACAGGGAATTTCTTACATTGTCATGTTGATGCCATCTGGATATTAATACTTTTATTCAAAAAAATATGTATTCACTGTCTTCTGTGTGGATCAGGAAACCAGAAGGAAAGATTGATGTTGATGAAATTCATTCCAGTCAGCTTCCTTGGGCACAGAGGTGGGTGAAAATGTGTGGAGAGTTGATCATTTAAGGGAGTATACCACCTTAACAGCTCTTTGGCAGTGTCTTGCAGCAGGAAAGACAAGCTTGGAAGATTGAAAGGCAAATCTGTTAACTTTTAGAAGACAAACTAGAAGAATATATTTATAACTTTGGTTCAGGGAAAGAATTCTTAAAAACAACATAAAAAGGAGAAACAAGAAAGAAAAATTATAAAAATTCACAAAGTGATCATAATCATAGTGAAAATATAAGCTATAGTTTGGTAGAAGATTTATGTAGCCCATGTATCTAATGAAGATTTAGTATCCAGAATATATATAAAGAACTTCTAAACCAAACAAATAGAAAAATAGGCAAGCATATAAATAGAAAATTCAAAGAAAAAGAAGCTCAAATGGCCAATAAACATATGAAAAGATTCTTCAGAACACCAATATTAAGAATATAGAAACAGTGTTTCACATCCGTCAGGTTAGAAAAAAATGTCTGATAACACCAAAAGTTGTGAAGATTTAGGAGGAGAACACATTACTGGTGATAGGATAAATTGGTACAATCCCTTGGAAAAACAACTTGCATTGCCAATTAAAACTGAAGATGCTCATATTCAATGACCCAGAAATTCCACTTTAAGTGTCTACTCTAGAGAAACTGTCATACATGAAGAGATAGAAATAAGAATGTTCATTGAATCAGTGTTTGAAATAGCAAAAAAGGAAAACCATCTGTTAGCAGCATTTGACACAATCAATCATTTCCTCATTCTTGAATCATTTCCCTCAGTTAACTTCCAGATAGTCCATTTCCTGGTTTTCCTCTCACCTTGTATGCTGTTCCTTTTTATTGCTGAATCCTCCTCCTTTTCCTGACCTCTAGATTTTGGAGTGCTCTAAGGATCACTCTTTATAAACCTGTTCCCTAGGTGATCTCATAGATAGCCAAAAAGGGAAACAAACCAAATATCCATCAATAAATGAGTGGATAAACAAAATGTGGTATATGAATATAATGGAATATTATTCAACCATAAGTAGTAATGAAGTTCTGAGACTTGCTGCAACATGGAAGAACCTTGAAAATATTATGCTCCATGAAATAAACAATGCACATATAGACAAATAATGAATGGTGTGACTTATATGAGATATCCAGAACTAGCAAATTTGCAGAGACAGGAATTATATTAGAGGTTACATTGGGATGGGGGAGTGTATGCTTGGTGGATGTGGCATGTTTTAAATAAATTAATTTTAAAAAATAAAACATTTCTTTCACAAGTGTAGACCTAAGAAAAAGGGAGTATGGCCAGAAACTAGAATATATCCTTAAGGGTACATGGTCAAGAATTGAGGTGTCCCCTTATGTGAAGAGCTTAATGTATTTTCCTTCTGAGCACAGGGACAGATATTTGAAATACACAGGTTCTTACTTGTAAAAAATGGTATTTGAAAAAATAATCATAAGCTCATTCAGGTCTTCCTTCTCTTTCATCCTTCTTGGGGAAAGGACCTTGTGTCCGGTATAGAGAGACATACCTAGGGGCAGAAAGTGTCTCCGAATGCCAGTGAGCAAAGTTTCTGGTTGGCTCCATGAGCTGTTCAGCACAGATTGATCAAGAAAGCCATAAAAGATTATGTTTATCTTGATACACAAGGGATATGGGGAATGTGGTAATGCTTTCAACAGCCTAATGGTTATAGCTCTGTCTTCCTGCCCCACGCACTCACCATTAGGAATGCTGCAGGTAAAAGCTGGCTTCCTTGCTTCAGGGTTTGAGGAACATTTTCTGCAATGTTATCAGAAAGGAAGTAGTGTTTCTTTGCAGGATGGAAAAAAATCCAAAAGTGAAGCCAGGAAAAGAAAGTAGAGAGAAATGAAAACCAGCATCATGAGGGAACAGAGAAAAATAACACAGGTCTAAAAAGAAAGAAAGTCAGTAACTGAAAGAGGCAGATCGCTGGTTGCCTCTCCAAGGGTGAGTCCTGGACAAGTTAATCTCCAGTTATTTCACAACCAAACATGGTAAATGTGGAGAGGTGTGGCTGGTTAAGGGGAGGGCGAAATTATCCACTGCAAAGGGGGGGAAATGGTGTGTATGTGTGTGCAATCCCCAGGGACAAATACACCCAGAATTATAACAGTGAAGGGCGGAGGCCTCCAGGATCCTTTGAAACTCCCAGGTGGGACTCAGGTCGGACATACATCCTGCGTGTACCTTTCCTGCCCAGCCAGGATATCCTGTGTTTGTCAAAAGACTGCACAGAGAAGCCCTGACCATTGTCCTTCCTGAAATCTGCCAGCGAGCCCCTCCCCAGCTGAGGCAGCCACCCCAGTCAGAGGAAGAGTAACTCTGGAAACGGTGTTATCAGCATCCTCCATAGATTTCCTCACCTCCTCTCCAGCCTCATTAGCCCCAAAGCTCCTTAGCATCCTCAAACAGAAACCTGGGAGGCTGGGATGGGGTCAGCACCCCTGAAGCCAGCCCTCTCTGGCAGTTTCCTCTTTTGCTTAGATCTGCCTCTTTGCAGCCCTGAGTGGGCAGCTGAAAGCTGCTGCTGGAGTCCAGACCCAGAGATGGAGCCCCAACGGACACCTGAGGCTTCTGCCCTCCGCCTGGGTTGGCTGGCCCTGCTGCTGTGGTTCTCAGCCCTGAGCTGTTCATTCTCCTTGTCAGCTTCTCTCTCTCCTTACCTGGTGCCTCAAGTCAGAACCACCTACAATTATGGAAGGACTTTCCTCGGACTTGATAAATGCAATGCCTGCATTGGGACATCTATTTGCAAGAAGTTCTTTAAAGAAGAAATAAGGTCAGAATCTCAATCAAATAACTCTGAGGGGCAAATTTCTATTTCCTTCACGAGAAGATGTCCAAGAGTTTGTTGAAAACAAATCAGAATGTAAATTTATGGGTGGCAGCTGAAACAAAGCCATTTAATCATTTGGGGTAATGGTTTGAAGTTGTGGAGGGAGGGGGAGGCGGCGGGGAGAGTATAAGGCCAAATTCCAGCTCTAAATGCTAAATCCAGTCTCTTTTTTAAGTGGGAACTAAAGTTTTCTTTTCTGTGGACGAAGTAGTAGCCTGTGACTGCTGAGTTTATGAATTAATTTCTCATAGGGGAGGGAAATAAAATTTATGGAACACCTACTATGTAACAAACATTTTAAAACTATTTTATTTACTCCTCACAGCCATCCTGGGAGTTAGAGTTTTGCACCCATTATTCAGGTAGTGAGCTGAGATATAGCAAGATGAAGGACTTGCCACCTAGTAAGTGGCACATATGGGATTCCAACCTGGGCAGTTTGTTCCAAAGTTTCCAAACCAGTTTTCTGTTATGAGATGTTTCACTGATCAGAGAAAAACCCAAGCTTAGTAAATTGCAATGCACATGGCTGTCTCCAAAGAACGGTATCACACTCTGGAATTCAGTCCTATTCAAGGGACAGTCAGGGAGCTTTACCAAGGCCCAGCAGGTGCTTTAGGGACAGATACTATAACTCTGGTCATGGCCCTCCAGGGGGTCAGGCCTGGTCTGATGCAGGTGGGAAGCAAAGTGTGAAGGGCCTCCAGGAAGTTCCAGGGAGGGGGCACTCATTCCAAATGGGAACTTGAGAAAGCCTTCTCCAAGGGGAGGTATTCTGAGCAAAGCCTTAAACGATGAGCTGGAATTTAGTGGGAGGGGAAAGACTCAAGGCTGAGACCAGCTTAAGCCAAGCCCCAGAGATGTGGGAAGAGGCAAGAAGTACCTAGTGTCTGGAGCATCGGGTGCATGTGAGAGGTGTGGCAGAGGAGGAGGTTGGAAGGGTAAGATGGAACAGGGGGCCTTGAATGCCATACCAAGGAATTTGAACCTTAACCTATAGGCCAGTGGTTCCCAGCCTTGTTAATACCAAAGGCCTGTTGTAATATGCCCTCCCCCCGCCCCCCCCCCCACCATCAAGAACCTCATGCTTGTAAGGTTTGGTCACCAAATAATAATTTTATTTCCAATTTGGATTAGCCAAAGATATGTTTGATTATTCAACTAAATTACTAAGCAGAAATAATAAATAGAAAATACCATTCAAAAATGTTAAACTTTTTTGGTGAGATAGCAGATATTTCATGGAATTTGTGTGGATATTTCCTATTAGGCATTGTTGCATGTGGAAAAGTTGAAAGAACCCTCAACTGGGGAAGTTCTGTTGCAGACAGTGATGAGGGCGCTAAACTGGGTAGGGGCAAGATTAGACCTATGTTTGGGAAAAAGCTCATAGAAAGCAGGGTGCAGGATGGACCAGTGATGCTGGCACAGGAGGCTGGGAGACCAGTTCTCTTGATCTAGGAACACAGTAAGGTAGGAAGGATACAAGCTGGTTCAGATAGAGTCACTTTGTTGACCAACTTGATGTGAGAGGAAATAAAGATGAAGATGCTGAAAGTGAATTCAAGGTTTCCCACCTTGGAAATGGGATGGAGAGGGAACACAGGTGAAACAGTGATGATTCCTCTGCAAAATGAGGGGATGAGAATGTGGACATATTTTAAGATAAGAGAGAGGGAAATTAAGGGTTTTAACCAAGGAAAAGCTCCAGGTTCACATCCCCCTCCAGATTAAGTAAACAAGAGTGTATGAATCTTATAGTTTATTCCTCACCAAGTGGAAATAAACAAAGTTTTTCTAACCAGATACTGGTCAAATTCGGAACGCATCTCCCTAAAGAGGTTTGTGTTTCATTAGAGTTCAGGATGTTACTTCACCTCCCTTAGAATTCATTTCGCATGTGAGCCTGAAAGGAAAGTGAGTAGATGCAAGCAGGAAAGCACCAGGCTGGGCAGGTTTGCATTTACATCTCTCTGTGTTGAGAATGCTCATCCTAGCACAAAGGAGCAGAGAGTGGCAGGAAGGGGGTCTGGGGTTATGGATTGGCTCATAGTCCTTTTCTCTTCATTTGAATAATTTTATTTCTTATTATAAAAGTAATACCTGTTTATTTTAGAATTTTAAGGAAATATTAAGGAAGGTACAAAATAGAAGTCACATATAATTCCTCCACCAAGAGATCATCACTTCGTTAACATCCTTGCTACCTTTTCTATAAGTATGGATTAAAATTTTTTTTCAACAGATCTGTGATCATACATGTAAACTCTTTTGTAAATTCTTACCTAACAATTTATCAGAAACAACTTACTACATCATTAACTATGCTTCCACATTTTGATTTTTTCTTTCTTTTTTGTGGAAACATATCTATATAACATAAAATGTGCCATTTAAACTATTTTAAGTGTACAATTCAATGGAATGAATTACTCTTCCAATGTTGTGCTACCATCACCACTTTCCATTACTAAAACTTTTTCATCAACCAAAACAGAAACTTTTTACCCATTAGGCAGTAATGTACCATTCTCCCTCCCCACAGCCCTGGTTAACGTCTTATCTGCTTCCTGTCTCTGTGAATTTGCTTATTCTAGATATTTCATATAAGCGGAATCATACAATATTTGTTCTTTTGTTTCTGGCTTATTTCACTTGGCATGTTTTAAGTTCATCCATGTTGTATCATGGATCAGATCTTCATTCCTTTTCTAAGATTCAATAATATTCCATGGTGTTGATATACCACATTTTGTTTATCCATTCATTGTGATTTTAATGGCTTCATAGTATTCATTTATCATTCAACCATAATTTATTTAACTAATCCACTATTGTGAGACAGCTAAGCTTTTTTCTTTCATTTCTGGGTCCAAAAATATGGCAAATTTTTAGGGTTTTGATATATATATTGCCAAATGAACATTTCTATCTATACAGCTCACTTGTTGCACACACATTTAATATAGAATATTTAACATTACTATCATTTTTAGTTTGTATTGCTTCTGGGATGAGTCCTTTTTCAGGGTTATTCACCATTTATATTTCTTCTTTCTTAAAGTGTCTGCAAGTTCACATCCTTTGCCTCTCTTTCTAATGATGTGTTTGATTGCCTTATTCTTGTCGATCTCCAAACATTTCTCCACTTTAAAAAAAGATTACAATGATAACACCAGGAGAAAGCCCATTCAAAATACACAGACATTTCGCCAAAATGCCATGGCCAAGCAAGCATTAACACACCAACACTCACTAAGGATTGGATAGTGCTTATATCTGTTCAGCAACAAACAACATATGAGCTTGCCAGGCTCATATGTTGAATGTCAACTTATCTTCTTTCCCTTATCTTTTCTTTAATGGGAATGCTAATGTACCCCATACTCAATCATTGACCTTTGAAATTTTAAATGTTTTCAGGTCCAGTTTTCCTAGGCATTCCATGTTGACTTTTTTTTTTTTTTTTTGAGATATTATATTGTACTTTCTTTTTTCTTTTTTTATTATTATTTTTTAAAAGATACTTAGATTACATAAATGTTACAACGACAGATATAGGCCATGTTGACTTTTAAATCCTGAATGAAAAAATTAAGGGGAGCTAGAAAAATGCCTGATTGGCATACTCTTTGTATGAAAATGCACCTATATGTAAAATCTCAAGTGTTCACACCAACTGGCAAGATCTACCAGGATCTGATTGATCAGTATTTGTGTATGTGTAGGTAATAGGTGTGTGTGTGGGGGGGAGGGAGCACTTAGTGACAATATTTCTGGTCAGAATTCCTAGAGTTCCTGGGCTTTTAGCAGGACTGATACTTTACTTCACCTTCCTTACTGTCTGCATTTGGCCTTACATCCTCACCCTCTCTCCAAAAATCTTAAAAAATGTTTAAATACTTGTGACTGAGCAGTAGAGGGCTCACAGTAAAATAAGTAAATCATTAGGCTTGATTTTGCCTTCTCTTCCCCCTTGTCCCTTGTCTGCCCCCTCTGCCTCAGAAGATGACAAAAGTATTCCTTTAGCTCACTTTCTCAAATCAGTCAGAGGCCTTGAAGGCTGCAGGGTTCAGGAGCTTATGGCAAAAGCATCCATCTACACATTAAACCATCCATCCACCTGTTCATCCAGGCATCCCTTCATGCTTTTTGCTACCCAGCCACCACTCTGTGCATCCCATCCATCCATTGTTCTTGCGTTCCTCTACTCACTTATCTATCTGTATGTCCAAACACCCATCCATCCATCCAACTAAGATGTATTGAGCACTATCTTGGGGCCCAAGGCTGAGTTACAGAGCTAAAGGAGGTCCAATCCTTGCCTTGAAGAAATTTACTTTCTGTTGCAAAAACAAAGAAGAAAATCAGTGATTAAAGCAGAGTAAGAAAAATATACAAAATGGCACAAGGTGTCATGGGAGCATATGGGAGGGAATCTATCCCAGCTGGGGGATGGGGAAGTGAGCATCCTTTGGGTAGGGGTTATCCAGAGAAGAAATAAGAAGTGTTCCAGGCAAGGGGTTCAGTACATGACAATTTGAGTGGAGGCTTAGAGGCCCAAAAGAATGTTGCTTATCCAAGAATGGTCATTGGTTTCGTGAGACCAAGAAAGCTTGTAAGGGGAGAAGAAGGAGATGGGTCTAGAACAACGGTTCTTAACAAGGGGTCTTTGAGCTTGAATTGAATTTTTTTAAAAAATTATTATTGTGGGGACGTGTTGGTGCACGTGTGATATAGTTATTAAATAATACACAGTATAGTGTGGACTTGATAAGGGGTCCGTGGTTTTCACCTGACTGGCAAAGGGGTCCATGGAACAAAAAAGCTTAAGAACCCCTGCTCTAGAAAGATCAGCAGTGGGGAATTTGTGAAGAGCTTTGTGAACTGCACTAAGGAGTCTTAACTGAATTCTGAGTGCTTAGGAAAGACACTGAATATTTTAAGGTTTAATTGCAGATCTGGGGGATGGAAGAGAGGGAAGATAGGTAAGAAATACTTAGGAGGGCACATCTACAGACTGCTTGACGGGATGCAAGCATGAGAAGTAAGTGAGGGAAGAGGGTATTTTATTCTAGCTCCAACTCGGTCCCTCTTCCTCTCACCTTTATCCTTCTCTCCCTGTTGAGGGGTCCTGGGGGATTGGGCCACATGGCCTTCATTCTTCCTTCCATTTCTGAGAAACTATGACCCTATTTGTCCATCTTTGAATGTAATGAGGAACCCAGGCAGCTTCAGTTCAAACATGCCCATGATCTCAGTTCAGAAGGAAGATTAGAAAGCTGCCTCCTCTGTTTTGTGGTTTTCCTAATTCTGGGATATTAATATATTAAAATAAAGAATAAAAAGTAGTACCAATTTTCTGACTGACATTCTTCTATTCAATAAAGCAGGTAATCCAAATTGTAAAATATACACTTTCCCCCATACCATGTAATCAGTTTATTACCATTTTGAATAGGAGGAAAGCGTGGCTTGTAAACATTCTTATTTTTCCTCAATGGGTCCTGATGACAAACCTCAAGCCACCACTGATCAATCCATAACTTGCATCAGGCATTCATTACAGGTCACCCACCAAGTCAGTTCTGCCCTCTCAGCACAGCTTCCCTAGGGGTTAGGGACAGAAAAAAGGAAGACCCTCTCCATGCCACCTCCCACAAACTTTGAAACAAAGAGCCCTGAGATTTGTCCTTCTCCACCACTAATTGTCTGTGATTCTTCAGACAAGTCACATGTACGTTCTGTCTTCAATTTGCTCATCCTCAAAACAAGATGGAATAGGGGGCAGGGACAAAATAATATTTAAGATCCTGCCAGCTATCATCCTTTATCATGTTACCAATCTAGCCCCAAGAGCTGACTCATAAAATGGATGATAAAAGAATAAACAACAGTGTACATACCATGGAATATTATTCAGCCCTAGACAGAAGTGAAGTTCTGACGCATGCTGTTATATGGGTGGATCTTTAAGTCCTTCATGTCGAGTGAAATAAGTCAGACACAGAGGGACAGACTTGTATGAAATAGCTGGAGTGTGCAATTACATGGAGACAGAAAGTAGAATACAAGTTGCCGGGGTGAGGGAAGGAGGGAATAATTAATTCATAATGGATGTGGGGTTTCTGTTTGGAGTGATGGGAAAGTTCTGGTAACAGGTGGTGATGAGGAAAGCATAGCATTGTGCCCCTAAAAACAAAGGAACAAGCAAACAAAGGAAAAAACAACTCAGAAGCCGATGTGGCTCAGTGGTTGAGCGCCGGCTTCCCACATATGAAGCCCGAGGTTCAATCCCCGGCCCCAGTACCTCAAAATTAAAAAAATAAAAAGAGAGGCAAATGTGACAAAATGTTATAAGTTGATGGATCTGGGTATCTGGGTAAGGGGTGCATTGGAGCTCTCTGTATGGGGTTTGTACTATTTTTGCAACTGTAAGTTTGAAAGGATTTCAAAATAAAAGTTTTAAAGAAAAAGAATTAGCAATGACAAAGTGCAATGTTTCTTCGTCCAATTCCTTATTTTGTGACCTTGGACAAGTTACTTAACCTCTCTGCCTCTGATTCCTTATATGTGTGATGTTAATAATAGTACCGACCTCACGGGTTTGTTGAAAGGGTTAAATGAATTAATGCATATAAAATGTTCAGCAAAATGGCTGGCATTCTTAGGTGTCCCCTAAATGTTCGTTGCTATTATCTATTATCTAAAAGAACCATCTAGTTGTAAATCCTTAGTAACAGGCCTTTCATGGGTTGAAACCCCAAGAGCAGTTGCAGGAAACAGGCAGGCAGGCCTACCTCTGGGCCCTGGGCCTTTCATTTTCCTCCTAAAGTTTCCAGTCAAGTCCACTCATTGCAAGCTTATGCTTCATCTTTTAAAATATATTTTGTATAATGGCCTATATCCATCATTGCAATGTCATGCAGGACAATTCCAAAGTCCCAAAAATGCCCCCATTTTGCACCTATTCTTCCCTCTCCCTCCTCTCAGAACCTCCGGTGGCCACTGCCTTTATATCAATGTTACAAGTTCTTCCATTACTGGAATAATAGTAAGTCTACTTTAGCCCATAGTTGCTTCCTTTCACTTAGCATGATGCTCTCAAGGTTCATCCCTGTTGTCGCATGTGTCGGTACTTCCTTCCTTTTTGTGGCTGAATGATGTTCCATTGTGTGTATACACCACATTTTGTTTATCCATTTATCAGTTGATGGACTCTTGGGTTGTTTCCACCTTTAGGCTATTGTGAATGGTGCTGCTATGAACATTGGTGTATAAATTTTTGTTTGAGTACCTGTTTTCAATCTTTGGGAGTATGTACTTAAGTGTAGAATTGCTGGGTCATATATATATATATATATATTTATATATATATATTTATATATATTTTTTTGGACAATGTTCTTGAACATAATTCTTTATGACTAGTTCCATGATAATTTGGATTGCCCTCCATTGCAGAAGTTGCTTATTTGTGGTTTCTAATAGACCAGAGGCCTGAGCTCTCGCTCCAGATTCTCCAACTCCCTGGACAAGTCTCTTGACCTCTTTGCCCTTGTAAGTTTTGGGGTGGCTTTCTTTGTCAAAAAAACAGTAGGAAAAGCTTGTGGTGTCTTAGAGTAAAACTGTGTCACATAAGTTAGAAAACCAAACCATCTAGGATTTGGGGCTAATCAAAATGCTAATCTTTCCAAAACTCATTATCGGAAACTCATTATCATGGGGTTGTCCAATGATGCCCAATAATAAGAATTTAAAGACTCTTATCTAAATTAAATATATAATATATCTCACAAAATCCTATTTTCATTTGCACTATGACCCTCAATTATGAGTCATAATAGGGGTAACCTATTTCTTAGTAATTTTTCATATGTAGATCAAAAGAAGATTTAACATTCTTCCCTAATGGAAATTTTGGCACACAGCTGAAGAAGTGACTATGGAGAAAAGGGTAAACATGGGGGCTAGGAAACTGGCAGATTATTATAGGCTGGTATAGCTCCCCTGGAGAGGATTAAGTAGCAAGCAGCCTTTTTTGTAAAACTACATACCTCCCTGGATACCCAGATAGCTTTGAATTTGGTGACCATTTAGCATCCATTATTCCCTAAAACTTGGTTGGTAGTGATGATTTAAATATTTGGACTGAAAGCAAAATTGATAGGGTTCCTTGAGGTGGATAGAGATCAACCATAGGTCAGAGGGTGGGTGGTGTGAGAAACAGTGCAGCAAAGGGAAAAGATCATGTGTTTTGCTGACAGAAAGCCCCAGAGTTGAACCCCTGCTTGGCATTATATTGTCTGACCTTGGGAGAGGTACTTAAGCTCTGTGAGTCTCAGTCTCCACACCTATAAAATGGAGATTGGGGTATTAAGGGACTTTCTTAAATTTATTGCTTTCTTTACGTGGAGTAAAAGTTCAATGAATGGTGGCAAGCCCTTCTGTGCCAGTTACATGAAGAGGAAAAGTCTGGGTCTGGTACACCCCTTCCTCACCTTTTCTGACAGCACATATACACTTCCCTAAGTTGGAGGAAACAAAAGTGATTTTCTCACAAAAATAGGTTGCAGCACCCCAGTCTGAGGAGGAGAAATGAAGCAGATGGGTTGTCATCTCTGCCTCTTTGTTCCCAGGCTCTGCTGGCCTCCAGCTCTGGCAGTGCTACTAATCTCTGCCAGTCCCTGCTTCATCTCCCTAGCTCACAGGTTAATCCTATAAGGGCTCTTCTTCCAACAGGTTTGACAACTGGTCGGCTTCCCATCTCCAACTTCCTCTCGACTACTTGCCTTCTTACCCTGCAAATTACTCGGATGATTCCAAAACCTGGCGCCCTGTGGAGATCTCTAGGCTGGTCAGCAAATACCAATATGAGCTCTCTGACAGGAGAATCTGTGCCTCCGCATCAGCGCCAAAGACCTGCAGCATCGAACGTGTCCTGCGGAAAACATGGAGGTTCCAGAAATGGCTGCAGGCTAAGCGCCTCACGCCAGACCTGGTGCAGGTGAGTGTGCAGGCCATGGGGGTGTAGAGTGATGTGGGGAGAGGAGATAAGACAAGAAGAGTGAGAAAGAGATTGACTCCCATCTCACCTCTCAGTCTGAGGAGAAGGAGAAGATGCTGTCCAAAGTGTGACAAAAAATGTCATAAAACAGTGTGGCTTGTGACAAGACAGTAACCAGGGACCCATCTCATGGGCATCCTCCACTCTCTCTGAAGTGTCTGTGGTAGGTTGAATGATGTATCCCAATTTAGAAATGTTCTTTTTTTAAAAAAAAATATTTATTTATTTATTTTACTTTTTTATCCATTTTAACCCGCCCCCCGCCCCCGTTTTTTGCTGTTTTCTGTCCATTTGCTGGACAATTATCTGTGTCTGTTTCCTGCCCTCTCCTCTCATCCTTTTCCTCCTGTCTTCCTGTCTTCACTGGGATTCGATCCTGGGAACCTCTGATGTGGGAGAGAGGCATTCTGCCACCCGTGCCACCTCATTTCCTGGTTTTTTGGCACATCTCGTCTTGGCTTTCCCTTGTGTCACTCTCCTGTTACGTCATCATCTTGCTGCGTGGCTCGGCGGGGCCTGGCATGCCTGTGCACCTTCTACATTTTTTCTTTTTATTTTACCAGGAGGTCCCGGGGATCAAACCCAGGTCCCTCCATATGGGAGATGGACACCCAACCATTTGAGCCACATCCGCCCCACTAGACATGTTCTTAATCCACATCCCTGTGGATGTGAACCCATTGTAAAGAGGACCTTTTGAAGATGTTATTTTGGGTGAAGCTGTGGCCAACTGAAGCTGGGCGAGCCTTAAAATCCAGATTACTTAAGGCCTTATAAAGAGAAAGCCACAGGAAGAAGCTAAAAGCAGGAAGTCAGCAGGAGCACAGAAGAGAAAGGAGAGGATATTGTCATGTGATGACTGGAAGCAGAGATACAAGCCACGGAATCCCAAGGATTGACGCAAGCCAGCACCAGAATGCTACGGTCTTCGGGGAGAAAGCAAGCTTTCTAGCCTCTGAAACCATGAGTCAGTAAATTCCCCTTGTTTGGGTCAACCCATTGGGTGGTATTTGTCATAGCAGCCTTGCAAACTCAGACAGTGCCCCTGAGCAACTATTTGGGAAATAGTTCCTAGCTGCCACCTCTAGTCTGAAGATCTGACAGGATAACCCTGATAATGTCCAAAACAACCTGCCAGGCACTTCTAGTGTCACCTGCCTTGATGGGTGTGGGTATTATGGTGTAGGGAAAAGATCCCTTAGGCCTAGAAACTGTGGTTTATTCCTGGCTCTGCTGCTAAAAGCTGTGGTAGAACAAGAAGCAGGAGCAGTGACCCATGAAGAACAGAGAGCTTCTGGTTCCTTTTCATCCATTCAACAAGTTTCAACAATTGTGCTACGTCCTGGGGATATAAAGATGAATGGGGCACGAGCTCCAGACTCCAGGAGTACATGACACAGTAGAGGAGACAGACAACACAAATTGTCACAAAACCATGAAGTCAATGTTATGATGACACTCTGCACAGAGACACTGGACAGACTATTGACTTGGGTCCTTCCCCCACTGTCTAGTTGATCTCACATGTAAAGCCCAGGACTTCCCTACTCTTGCTCCAAAATTCTTCCTCCAAAAATGGGTAAGGGGAGGGCTTCTCAAAGACCCTTGAGGCTCTGACATTCTTTGACTTAATATGACTCTGCTTCGTTTATTTAACAAATATGTATTGAAACAGCTGCTATCACCAGACACTGCTGGGTGCCTTGATTTGCTTGTTTTCCAAATGGCAGCAAATGGTAACTGCTCTACCTGGTTCATTCAGCCTATTGAGCTTATATTTATGAAGATGCTTTGTAAAAGGCCACCGCTATAGAAATTCATGGCAGTGTTATAAGTGTAATAAGTGGGTCCCTTTCTTCAGTTTGTTGTGCTAAACTTGCTCTACCAAATTCATCACCTTTCATTACACGCAACTAGACAAACGCTCCTTTTTTCTGCCAAAGTAGCATCCATTAAGAAGACCCTGTTAAGACAAAGTCAAAACCTTAATGAGTTTCACTTTACTTTGGCCCTACCTGACAGAGATGTTTTTTATCCCCACCAGGGATTTTTCCCTTCTTAGAAAAAGTAAAAAAAAAAAAAAAAAAAAAAAAAAAAAAAAAAAAAAAATAGCATCAGCAATTTTATAAATCCTAGCAAACCCCACTTCACTGCCATCCACGAAGGTCAACACCATCCCAGTTTGGCACTGTCTCCTCCCTCCTGCCCTCCTTTCCAAAAACCCTTTGCCCTTAAGATTCCACAACACCCCCAAGGTGCTTTGCCAGCCTCCTTCCCACTTCCAGTGCCTCATCCAGGCAGTACCTAAACTCCTGTTCTTTTCTTCTTATCAGAACTCATCTATGCTGCAATCCCACTCCCTTAGAGTCCTGAGAGGTGATGGGCAGCTAATCTACTCATTTAATTCACACCAGGATGTTTAGCTGATGGCATTTCACTGTTAGCCCTCCAAAAACCATTTGTGAATAAACCCAACATTTCAGTGATGCCACTAGCCCATCCCATGACTATCTGGGACCTTCCTAATACATCCCTGCATTCTTGCCCCACTAAACCCAGGTGCTGCCTCAGAATCCTCAAAAGTGTTCCAAGCAGGCAGCCTCTGTCTTTGTTCTCAGTTGGAATAAGAGATGCAGGTCTGGCTTATTTTTTTGATAACCTGTCAGACATGAGTACTAATTTCTGGTTTGTAAATTGTTATCTTCTGTTCTTATATAGAAGTTTCGGGTGCCGGCTGGAGAGATTATGGGATGGGCAATGGGGAGACTCACCTCATCCTTTAACTCATACCAAATGGCCCAGTGCCAACTCAGCTACAAGTCAGGTCAGCCCTGGGGATTCTCCCAGTGAGTGGCTTAGGTTTCCCCTGATTTTTCAAGAGCCACTTTCCAAGAGGGATCTAGGCCAGAGTCCTCAAGTGTATGTTTGGGGGGCAAGGGCAGGGGGAGGAAGAGGCCGCAAGGAACTCACAGGCTTTGTTCCCAGTGGCAAGGGCCCACAGGCAGAGAAGAGAGGAGAAATTTTGAAGAAATGAAATAACACTGAAAGGAGGAGGGATCTGAAGGGTGCTGGAAACTCAGAACCTTGACTGTCAGTCCTGCTTGTGAATAAATGAAGTCAACTTGAATGAAAAGCCCCAGTAGTCATCGCCAGAGGAGTGAGGGAGGCTGTGGCTCCCCTCCTGCAGGGCCAAATGCAGCTTTGAGTTAAGGACACTCTCCCCTGAGCCACAGGCAGTCTGCTATGGCAGAGGCTGCCAAGGAGAGCGGGAACAGCACCTAGAATCAGGAAGAGGGTGAAACAATGCAGTGTGTGTGTGTGTGTGTGTGCGCGCGCACCGTGTCATTCATGCTAATAAAACAGAGACTTTTCCCCTCTAAAAGCTGCATGGTTATGATGGGAATATACCAGAGCCTAAATTACTAGCCCACAAATAGAACCACAGCCAAAAACACCACCCAGAGTGTATCATGAGGTACTTGCTCGTAAAACCACAAAAAAGGCTTCCGCTGCTATTATGCCGAGCACAAAGAGGCAGCCGTCCTAAGCAGCACGTGGTTAATCAGAGGAAAAAACATATCCTCCATCGTGTTCCCCTCCCATCCCCTCAACTACGATACGCTTCTGACATTATTCTCAACACAGACGGTATTAACTTCCTCAAATGGAAAGGATTAGATGGCAATGGAGCCTTTTCTCCCACTAGATGGCGGTATAGTGTTCAAGCAGGTTTCTTTAAACAAGGACCGCTGACAATTTTACTTCCTAGGTCTCGATTATATTCTAAATGGAATAACGGAGATAAGCAAATTAATCAAAATGCACGTTACTCATTTAATCGAAATATGGGGTTGTCAATAAAATCTGTGACATTTAGAAGTAGCCACTAAACGAGTAAAGTGCGCTTTTGCTTAAATTCCATTTAAAAATATTTAAGGGGCACTCACAATACCTGTGCTAGGCACTAGGAGGATGTAAGAGTGTCAAGGCAAGGTCCCTGCTTTCTGGGAGATGTCACTCCAGTGAGGCAGACAGACCATATCTGACTAATTCTGATTCAAGACAGGTTATGATAAAGTGTGTTAATGAAGATGGAAATTTTATATTGGATTTTACAACTAGTTTTAAGACTATAAATATTTTGATCTCTCACAGGCTATCAAGTCAAGAACTCTTCTAAAATGTTACATTCTTTCTTTTTAATCAAAATGACTATTTTGAAACTGGGGTGGGGGAAGTCAGCTGGCTAGTGGCTGTATCATTTTCATGCTCATCTGACATTGGAGTGAAAAAGAAATTACTATTAGTGTAAAAGGAAATTTAAGCAACTAAAAGTGGCTTACCAGTGCCACACAGGGCAGTATTCCTCCTGCACCAGTGCACACGCTGGCTGTACAGTCTTCAGAAAGCAAAGTCCAATCAGAGGTACAGTGTGACTGCAAGATCATGAGATCACTTTCCCGTGATCCTTGGGAAGTAGTCACCGTGCTTTGTTGCCCAGGGAGGTACCTGTGTGAGCGAGCCCCCCACGGCCCACTGTTTCCTCCCATGCACACACTTTCTCCTTCAAATCATAGAATCGTTGAGAGTTGAGACAACTAAGACTTTGAATCAAGCAATTTGTTTCGGGTTGGAACCACTGAGCCTTCACCACCTCAGCGTTTGTGGCATGGGGGTTATTCTGAATGGGACCAAGACTACCTTATTTATTTCCAGGCTGCTATTGTATCATAGGATCATAGAAAAGGGATTAACATATCACCTAGTCTGTCTGCTAAAATGACTCCTAAATGATTCTTGGTGGATCCCGTTAATGGAAAGGAGACGGTGAAAGGTTTCCCCAGCCTTGTCACAGACAAGTTGGGGAAGAAAGAGAAGACAAAAAACGATTAGGGGAAACGTAGACATGAGACAAATCACTAATGGCTCCTTCCTGAGAGGTCTCAAATACAGAAGAAAGGCAGCCGCCAATCAAGACATAATAATGCCTGGACAATCAAATCAACCAAAGCAGGGTTTGCCTCTAGAGGGCTCTCAGCTTTTCCTGAACTTAGATATTAGCTAACTAAGCCCCTTCTTAAAGAGATCAAACCATCCTTTGTTCTTGCGATAAATTTCTTTCTTTGACTTCTCACTATTCCTATTCAGAGGTATTCTGGAACAAATGCTTTAGCCATAAGTATTACTTGGCTCAGGGACCTGCAGATTGGCTGTGCCTCTACATATGTCCACATAATATGAAGTAAACAGAGGCTAAACAATATAATTATAATATAATATAATATAATATAATATAATATAATATAATATAATATAA
>JAKSZT010054419.1:4408044-4477111 GCA_026826555.1 Tolypeutes matacus | reverse complement strand
AATATAATATAATATAATATAATATAATATAATATAATATAATATAAAATATAATATAATATAATATAATATAATATAATATAATATAAATCTACAAAGATATTCAGTCAGAAGAATTAGTGATAGAACTAATTGATATATTATGTTCTTAAACTATTAGGTCACAAAACCTCTCTATGATTTTTTCAAAGTAGAAATACTAAAGACCATTATCTCTGACCAAAAGATAATAGCATGAAAAACTTTGGGTAATATATGGTGGTGGTGGTAACACAACATATTGTAAATATAATTAAATGCTGCTGAATGGTGAACTTAAAAAGATTAAAATGGCAAAATTTATGTAATATATACAGTACCATAATAAAAATTTTTAAATCTTCAATAACATCAGGTGAAAATAATAAAAAGGAATAAACATCCTACCAAACATGCAATTTAAAAACATTATCTTTTGAATTACAGAGTAAGTAACTGAAATTGTAATAATAGAAAGAAAATAACAATGGTGAAAACTCTATATATCCCCAATCTATGATTTAGCTTTTGCTAAATTACTACTCAGAAGAAAACTGGAAATAAATCCAGAGTTGTGTTATGCAGCTGTCAATACAAGTACAGTAGTTAATGTGGAGGAATAATACAAAAAGTTATAAAAATGGACAATTGCATGTTGATTTGGTCCTAACTCAGCACCACGTGTAACAGTAATAATTTTTCCAGTTGTGTTAGCTTTTCTTTCTAAGGATTACCAAGAGTTCTATGGAAGACTTGATCTGTAAGCTTTTTCTGAGTGTTAAATAGGGAACAAGCATATTTATCCCTGGTTTATACATAAAAGAACAGACCACAGAGCAATACCTCAATTTGTTGAAGATCAAGGTAGATTTCTACCCACTGAACCATATGTCATAGATGATTGTGGTTGAAATGAGTCCACAACTCAAACTCTCAAAATATTTTAATCCTTTCTATAAGGTGAAGGGTCATCTGTTTTATCTATCATACAGTGACAGGAAACTCACTACCTTAAAAGACCACCTATTCCTTTATGGACAGAACAGATTGTGGTAAAAGTTCATCTCAACTCTGTCTTCTTGTAGCTTTCACTCATTTAAATTATTTCCACTCTTTGGTGTTATACAGATTGCATGTGACTCTTCCCCTTCCCACATGCTTGTCTCCTAAACATCCCCAATTCCCCTTCCCATCTTGGTCTTTTCCCTCATATTGACACATATTAAACATGTATCAATTAAACCCTTTATGTGGCTAGATTTTAGTTTTCAAGAACAGAACCTTATATTTATCTTGTTAAATATGATCTTAGATTAAATCCATTACTCTAGGCTGTTAACTTGATTCTGTTACTTATCATATTCACTATCACCTTAACCACCTGTAGTCTTCAATTTTAATACACACAAGTTATATCTATGCCCTGGTCATTAATTAAAATGTTGAACAGAGCAGGAACAATAAGAAGCCTTCTTTCTCTATGGAAATTGTAGTTTAATGAAAAACTTGACTGGTCTTTGTACCCAGTTCCTGAAGAAGCAACCTCTGAATCTTTTGAATTTTCTGTGATAGGAGTGTCTTCTATTCTTCATAGTGGGCTCAGGACCATATCTGATAGTTACAGTGTGGGGCAAACATACCTGCAGCCTTAGGGTGGGGGACTGACCACACCAGAAAGACCAACCATATGATTAAGGTGCTGAGTTTTGAGCTACTGCCATATCAGACCATGTCAGTCCACATTAGCCCACCTCCCGATCTCTGGAAGGGGAGTGGAGATTGGAGATTGAGTTCAACCATGTGATTCTATCAATCATCCCTATGTAATGAGACTCCATATAAACTTGGGACACTCAAAGCTATGGGGAGCTTCCACAATTGAGAAAATATATCTCTGTGGCAGGAGGGTGACACGTTCTGATTCCACATGGAAGCTTGCATTAAAGACTCTCCCAGATCTGCGTCTCTTCTTTTGGCTTCTTCTTGTTTGTATCCTTTTATATAATAAAACTATAATCGTATGTATAGTGATTTCCATGAGTTCTGTGAGTCTTTCTAGTGAATTCTCCAACACTAGGAGTAGAGGGAACCCCCAAAATTATAGCCAGTTGGTTAGAAGTGTGGGTGGCCTGGACTCCCAAACTTGTGACTGGTGCCTGAAAGACTATCTTGTAGAAGATGGCCCTGAACTTGTGGCCCTGAGTCATAGCATAAACATATAGACAGATTTATTAAATACTGCCAAACATTTTTCCAAACTGCTTGTACTGATTTCCTCCTATAATCAATAGAAGAGAGAGTTCTGTTGTTCCACATCTTTGCCAACAGTTGAGATTGTTAGTTTTGATTTTGGTAATTTGGTGGTTATCTTTGTGTGGTTTGAATTTGCATTTTTCTGATAACTCATGATTTAGAGCCTTTATTCATCTATTTATTGGATGTTTTAATTTCCTCTTTTGTAAAGTGCTGGGGGTTTTGCCCATTTTTATCGGGTTCCCTGTCTTTTCCTTATTGATCTGAAAAAATTATATTTATATTCTTTGTTGGTTATATGTATTACGAATATCTTCTCCCAGTCTATGGCTTGCCTTTTCATGCTTTTAATGGTGTCTTTTGATGAACTGAATTTTTTTTTTATTTTAATGAAGTCTAATTTATCAATGTTTTATTTTATGCTTAGTGCTTCTAGTGTCCTATTGATCCCATGATCCCTTGATCATAAAGGTATTCTCCTGTTTACTTCTAGAAGCTTTCGGGTATTATCTCTCAAATGAAGATCTATAATTCTTCCCAAATTAATTTTATGAATGGTATGAGGTAGTGGGTCAAGGTGTTCTTTTTACCATATGAATATCCAATTGACCCAGCATCATATTCTGAAAAGACCATCCTTTTCTCACTGAATTTCAATTGAGTGTTTGTGAAAAATCAGGTGACTATATATGTGGGAATCTGTTTATTGACTCTTTATTCTATCTCATCAGCTTATTTATCTATCTTTGTACCAATACCAAACTGTATTAAGTACTGTAGATATATAGTAAACCTTGATAGTCTGTAGTGTAAAGCTTTCAGTTTGTTCTTCTTCAATATTGCCTTAAGGGAAGCGGCTGTGGCTCAATTGGTTGGGCTCCCATTTACCATATGGGAGGCCCCGGGTTCAACACTCAGGACCTCTTGGTGAAGGCATGGTGTGGTGAGTTGACAACCCGCACGGGGCAGTGAACTGGCACAGCAAGATGACCCAACAAAACGGAGACAAACAGACACAGAAAAATGCAAAGCAAATGGACACAGCGAGCACAAGCAGCAAGGGGGGGATAAATAAATAAATAAATCTTTAAATATATATATATATATATATATAGCCTTAAGAATTCTAACTTTTTTGCAGTTCCGTATAAACTTTAGAATAATTTTGTCATTTTCCACAAAAATCTGCTGTGGTTTTGATGCATTGAATAGAGAGAACAATTGGAAAGAAGTGACATCTTAATATTATTGGGATTCCCAATCCATGAATATGGAGTAGGTCCCTATTAATTTAGGTCATTTAAAATTTTATTTTGCTAATGTTTCATAGTTTTCAGTATAGAAATCTTGCACATCTTTTGCTAGATATCTTGGACAGTTGATTTTTGTTTGTTTGTTTGTTTGTTTGTTTTTGAGGTACAGGGGCCGGGGATTGAACCCAGGGCCTCGTATGTAGGAAGCCAGTGCTCAACCACTGAGCCACATAGGCTCCCCAAGTTGGTTTTTCATTTTTGTTTGCTTGTTGTTTGTTTTTTTTCCCTTAGGAGGCACGAAGAACTGAACCCAGGACCCCACATGTGGGAAGCAGGCACTCAACTGCTTGAGCCACATCCACTCCCTTGATGTTTTTTAATGCTATTGTAAATAGTGTTGTTGGATATCTTGGATATTTTGGTATTTTTTATGCTATTGTAAGTCATATTTTTTAAACTTCACTTTCCTATGTTTGGGTGCCAGTATATAGAAATACAATTGATTTTTGTATGTTTACCGGATATTTAGCAATATTGCTAAATTCACATATTATTTCTAATAATTTGTAGATTCTTGTGGATTTTCTGTGTACACAATTATGTCATGTCATCTTCAAATAATAATAGTTCTTTTTTTCTTTTTCTTATCTCATTTCTTTTTCTTGCCTTATTGCATAGAAAGGATATCCAATACATTGGTAAATAAAAGTGGTGACAGTAGACTCCTTTTCTTGGTCCCAATCTCAAGAAGAAAGAATTCTATATCTGAGAATCATCAGGAAAGAATCCACTGGTGATTTGTCTCGTCTAGCTTTCCCCTAGTCTTCTTTTGCCTTCATTTCTCATTCCCAACTTATCTTCTTCAAGGATAGGGGAGCCTTTTACTGAATCCTTTTCATTAATTAGATTTATCAATTATAATTAGGTGTCAAATATAGCAGACTAGGTGATTTGTTAGTCCTTTTTTATAATCCTATGACATGATGGAGTCCTGGAAAGTAATAGGTTAGTCTTTGTCCCATTCAAAACAATCCCTTTATACCACAAATACTGAGGTGGTCAAGTCTCAACTGTTCCAACTTTAAATGATTCCATGATTCAAAGGAGAAAGATGAGCTGGGAGGGGGGCTTGCTCACACACTCTTCCTGGGCAATGAACAAAGTGCTATGACTAAACTCACAACTGTCCTAGGAATATTAGCTGTAGGTTGTGTGGTTGTTGTTGTTTTTTTTTTTTTTTTCTTTTTTTTTAACTTTATTTTTAAAGAAGTTTTAGATTTACATTTACAGAAAAATTACACCAAAAATATAGGGAATTCGCATATACTCCCCTCTCCACACATAGTTACCCCTATTATTGACATCTTAGACTAGTGTAGTACATTTGTTACAATTGATGAATGAGTAATGAAGCATTGCTACTACCAAATCTATAGTTTACATTATGGTTTACACTCTGTACAGTTCCATAGGCCTTGACAAATGCATAATGTCATGTATCCATCATTGCAGTATTATACAGAAGATATCCTCAATAACATTAAGGAGGTTTTCTTATACTCTAGTTTATGGAGAATTTTTTCATGAGTTGCTTTTGAATTTTATCTGCATGTAGTGACATGACCATATAATTTCTCTCCTTTGTTATGTTAATGTGGTAAATCACACTGATTGATTTTCAAATATTAAACCAAATTTGCATTGTTTTTCCAATTCTTTTTTTCTGTGTGCTTCAGTTTGGATATTCTGAATATCCAAACTGATATTGGATTGTTGTTGTAGTGGTGGTTGTTTAGCTCACTAAGCTTATGTTCTGCTGTGCCCAGTTTGATGTTAAACCCATTGAGTGCATATCATCCCATTGTAAAGCAACTTAAAAAAATATGGGAAAACAAATTTTGTTATTTTTTACACAGCTCTTTGTGTGTGTGTGTGTGCGCGCACGCGCACACTTAATTTCAGATATTGCCATTTGTTTTTCTAGAATGTCTATTTGATCTTCTATAGATTCCAATTCTTTGTTGAAATTCTCTACTTTTTCATTCATCTGTCTGTCTTTTCCTCTGTTTTCTTGAAATCTTAATTATAGTTACTATGAATTCCTTGTTTATGACCTATACCATCTGGATTATCTTTTATTCTGCTTCTGTTGGTTGTTTTCTTTTTTCTTGATTATCAATTTGTTTTTCTTGTGTCTTCACAATTTTGGTACCTTTTTATTATATGCTGAATTTTTAGGATAATACACTGCAGAGGTTCTGAATTATACTGTCTTCCTCTAAAGATTGTTCAGTTTTGTTCTGGCAGCCAGATCATTCTTTCTTGTAGGGGTTTTTCCTATGCATTGTAGGATGATCAGCAGCATACCTGACATCCACCGACGATATACCAGTAGCTTGCGCACACACCTAGGTGTGACAACCAAAATGTTTTTAAGATGTTGCCATATGTCCCTGGGGTGGAGAGGGGGTGCAAATTTGCCCTAGTTGAGAACCACTGCCTTAGTTCTGTTGAGACTGTTTTTAAACTTTATTAGTGAAGGAATCTTTCAATTTTGCCCTTAATCCTAAAGCATGGTCCTGCTGCCAGAGCATGATGCTTACTGCTAGAGTATGGCCCTCCTGAGGTTCAATTGAAAGTCCAGGGTGTTCACTAAGATGTCTAGCCCAAACTTCATCTTTCATCTCCCCAGCATTATAAAGCCTCTGAAATTTCTGCTCAGTAAAAGAGCCTTCTAATGTGGTTCTCTGCTTGGCCTCTTGGAGTACCACCCTGCTAATATTCCACTTATGAATTGACCAAAAACCTGAGGGGACTTTTTACACATATTTTGGGGGCCCCTTCTTTGTGGCTTTCTCCTTTTTAGGACCTACCCCCAAATCCCAGCCACTTTGGCAGCCCCAAACTGTTTTCTCTTTCCTCCATGTAACGGGACCCTGCACTGCAACTTGGAAAATGCTCTCAGGGAAAATAACTAGTATGAATATGGAGCTCACCTCATGTGCGCCTTTTCTCTCAAGGATCATAGCCCTGTGTTTGGTTGTGGTCCAATACTTACAATCAGTTATTTTATATATTTTGTCCAGGTTTTAGAGCTATTTACAGTGGATATATAAGTCTGACACCAGCTATTTTGACATGGTCAGAACTAGAAATCCAAGAGTGATCTACTTCCCAGGGGCGAAAAATCTGGTGCTCGTACATGTATATATCCAAATTCTAACTATAGTGATTAAAGCCATCTTTCTTGCTTTTCAAAGTCTCACCTTATTCTAGAGTGCTTTGGCCCCATAGATACTATTTCGAGGCTGAAGGAGGTGTGAGGAATACCTGAGGCTTTCTGCCCAGCATATACCAAAGAAACCGAGGCCCAGAGAAGAATCTGACTTACATAATACACCCACAGCAGACCAGAAAAGCACTTTATATAAAGTACATGGCATTGGTTTTATTTCTTTCAATTTTTGCTTGCCAGCCAGACACGGAGTCACACGAGGGCAGGGACTGCAACTTATCCATTCATATTTTTTCTCACACATTTCTGACATGGAATAGGCATTTCATAAATGTTTGGGAAATGAAGGAGTGAAAGAATGAGTGAGTGGATAAGACACCATTCACCATTATCTAGTCACAGCCTCAGGGTGACTCTCATTCCATACCATATTCATTACCATTAATAATATTTGATGAACATCTTTTTAAAATACGTTTGCATTTTATATTATGTCCTTTAGACAAAGTTTTGTTTTCATAACTACCTTTTACTTACTACATCCTATGTGCCAAGCATGCTTTATACACATTATCACAGTTAATCTTCACAATCTTATGAGATGTTATTATTCCAATTTTACAGATGAAGAATCTGAGGCCTAGAGAGATTTATATGCCTTGCCCAAGGTCTTCCAGTTGGTAATTTTGGAATTGGAATTTGAACACAGGTCTCCTGACTCCAGAAGTCATGCCCTTAAATACTATGCTTTGCAGCTTCCATACTTCCCAGTAGTAGAATTACTGGGTGTAAGGCTATAAATGTTCTTACATCTTTGAATACATACTGCCAAACTGAATTTAACTACCAGCAGTTTTTGAAAGTGTCCACACCATAGCATACTCATGAGAAATAATCTTTACCTCCAAGATTATGCAAATTCCTAAATACTGTACTTAAGAGTCCCACAGTTTGGTCCCAAACTTCCTTTCTGGCCTTCTCCCTGATGAACCCATGCCTGTATCCTATAGGCCAGCTCTGGCCTGGATATAAGATGCCCTTAAATGTGTTCCTTGTCTGTGGTCAATTCTGATCCTTCAGCTGGAAGTACATTAATATTAGATGTCCACCCACCAAACTCTTACTCATTCTTCAAGGCCTTGCTCCTGCCACCTCTTCTGTGAAGCTTTCCTTGATTCCCCTGCTTCTTTCTTCTGTATTCTCATAGTACTTTATTTACAGCTTGTTTTAGTTTGCTAAGCTGCTTAAAGCAGATACCATAAAATGGGCTGGCTTTAACAATGGGAATTTATTCACTTACAAGCTTACAGTTTTAGGTTGTAGAATGTCCAAATCAAAGCACCATCAAGATGATGGGTTTTTTTTTTTTTTCCTGAACACCAGCTGTAGGCAATCCTAGATTCCTCCATCACATGGCAAGGCACGTGGCAGTATCTGCTGGTCTCTCCTTTCTCTTCTGGGTTTCATTGCTTTCAGCTTCTTACTTCTGTGGTTTTCTCTCTCTCTCTCTGAATTTCATTCTCTTATAAAGTATTCCAGTAAGAGGATTAAGACCCACCCTGAGCCATTCCTTAACTGAAGTAACCTATTCAAAAGGTCCTACTTATAATAGGTTTACACCCACAGGAATGGATTAGCTTTAAGAACATGATTTTCTGAGGTACATACAGTTCCAAACCACCACACAGCTTTTATAGCATTTGTCACATTCTGCCTTCTATTGAACTTCATGGTATATAGTCACTCTCCCAGCTAGAATGCCAGTTCCTTGAAGGTCAGGACCCTTTCTTATTTATCCCTGTGACCCCATGCTTAGCAAAATGCCTTATATAAAGTAGCACCTAGATAGATGTTGTCCAAGTCTCTTAATCCACATTCTTGGTTGTGGCTATATATTTGGTTGGGAGGAAAATCCTCAAATTCTTTTTGGTACTCACTGCAATGCATTCCCAAGGGCCATCAAGCCCAGAGACAGACCTGGGTTTCGACTGCTAGCACCTTCTTCCCAGGGTAATACTCAGCTCAGTCTATTTCCCAGGCTGTGCAGCCTCTCCCTTCAGCACCTCTTATTCTACATTCTTACATCTATCCTCTAGGAACTCATCTGCTTTTCTCTTTCCCCTGACCTTTCCCTCCACCCCGGAAAGGACCTGAGAGATGATACCTGGTAAAGCCACTGAGTATGCAGGGGGAGTGGAAGTAGTAAAGAGGAGGAGAGGAGGGTTTGGGGATGGGAGATAGAAATGAGGCTCAGCTCGTCAGAAACTTATTTGAGATACCCAGAGAATACATCACCTGCTCCTCTCTGAGCTGATGTCTGCACTATGTCAATGAATGGAGAACTTCTCACCCACAATCCTGATCTAGAAGCTTCTGACCCAAGAATTCTCCTTTATCCAGGCTTTTCCCAGGACAGTAAGCCCACCCCCCAAATATACACCCAAGACAGATGTGCCCAGTGGTGACTCTTCTCTTCCTCAACCTCAATCAAGCCGAGGAAGAGAAAGGTCACCACGAGAGATACAAAGAAAGCCAGAGGCAGGGTGGATTGGTGATGTATCAACATGCCCTGGCTGAATGACATTTTCTGTTATACTCTTTCCTGTTGTTTCCAGTTATGATCAGCCACAGAAAGATTCCACTGGGAGATTTGGAGAGCGGGAGGGAAGCACAACCATTTTGTAGTTCACACACGTTGTTACAGCTCTACTGACTCACCCCATTGGTGTGAGGCAGCTCTCTGCTATACCTTCCTCCTGCAGCTTCTCTGACTCGTGGGCCAAGTGTGTGTGGTTTAGTTCCATAACAAAGGACCTTGGCTTCTGCAGGACACCCACACCATCCAAGTCAGAAGCAACAAAGGGTTTAAGTCTGTCCTCATGCTTTCAGATTCAGTCTTGTCCTTGACTTTCCTCCACTTTGCATCCATCTTCCCCTCCCCACTGCCTGCCCTGAGGATTTCAAGCTTCAGCATCAGAACAGAACAGCCTTACAGAGACTGCTTAGCCAGCTCTCAGAACTGTATAATGTCTTATCCTTTTTCATATATTTCCATTGATTCTGCTTCTCTGATTAAACCCTGACTGACACAGGTGGTACAACCTCAACAGAGGGGTTAGTAGAGAGAGGAAGCTTGGAACTCCTTCCCCCCAGGCAATAGTGAGGCTGGTTAGGGGGTTTCCTGATGACTAGAGTTCTATCTGAGCTTCCTGAGCCCCAGGACCTTTGCATAGCAGAAGCCACTGAGCTCCTATGGAAATTTCTGTAAGCTTGGATGCACAGAAGTGTTGTCAGAAGCACTTGGCTTCTGATGTTTTAAAGGAAGGAAGGAAAGAAAGAAAGAAAGAAGGGAGGGAGGGAGGAAGGAGAAGAGGAGGGGGGGGAGAGGGGGGGAGGGGGGGGGAAGGGGGGGGGAGGAAAGGAGAACCACCAGCCTACAAAATGAAATGGCCCAGTGGAGAATTGTGACCAGCCTTACCATACCTGAATCAAAATGGCAGACCGTGAAATAATGGTTTTACTCTGGGTCAGCTGTCCTGCCTGTCTCCACTATCAGCTGGATTGCCTGCCACAATGATTACTTCATCTGCCACAGTGAAAATCTTTAAGGAATTCACAAATGTTTCAGTGGCAAAGCCTCAGGAGCCCTGGAATGGAGGGAGGCGGGGAAGAAAGCGGGAGGTGGAGAAGAAAGAGAGAGAAAAACTCCAACAAGATGGGAAAGCTAGCCACCACTTCCACCACCGGGGTCCTCAAGATGTTGGCTACCCCCTGGAAGAGGGGCCCATGGAGACAGAAATTAGATTAGTGATTGCCAGGAAATGGAGAGTGACTGCTTATTGGGTACAGGGATTCTTTGGGGATGATGAAGATGGTCTGGAACTAGACAGTGGTGATGGTTGCACAACATAGTATATGTACTAAATGTCAGTAATGGTAAAGTTTATGTTATGTGTTTTTTTGTTAAAATTAAAAAAAACAAGGGGGGCGGTGTTGGCAATGATCACCTCCGAGTGGGCCTCTAACTGTGAAAGATTTGACAGCAAGGACCACAGAGAGCTACATAGATACCTTGAGGGACACTATTGGGACTTGCTCATCAATTCAGCTAATGTGGTCACCTACTTAACCACAATAATGCATGTCTCCAAAAGGTACTGTTTGCTTGTATCTTAATCGGGGATCAGTAGTAGCTGATCAGAAACCTCTTCAGACCCATTAAAGTCAAAAGAGGGGGTTATTGCCCTGAAAGTGCATTCATCCAGGCCTCATGGAAACCAGGACATTGTAAGGTACCTCCTTGGTCCTACTCTTTGTCTATAGGGCAATGTTGCCTCTCTTCTCTGCTGCTTTCCAGATGCCTCTTCCATTACCTTGTGGGCAGAGTGGATCTCTCCCTGTAGTCCTGCCCCCTGCTCCTCCCTAACATTACATAATGCTACAGTTCCTGGACCTACTATCTGATGGAAAAGCCTCACTCAGCCTTTCAGGAATTGGGGTTGGCACAGAGAGCCTGAGTAAGTCCACGAGAGCATGCCAATCAGTCTGTGAACAAGTGTTTGCTTACAAAGGGCCTCCTGAGTGTTCACCCCCTCCTAGGAGTTGAGGATACTCTAGAAGTGTTAGTGTGCAAAGTTCCTATCCACAAGGCACTAAACAGCCAAGGAGAGATCCCTCCCCCACATAGTACAAGGCCTGTGTCATACAAACTCCAGGAGAGGGGACAAATGAGGGCTAGAGGAGTCAAGAAGGCTGCTTGGAGGAGGTGCAGCCTGACCTGGGAGTGGAAGGATGGGTTAGGGAAAATGTCAATGACAGATCTTCCAGGTGATACAGGAAAGAGCATTCCACGTAAAGACAGGGAAGTGAGACTAAGGTAGCATTTGGGGGAAAGTAGCAAGTGTCATGAGCCACAATTACAGGAAGTGACAGAGAGCAGTGGGTAAATGGTGGAATGGCAGGACTGAGGATGGCGTGAGGGGTGGGGCTAAAGAATGTCATTCTTTAGGACAGTGGTTCTCAAACTTGAGCATGTGCCAGAATCCCCTGGAGGGCTTGTGAACACACAGATCACAGGGCCTTATTCAGTACATCTGGGGCATGGTCAGATAATGTGAATTTTCTAAAGAAAAGTAGCTTGAAGAGAGTGGCTCTTTCTACAAATGGGCCTTACAGTGGTATGCAGAGTGAATGGGCAAGGATCCAGAGTAGGGTTGTGGAGGCCACGTGACAAAAGTAGGTCAGGGTAGAGTGGGTGTAGTTCAGTGGCTGAGCACATGCTTCACATGTACAAGGTCCTGGGTTCAATCCCCAGTACCTCCCCCCAAAAAAGTCTTTGATATACACCCTAATATATGTATATTTATTAAAAAAAAAAAAAGTAGGGCAGGGTCATACCCACAGAGGCTGGCAGAGAAAGGAGGGATAAACAGGCCTATCCAAGAGCTATGGCATCTGCCATAGCCAGGCCATGGATGCCCAGGGTTCCTGGAGAAATCAGAGCACACGGAACCCAGGTCCAGCATTGAGGTATTGGTCACCTGGCAGTACTGGAGAGAGAAAACCCAACCAAGAGACTGCTGATTCAACTAAAGAAGGCAGTATAGTATAGCCTGGCCTGAAACTCAGACAATCCTGGGTTCGAATCCTGGCTTCACCCCTAAGTACAAAAACGGGTTGAGTTCTGAAAGCTCCTGGCACATAGACTCTTCAATGGGGGCTATCACAGTGCTTACCCATGGAAGTGTATGAGAACTAACAGAGGCAACATGTAAGGCACAGAGCACCGTACCTGAAACCCTCAATAATGCTAACTATTGTCTTTATTATCATCAATGTCAAAGGTCATAATCAGAAATCCTACCCTTTCTGTTGGCTTCTAAAGGGCCTCACAGACTGGCATTTACCCTGGTAAATTCACCATGTCCAGAGTTTGCGCTTTAATAAGTCTTTGACTGATTTGTTTTGTATTGAGTGCAAATTTTCAACCAGAAGCTAGGGACATAGGGGTGAGCAAGCTAGACCAAATCCCTGCTTTCTTGGAGCTCACATTTGGTGGTCTTGCCAACATTCCTACAGAGGAGCCCATTCACACTGGCCAGGTCAGAGCCAGCAAATGAAATGGCTATTAAAAAATCACTAGCACACTGAGTGGAATGCACACATCTATGTATGAAGGCAAGCACTGAAGATGGCTTAGAGTCAGAAGGCTGGCAGATGAGCATGGATACAAGAGAAAACTCAGCTGGAGGACACTTAGGGGGCTGGCCATCTGCCCAGGGGCTACCATGCTGGAGACTATGGGCTGGGTCACTAAGATGGTTAGGTTCTTGTGTCAACTTGGCTGGTTATGATGTCCAGTTGTTTTGTCAAGCAAGCACTGGCCTGATGGTTACTGTGAGGATAGTTCATGGATTTAAATCATTAGTCAGTTGATCCCATCTATGGCTGATTACATCTAAAATCAGCAAAGGAGTTTGCCTTCAGCAATGAGAGAAGTCTCATCCAATCATTTGAAGGCCTTAAAGGAAGAACTGATGATTTCAGCAGTCGGAAAGAAAAATTCCTATCTCTACTTCAACCAGCCAGCTTCTCCTGGGGAATTCATGGAAAATGTTCATTGGAGTTCCCAGCTTGTGGCCAGTCCTAAAGAATTTAGGCTTGTCCATCCCCACAGTTGCATAAACCAATTCTTATATCAAATCTCATAATATATATATATATATTATGTTATGTTATGTATAGCATAGCATTGCACAGCATAGCATAGTATATACATTCTGTGGGTTTTGTTTCCTTAGAGAAACCTAACTAATACAGTCACCCTCTTCCCCAGACCCCAAGGCCAACTTCTGACCCTTGGATTTTCCTGTCTGAGTGCCCCCATCTGACCAACCCCCTTATGTCCACTTGCTCTCTCCAAATAGGGACAAGGCAGTAACACTCACCCCCCAGCCCTTCTTCCTGAAATTACTTCCAGAGCTCCCTGGCTAGGGTCTCCCAGAGTTCCTAAATGTTTTTCACACATTTAAAGGCAGTTCTGAGTCAATCACAGTCACTGTGGCCATTTGTTTGACACTCGATGGCAACCTTATTTTCTATTCAGGGATCCAGGTTATGGCCAAATTTTGGGAGGGGGCATGTTACCATTGACCCCTAGAACCTACAATAAGTGCCCTATGTTGACAAAGCACTCCACAGTCTGTAAAGCATAGCAACATGTTTATTATGCATTCAGGAAAGAGGTTATCATGTCTCTGACCCAGAGACCAAGCTAGAACCCAGTAATGTGATGATGTCCTAGGTGTGAGCAGATCATATACTATTAACCTCATGCAATAGAAGAGGAAATAGAGGCTCTGAAAAGGGAAAGTGACTTGCCCAAAGGCACACACCTGGGCCAGCTAAGCCCAGAGTGCAAGCTGGGAAAGAGGTGAACAGGACAGGTCCTAAAAGGATACAACACAATGCATATGTTATAGGTCCCAAAGATGACAGCACAAATTGATATGGGGAATCAAAGGAGGGAGATATCATTGATTAAAATAAAGAAGTCAAAATTAGCTCCAAATATCCCAACCTAGAAGACTGGGAGAATGGCGGGGTCACTTACAGAAGTGGAAAAATTGGTAAAGGGTGCTGTCTTTGGGACAAAAAATAATAGCAAATACTTATGAGAGCCCTTACCATGTCCTTCCCAATGATTTAAACCAAGCTTCTCTTAACCCCTGTGCTTGAAGAGAATAGTCCATCAGGGCTCAACCCAGAAACTCTGGGGAATAGCAAGAATCTAAACGAGCAAAGCAAGCCAGACACAAAAGGACAAATACTATATGACTGTGTTGCTATGAACCAAATATATTATGTCACATATTGTACAATTCAAAAAAAAATTTATATGTATCCAGTACATTTAATTGAGAAACGGAGGTTTATATTCAACTGTTTTCTTTTTCTTTTTAATTGTTTATATTTTCAATTATTAAATGTACAAAATAAAGAAAAAAAGAATCTAAACAAGCAGAAGCCATGCCCAAGGAAAGGATATCACCAAGAGTTTGAAGACCAGTTTTATGTGGAAACCAGAGAAGGGAACCATTTCCTATTCTTTGGCCCACCCCATCAAATCTGTTTCATTTTTTATTTAATGTTGTTTTAACATCTATTCAAGCCTCCTGGGTATGTTATCCACACTGAGACAATCCAAGGTAAACTTTAAAGTCTGGACCACTCTTGTCTATTTCCCCTCTCTGCTTCTATCCTTTGTAGCTGGCTTTTCATCATTGACTGAGTTTTGGAGAACCTGAATTGATCAGCCTAGACAAACGGTAACAGAAACTTCCTAATGGGGGAAAGGGCCTCTCATAGATTTATCATATCTTATCTATTTCAAAGCAAGACTGAAACCATTTGGGGACTAGTAACTGTACAAAATTCCCTCCCTCTTCTAGTACCAATTAACAGTGAGCTAAGAGTACAAGTTATGTCCATAAAGTAACATGGCTGAGAATTAAGAGGACATTTTTGGCTTTCTTACTTTTTAAAAATCATCCAAATGGTTTCTCCAAAATAATCACCATGGTAGCCAGGTACTTGTAGAGTGAAAAGTTAACAAACCAAAAAAACTTGCGTTGGGTTTGGGTTTCAGGGAAGAAAATTTCAGAAAGAACTTTAACAAAAGGAAAGAAAGAAATCCATCTACTGGGGTAGGAAAAGAACTGTGAGATGGTTCTCTTAATAACACAAACCAAATGGGCATTTTCATGGTTTTAAATACAATGCATTTTGAAGAAATGTTCAGTAATTTTGGGTTTAATTATCCACAACAATTGATAAAATTATTAAAACATCATTGTTTTAGTGATAATGCACTGATTAACTATGACATTAATTAACTTAAGTCATATTTCACAAGCATATTTAACAAGAAAATCATGTCAAAAAGATGTTAATATATGCAACTGGAAAGTAAAGTCACAAGTTTATTAGCACTAGAACTTTTATCTTCTTCTCCCTTGGGGCCAAGAGAGCTTGAGGACAGTAAGTTCACTCAAAACAAAAAAATTAATGTTTGCGATTTCCCTCAACCTTCCAACTCTAGCTGGCAAGGGCAACCTTCTTACTGAGAAAAGCTGACTTCTGATCCTAAAGGGAAAACCACATTCTGGTTGTTTTCTTTCCAAGAGCAGTTACTGTTCTTTTCTTCCACACATTTATTTCCATTGGAGCAAATATTCAAATATGCTCAATGGTGCTAAGTCTTTGTCTTTTGAATAATATTTGCTTTTGGAAACAGCCAAAAGTTATACAGAAGCAAGTTGGACAAATAACATGGGAAATTAGCTCAATAATAGGGGCCCGGGACTTGGAATGCTCTAAAGTTTCACACACATTATCTTCCTTAATCTTCCTGCTATTCCTAGGAGGTAGGAGAAGCATCCTTTCTTACAGAAGCAGAAGCTGAGTCTCAGTACCCCCAGGACTTCCTATCCTAACCCACTGCCTTTCCGTCATGCCTCAGTGAAGCCACATATCTCTGAGTTGGTGGGCTGCTTGGTTCTCCTGGGGTTGAGGATCAAAGACTCAGTGAGCCCACCTCTGGATAAAAGGTTTGTGGTAAGGTCATCCCCAGCCCAGAACTGGGCCTGGAAGCTTCCAGAACTGGAGGCAGTAATGGCATCCAGCAGCCATGCATCTGGTGTTTCAGCCCCTCTTTCATGGGTCCCCAGTCACCCTGACTCATGGTATCTCTGTTTCTTTTCATGAGTCGGCCCAGGCCCCTCTTTCTCAGATGGATGCCAAATCTCTTAATAAATCCCAAAGAGAGTCAGAATAATTGGCTTCACTCTTCACCAACACCCCATTAGGCAGAGCCTTTCACACCATGCACCCCCACCCACCCCATCAAAGACAGCCTCATTCTGCCTCCTTAAGCAGTGGTCCATGGAGGCAAGGTTTCAGCCAGAAGAGAACATAGGGCATGGAGAGCACCACTTCTGGTTAGAAGGCACATCATAATGTGCTGCTGCTGCTGATGGTGACAACAATAGGTACCATTTACTGAGTGCAAACCGTGTGCCTCTCACCAAGCCAAACCTTTTACATGTGTGTTCTGTAAGGCTTGTAAATTGGGTCTGTACTTGTTTTAGTTTTCTGGCTGCTAAAACAAATACTATATAATGGGATGGTTTAAACAATAGGAATTTATTGTCCAAAATCAGGTGGTAGTACAGAATTCAAACTTCTCTGGCTCTTCCAACAGGTTAAAAATGGACTGTTCAGTAGCATGACTGCTGGAACATTTTTCTGGCTGAAATGACGACAGGGGCAGGCCTAGAATCTTCACCTTTCCTTGACCCAACACAGAAAATGTAAAAATAAAGGCAACTAGGACCCCAGCTCTCCTTTTATTCTTGCAACCCTGCCCTGCAGCATAGAACTAAAGGCCAATTTGAGTCAGGAGGGTGGCCCTTGGACAGTCAATGCCTTTCCTGCTGCAACTTGGCACTTCAGATTCTTCTTTCAGCTCAAGCCCTCTTGCTATCTGGAAGAGAGGTTCAAGGCTTCTGTGAAGTGGTTTGAAGGGTCAGCTTCCCCATCTCTCCTCTAAGCACCCATGATTCCCTCCTGAGAGATCCACCTGGTTGAGTTTTCAAGGTTGTCTGGTCTTTTGCAGCTCCCTTATTACAGGGCACATAACCCATTTAAAGGGCAGTTCTTTGGGCTTTTATCAGCCAAAACTTTGAGGAAAAGGTGATAGCTGTCAGAACAGTGATGGGGAAGCACTCCTCCACTAAGTGTCTACCCTCTGCCTTCAAGAATGCACAACCTGGAAGCAGATGTGGCTCAACTAGTTGGGCGCCCACCTACCACATGGAAGGTCCTGGGTTCGGGTCCTGGTGCTTCCTCAAGAAGAAGAGCAGACACCACATCTGCCACAACGAGCTAGACGCTGCACCCACTGCAACGAGCTAGACGCAGCACCCACAATGAGCAGATGCCTAAACAAGCAGATGCCACAAGCCAGCAGATGCCACAGCCTGCGGGGAGTAGATGTGGGGAGTGGATGTTGGGCACTTGCCTTCCATGTGGGAGGTCCCAGGTTCAGTTCCCGGTGCCTCCTGGAGAAAGCGAGCAAATAATGAGCAGACAGATGAAAGAACCATGGGAGGGGGGGAAGGAGATTAAAATAAAGAAAGAAAGAAAGAATGCACAACCATTTGCATTAATATCCAAAATAAAGGAAGAAGTCTACCCAGGGACTTCTTCCAAAGCTCCTAAGATAGGAACGCTGAATCATATCCTGCCTCCTCATTTCCCATGTTCCCACCCCCCTGTTTCCCAGACTTGCCTGATAACAAGGATGACCTGGGACACCTGGCAAAAATATAGTCCTAGGCTTCCACAGGACCTACCTAATCTGAATTTCTAGGTAAGGGCCTAGGGACTTGTATTTTTATAGTGCTCTGGATGATTTGTATTGTCAGTCAAGTTTGGAACACCCCTGCCCTGTTCTGAAATCACCAAATTCTTTTTTTTTTTTTCTCCCCATAAAATCGTTTGTAATGCCCTACTGTGATTTGGGTATGAAAGCAGTCTTGGACACTGTTTTAGTTTCCTGGACTGCTCAAGTAAATACCATGAAATGGCTCAGCTTAAACATTGGGAATTTATTTGCTTACAGTTAGAGGCTGGGAAAAAGAACATCCAAAGGTGTTGCTTTCTCCCTGAAGACTGTGGCATTCTGAGGCTGGCTACTGGTGATTCTGCAGCTGGTTAGCTTGTCACATGGCAAGGCACACGGTGACTTCTCCTGGTTTCACCCTTCTCTTCCAGGTTCAGTTTCTTGCCTCCTGTAGCTTTCTCTGTGTGTGAATTTCATTCTCTTAGAAAGGACTCCATTAATAAGATTAATACTCATCCAGATTGAAGTGGGACATGCCTTAACTGAATTAACCTCATCAAAAGGTCCTACTTACAATGGATGTCTACCCACAGCAATGGGCTAAATTTAAGAGAATGTTTTTCTGGAGTACATACAGCTTCAGAGCACCACAGACACCAACAAGCTGCCAGACCTGAACAAGCCACTTTCCCTTCCTGGTGCTTACCTTAGTATTCTTATCTGGAAAATAGGAGTATTTCACTTGATAATGCAGTCTACCATTTGCATTTGCCAGCCTGGGCTGTCAAAATTAAAATCTAAATCCCGAAGGGAGTCAGAATAATTGGCTTAATTCCAAATGTGAAAATTAATGTCACTACATTTTCCATAAATGTTTGAAGCCTTTTAAAAAAATCAATCACTTTAAGTTTCCAAAAGAGTCACCAGGGCAAGAAAGAACTAAAGGTTCAAAGTCCCAATGCATGCCATGATAACATCTGTGAAAAGACCTGGCTTAGGGTCTGACCCTCAGAACTTCCAGAAAGTTTAAGCCTCCTTTCCCCACCTGGTTCACGCCAACCCTGCTGTCAAACAGAGCCCTCCACATGCAGCTGGAGTGCCGCTCTCCAGAGCTCACCATCACACAGGACCACCAGCTATATTTGCACAACATTCTCTGATGGCAGGAGTTCAACTCCAAAGCTCAGACTCTTTCCATCACAGTGTGGTCCCCTAGATGGGGCCACCACTCACCCCACCCCAACCCAGATGTGGTCCCTCTGCTGCCACCTTCCACTTTTAGCAGGTCCATCAGGCTGGGCAGATCTCACCCGTGGGACAGAACTTGAGAAGGAGCTAGGGTAATCCTGACAAGAGTATCAAAGATCTACATAACTTTTAAGTTTTGGTCTTCTCTGAGGCAAACCCCTTTCTTGCTCTACTGATAGATAAACTTTAGAGAAAACAGCAAGCAGAGCTCTTTTATTTTTTAAGTACCTCCATCAGAGTCACGAAATCGTTTGTCAAAACAAGTTAACGAAAGACACAATGACATACCATTTCATACCTTTTAAAATGGCTAAAATTAATGATTGACATACCAAGGATTGATGAGTATGGGAAGCAGCCAGAGCTATCATATACTTTGGTTGGAATATAAATATGTAAAACCAGTTTTGTAAAAACTGTTGAGTCTTGAACCTCCTCGTGCTTTCAGAGATAAACATTATAGTCACAAAGATTTCCTGTGTAAGAACAGTAGACTATGAAAAAATAAATCATGATGCTTTCTCTAGTAAAAACAAACAAACAAACAAACAAAATAAACTTGTATGCTTTCATTCTGATAAGAACCCTTTAAATGACAGCACTACTGATTCCTGGTGACGTTTTTTTGAGTATACACCCTCTGGAGTGTGGACGAATGCCAAACTAAGGTCAAAAGACTCTTCGGGAAAGTTATGTCTCCTCTACTCAGATTTCACTAGGAGCTTAAAAAATGAAAGCAAATCTAGATTTCAGATTTAGGTTGCTGTTGTTTTTTGCAAAGGATTAGCACTTTTCCCTTGGCCAGTATATAAGTTAGAGTTCTATCAGAGAAACAGAGCCAATAGGACCTATATATGTATACATATGTATATATGTATAGGTGTATTGTATATATTTATGTGTGTGTATGTGTGTGTAGAAATATATTGCAAGGAATTGGCTTACATGATTGTGAGGGCTGGCAAGTTTGAAAACTGTAGGTCAGGCCAGTGGTCTGGAAACTCTCCGGCAGAAGCTGAAGCTGCAGTCCACAAGCAGAATTTTCTTTTTCCTCAGGGAAATCTCAGTTTTGTTCTTAAGCCTTTTCAATTGATTGGAAGAGGCCCACCAAGATTATTGAGAGTAATCTCCTTTACTTAAAATCAACTGAATGTAGATGCTAATCACATCTATAAAATACCTGCACAGCAACACCTAGATTAGTGTGTGGTTGAATTAATCACACACTAATTAAGCCTTGCCAAGTCAACAGACAAAATGGATCATCCCAGCTAGCATAATGCAGTTTGCCTTTCATTGGAAAGGGGTAAGTTAGTCTTGCAGCCCATGTATGCACAGGGGAGCATTTATTTAGAAGCTCCAAAGCGGTAGATAACCCCCCAAATGGGTATAATTGATTTTGAAATGTATCATTATTTTATTGGAAATGTTCTGTTTCCCAATTCTGTTTGCCATTGGCCAATATAATTGTGGTCTTGTGCCTGGCCAGCACACACTGAATAGAAGTAGGATGGAGGCCCCACGCTGTGAGTGGGACCTTGAGAAGCAGCTGCCTCCACTATAAAGGAAGGAGGTGGTACATAATGGTCTCCAAAGCCTTTTCCAGCTATAGCTCTAGAGGTGACCCAGAATCATCTTGGCAAATATATCAGTTATCTCCCGCTGCATACCAAACCACATCAGCACTTAATGGCTTAAAACAACAACAATCATTTATTTTGCTCACGAATCTGCAATTTGGTCAGGGCTTGGTGGGAAGAGCTCTTCTCTGTTTCACGTGGCATTGGCTGGGGTGGTTCAATAGAGCACCAGAAGATCCGCTTCCAAGATGGCTCAATCAAATGGCTGGCAAGTTGTTGCTGGTTGTCAGCTAGGACCCCCTCAGCTGGGGTGAGGGCTGGAGATATTGGTTCCTTTCCATGTGGGCTTTCATGTGGTCTTGGCTTTCTTAGAGCATGGTCGCTGGGTCCGAGAGAAAACATTCCAAGAGAGAGTGAGGGAGAAGCTATACCATCTTTTATGATCTAGCCTCAGAAGTTACACAGCATCACTTTTGTAGTATTCTATTCACTAGAAGTGAGTCATCAAAGTCAGTCCATATTCCAGGGGAGGAAACTTAGACTACTCCTTGATGGGAGGAGAGTTGAAGAGCTTGCAAACATGTTTTAAAACCGCCACGCAAATGATACCTGTGTTGTCCACCCTTGTGTTGGGCACTATCTCTGACTCCTCCTTCATCCTCACCTGCCCCCTACTCCCTGCCCCTAAGACTTATAGATTCTACCACCAACAAATATCTCAAGTCTTTTCATTCTCTCATCTCACATCTGGACCATTGCATCTTCCTAACTGACCTTCCTGCCTCCATTCTTTTCTATCATGACATTTAAGATTAGATTCAATTGCATGTGACAAAAAAAAAAAAAGTCCAAATAACAGTGGCTTAAACCAAATCAAAATATATCTGCCTTTTTGTTTGGGAACCTTGTATGATGATATGCATGTTTGTTTTGTAAATTCACAAATTTTACTATACATTTATTGTTTATGTATGTTCATGTATGAATGATGTACTTCAATAAAATTTTATTTAAAAATATATCTCCCTTTCACATAAAAGAAATTGATATACAAGCTATCCAGAGCTAATACAAAGGCTCTGTGATGGTCAGCAATTCAGGCTACTTTCATTTTGCTGCTCCCCAACACTTAGTGTGTCATGGTACAAGATGGCTACTCAAGCACCAGCCATCACTTTTCCATTCCAGCCAGGAATGATTAAGAAGTAAAAGAGAGTACATCCTTTCTCTTTCAAGACCCTTCCCAGAAATGCCTGCTTATTGCTCATTGATAGGTAACGATCACCATACCTAGCTGCAAGGGAAGCTGGGAATGCAATATTTATTCTGGGCAGCCATATATCTGGCTAAGATCCAGGAGTGTTACTGACAGTCATGACCACACTTCTCTGAATCTATTTTCTACCTTGCACTCAGAATCATTTTCCTAAAATGTATATCTGAGCATGTTACTACCCTGCTTCAAACCTTCAATGGTTCCCCATCCCTTCTGGATAAAATTAAAATTTCTTAGAATGACTCCAGTGGTCCTCTTATGTGGGTCTCCTCTTTGTCTACTCTCACTAGTGACACTTGGAGTTTCCAGCACATTCTCTCACATCTTGAGGTTTCTGCATATACTGTTCCCTCTGCATAAAATACTCTTCCACCCTCTTTGCAGGTTCACACTACCCATGCTTCAGGCCCCAGCTTAGACTTCACTGTATTCCAAGAAGCTTTTTAGAGGCTTGTGAAGACATCTTCATTTCTTTTAAGATCAGAAGGAAAATAATAATATCTTTTAGATCCAAGAAAATGATTTTATATATATTAATATATTTATCTTTATACCAAGGGAGTAGTAAAATATAGTTTTCAATTTTTCCTAATGGAAGATGGAGTCTACAAAGACAAAATACTTAAGATCCCCCCAAAATTTATAACATGACCCTGCTCCTGTGGGCCCCAATAGCTCCCTGCTCTCGCTCCACATTGTAACTGCTGGGCACTCGATGTCTTCCATTGGACAGGTGCTCATGGAGGGCAAGGACTGTTTTGTTCCTCTTTGTATCTCCAGCACCTAGAATCCAGCCCAGTCCTTGGTAGATGCTCCAGAAACTTTGGTCAAGTGAATGAACAAATAGGTGCCCTCACCTAGGCAACTGCGTATTACATGATATGAAATCATCTCATTCCCAGTAAAGATAAAATATGCAGGTTCTACCTGCTACACTACCTCTCCCATGGTGCACTGTCAACTTGGTACAAATATTAAGTATGTGTGACTTTGGGCAACTCAGTTTCTCTAAGTTTCTCTAAGTTTCAGTATTTCCATCTGTAATGTAGGAGTAATAATAGTACCTACCGCATTAGGTTTATATATATACATATATATATTTTTTTTTAATTAGAGAAATTGTGAACTTACAAATCAATCATACAAAATGTGAAGAATTCCCATACAACACCCCTCCACCAACACCTTACATTGTTGTGGAACATTTGTTGCAGATTATAAAAGAACATGACCAGACTATTACCACTATGATCTATAGCATATATCTTGTATATTTTTCCATACCCCCCTATTATTAACACAGTATCTTCTTTGACATTAATGCAAGAATTTACAATATTGCCATTAACTATGGTCCATAAGTTATTAAAATTGTATTTTTCCCATGCCTCTCCATATTCTTACCACCTTGTAGTAGTGATGTACATTTGTTCTAGTTCATAGAAGAACATTCTTGTATTTGTACTATTAACCACAATCCTCATCCACCACCAGGTTCACTATGTGATTCAGTCCCTAAATATTCTCTAGCTTTCTTTCAATTGACATTTACATCCCTAAATGTCCCTTTCAGCCACAATCCCATTTATAAACCAGCTGTGTTAGTTATACTCACTATAATGTGTTACAATCAACTCAATTCATTTCCACACTTTTACACTCAAGCTAGTGAAAAATTCTACATACATTAAGCATCAGTAGTCCTTCTCAGCCCTCCTCTTATCTCCTAGTAACCTATAATCCAGGTTTTTGGGATTTTTTTAGGAGGTACCAGGGATTGAACCCAGAACCTCATACATGGGAAGCAGGAGCTCAACCACTTGAGCTACATCTGCTCCCCTACTCTAGGTTTTAACTCTCTGTGTTTATTCTTCATATTTAATTCATATTAGTGAAATCATACAATATTTGTCCTTTTGTGTCTGGCTTATTTCACTCAGCATAATGTCCTCAAACATTCATCCATGTTATCAATGGTGCCATAATTTCATTTCTTCTTATGGCAGCATAGTATTCCATTGCATGTGTATACCACATTTTGCTTATCCATTCATTGGTTAATGGACACTTGGGTTGTTTCCATCTTTTGGCAATTGTGAATAACGCCTCTGTGAACATCAGTGTGCAATTGTCTTTTCATGCCACAGTTTTCAGTTCCCTAGTAGAGGGATTGCCAGATCATATGGCAGTCCTATATTTAGCTTCCTGAGGAACTGCCAAACTGTCTTCCACAGTGACTACACCATTCTACATTCCCACCAACAGTGAAGGAGTGTTCCTATTTCTCCACATCCTCTCCAACACTTATTGCTTTCTGGTTGTTGTTGTTTAGTTTTTTTTGTTGTTGTTGTTTTTTTTTTCCCTAATGGTCATTCTGTGAGGTGTGAGATGATATCTCATTATAGTTTTGATTCACATTTCCTTAATACCTAGTGACATGGAACATTTTTTTCATGTGCTTTTTGACCATTTGTAATTCCTCTTTGGAGAAATGTCTATTTAAGTTTTTTGCCCATTTTTTTTTATTGGATTGTTTGCTCCTTTATTCTTGAGTTGTATGATCTCTTTATATAGCATAGAAATAAAATCTTTATCAGATATGTGGTTTCCAAATATTTTCTCCCATTGAGTGGTCTGCCTTTTCACCTTCTTGACAAAGTCCTTTAAAGAACAAAACTGTTTAATTTTGAGGAAGCCCCATTTATCCATTTTTTTCTTTTGTTGCTCGTGCTTTTGGTATAAGGTTAACAATCCACCACCTACCACCAGGTTTTGAAGGTGTTTCTCTACATTTTCTTCTATGAGCATTATGGTTCTAGTTTTTATATTTAGGTCTTTTGATCGATCCATTTTGAGAATTTTTGTATAAGGTGTGAGATAGAGGTCTTCTTTCTTTCTTTTAGATATGGATATCCAGTTCTGCCAGCACCATTTGTTGAATAGACTGTTCTGGCCCAGCTGGGTGGGCTTGACAGCCTTGTCAAAAATCACTTGACCATAGTTATGTTTCTGAGCTATCAATTCAGTTCCATTGGTGTATGTGTCTATCTTTATGCCAGTACCATGCTGTTTTTACCACTGTAGCTAGGTAATATGATTTAAAGTCTGGAAGTGAGAGTCCTCCAACTTCATTCTTCCTTTTTAAGATGTTTCTGGCTACTCATTAGGTTCTTATAAGGAGTAAATGAAAGAATATATTGGACCCATGAGGGGCTTAAAACAATTCCTGTTGTATAAATAGTCAGTAATTATTACCTATTATTGTTGTTGTTGTTTTGCCCAATTAGTATCCAACCTCCCTCGAAATATCCCTCAAAGATATTTTCATTTAAGAGGTGGCTTATTTAAGAGGTGGCTTATTTAAGAGGCGGCTCTTGAATAAGGGAGAATTACTTACCCCCCCCCCCCACCAACCATCATCTCGAATGGCTAAGACAGTGCAAGAGCAAGACTAACAGAAGCAACAGAGAGCTTCCAACAGCCTCTAAAATCATCTTCTATGGACCTGAATAGCTTATGGGGCAGAGGTGGGATGGGATCTATCACAGGCATGGATATTAGAGTCTAACCAATTGCATTCAAATCCTGGGATCTGACTCTTCCAGCCCTTACCTACACTCTGCAAATTTCCAATTCCTCATCTGCAAAATGAGGCTTCTTATAGCATCTACCTCGTGGGGTGCTTGGGAGGGTTAAATGAGCAGGTGAAATACCTAGTGCACTGCCTGGCACCTGGTGGGTTAGTCCCCTCTCCTCCCATCTGGAAACAGTCCCAAAGGATTGAGCACACATGAATTGCACATTCACTGACTTAGAAGTACAAAAATGGAATGTTCTTTAATTTTCTCCCTCTGAACTGAGCTCCTGTGTTCCCACTCCTCTAGGGGTGGACAGCATCAATCTAAGCACTGTCAGGCAACCCCAACCACATCTCATCACATCCAATCACTTCAGAATCCCAACTAACCCCCCACTGCCACCTCCCTGGGGAGCCCAGGGGCTCACCAGGGGCCCAGGTCACAGTAGTTTGACAAATATCCTTCCACGCTGGTCTCCGCCCAGGTGTTCGGTCTTGGTCTGAGGACAGGAGCACATTCTGCCCGCAGCCATGGGCTAGCTGTGGCCCAGTCATTGTGTAGCCAATAGTCTTGGTTTCCCAGTTTTAATCCTGAAAGTCCCCTGTCCCAGGACACTACTCCGTCCCCTCAGGAATGATTGGTCATCCTATCCTACCCTATTGCCCTCTCCATGACACCTCCAACCTCCAGGATCCAACCTCAAGGCCTCTGGGGGTCCTTCCACCCTCTTGGGCCCCTGCTGGGAGCTCCAGGGCTCCAAGCTGCTGACACAGTGCCCTTCTGGTGCTTTCATTTTTTATTTTTTTCAAATGAATACTTCTCTGTTTAATACACACAAATTAAAAGGGTTTGAAAAAATAACTTGCAGTTACTGCATAACAATATAAATTTAAAGCTGGAAGGGACCTTAGAGGTCATCTAAATCCAACTCTTATTTTATGATTGAGGAAACTTAGCTTTAAGAGTTAGGATGATTTGCCTAAAATCACACAGCTAATTAGTGGCAAATATGGAATTAAGAAGCAGATTTTGTTACCCCTGCTCTAGTGCTAATATTATGATTATCACAGGGCTTCTTCTTGACAGTATGTCCCTTATTATTAGTGATAAAGATAGATGACTGATACAACTGCAGAACCAAGATAGATCTGCAAGAACTCAGCAAGAGCCTCCGCTAGGCAGGCATCCTGCAAACCCACAGCCTACAGACAAACTTATGTCCTGGGTCTTTCCGGCTTTGGTTTGTGAGCTCAAAGCCAGGCTCTTGGAACTCGAAAATCCTCTTCTCACTCACAAAGCCCGACTCTCACAAATCAGAGTTTGTTGACGATCACCCCTATGCTCTCTGCTGGAAGTTTTAAAAGTTTTCACTTAATCACAGTAGTGAGCATTTCCTGAGTGCTTATTCTCTGCCAGACACTTTCAAGGTATTTTACATCTATTAACTTATTTGATCCTCATGATCTCTTAGGATGCAATTACTGTCATCCTCATTTTACAGACTGGAACCAAAGGTACCGAGAGACTGAGTAACATGACCAAGTTCGCGCAGCTGGTAGGTGTGGGAGGCAGGTTGAATTCTGGCACACTGACCCCAGGGCCCTGTTCTTAACTGAGTTGCCTTTTCCCTAATTAGCAGGTTCATTGTCTTTTTTTTTTTTTTTTTTTTTTTTTGTCAGTGCTAGGAGAAGGATGTAGGAGAGAGCTAGGAAGACAGGAAACAAAAGCCTAGTTCCATAGCCCCACATTTCAGCTCCCACAGGAAGAACAAAGCCTCCCGTATAAAGTGCTCATGTGTGGCAGCGGAACCGTGGTCGTATCGTGGTGAAATGGTGGAAGGAGTCGAAAGGGCTGATCAATGGCGGGCGAGCTGATGAATTCAGCCGGAGATCGGCTCGCTGTCCAAGGGCAGCGTGGGACTGGGGTGGTGGGTGGAGACGCGGGCGCTCCAAGCTCCCGCTGCCTGATGGGGCTGGGGTGAGGAGGGCCCACGGGGAGGAGAGGAGGCCCTCCCCCTCTTACCCTCTCCTGCCTGCTGAGTACTCTGCCCCTCTCCCCTGCCCTGGCCTCCTCAGACCCCTGCTCCGCCTTCAGCTGGCGCTCAGCCCGCTCCTCCCCTGCCCTCCCTCTAGGGGTCTATCCCCCAGAGCCCGCCCTACCCGCCAACACCCACTCTGAGGGCCTGCCCATTCCCCTCCTCCATTTCGGCCGTCCCTCCACCAGCGCTCAGCACCACTGCCCCCTTCCCGGGGGTCTCTCCCACATCCCTTCAGGGCCTGCCCAGTCCCCTTCTACGCTGCCCGTCACAGCGCCTCCTGGACCGCGTGGTCCGGCGCTACGCTGAGGTGGCCGATGCCGGCAGCATCTTCATGGACCACTTTACCGACCGCGACAAGCTGCGTCTGCTTTACACACTGGCGGTCAATGCACACCCCATCCTCCTACAGGTACGTAGCCACCACGCCTTACTCCTCTGCCCCAGGCCGAGGCAAGCCCCTCCTGGGAGAGAGTCAACGCCACTGCGGACCAGGGATGACAGGAGCACAAATTTGGGGAGCACCTCCTCAGACTCCAAGGGGAGGGCCCTAGGTTGAGCTCTCTCCCCCCTTTACTGCAGGCTTTGGGGCCACCAGCCCATAGTAGTACCTTGGTGGCATGCAATAAATATTTGGTGCATTCTACAGTGTCAAAGTGCTGTCCTTGCTGTAGATGAAAGAGGTGTAGGAGCTCAAGGCAGGATGGGGAGAGGGAGTGGGGGTGAGGAAGAGCGACAGGGGCCAACTTAATTGCCTTAGGCAGCCTTGAGGGACTTTGTGAAGGAGGGCAACTGTGACCTGTGTCTCAAAGATCAGTAAGATTTGTTTGAGCAAGCTCAGGAGGTGGGGAAATGAGCCAAAGAACTCCTATGCACCCCCATATGCCCTGCAGCTATTCTTGGAAAAGAGAAAAAGAAATGTCCCTCTATAGGGGAATGGCCAAATAAACGGGAATGCATGAGGATCCAGGGATACACTAGTGAACAAGACTGCTCGGTGGCTCCTGCCTTCAGGCAGCTTCCAGTCCAGTGGTAGAGACAGATACTTAACAAATAATCATCCATAAAACATAATCCCAGGTTCTTTCAAGTCGGTGGTTTCCTTGTGAGGTTTTCTGGTGGCTTATTTAGAGAACGTATGGAGCCTAATCATACCTATTATCCCAGGGCACAGGGGTCACATAATGGGCACAAAACTAGGAAGTGGGAAGGAGGAACAGGAAGAGGAGGAGGGCTAGAGAGAAGAAGAGGAAGGAAGAGGAGGGAAGGGAAGAGGGGAAGAAGACAGAGGAAGAGGTAGAGGAAGCCACGGCAAAGACAATTAATAAATATCGGCAAATGGATGGCCGCTGAATACACAGTAACAGCTCGCGCTTATATTGCTCTCCTGCTATGTACCAGATAAGAAAACAGGCCCAGTGATGTTAAGTGACTTGGCAGAGTCACTTAGTCAGTGTCAGAGATGAAACTCAAACCCAGGGCTGTCAGACTTCAGAGTCCATGCTCTTTCCGCTAAAACCTGCCTAGTAAAATTGGCATTTTAAATACTAAAAGAGGCGAAGGAATTGCTGGTTGTCCTGTATTCCTAAAGGGCTTTTCTCCCATCATTCCAACCTTGGAGGTGGCAGCAGACACTGGCTACTCCCAGCCCTGGTTTCTCAGATGGAGACCACAGAACTCCCTCCACTAAGCCACCAACCCAGGCATGGCTCCATGGCTGCACATTTAGTCATTTCTAGTAGGCCTGTGACCCCCTTCCAAGTCACAGAGTGAGAAAGGTCCCCGTTGGGCAAGGGGGAAAGTGCTAAGTATTTAAAGTTTCTGTCATTTACCCCATAGTTGAAAGAAACGCCATTCTAGATAGAGCTGCTTCAATAAATAGTCAAGCAAAGGCCAGCCAGGATTCCCTTTCTCCTTCTCCATCTCACAAATCCATATGTTTGGAGCTATTGCAAGGACACAGAGGACACGGGCTTCCATAGACCAGTGTTAGGGTGTTTTGGAAGGTTCCAGTTAGTTGGGGAGTACCCGTGGGTATCTAGTTACCCCAGACAGGCAGATTTGCACAGGGCCAGGAATTGAGAGGAGACTGCAGGCTAGTTCACTGTCTCCCAAACGTGAATGATCCAAAGACCACCTTCGTGATTTCCACCTTATCCCAGAACCAACCTGTACTGTTATTTTTGAAAATATTTTTCTTTAAATCAACCTTAGGTTAGACTGCTTTTTTTCCCCATACCCTCTACTAAGCAGTGTTATCTGTGCAATCTCAAAATACTAATGTATACTAATTCAAGTATACAACACTTAAAACAAAACATCTTCCCCTGAATCTTGTACACTATCTAAAATCATGGCAAGCTCATTAGCAAGAGTTGGAGAAACTCTTGAAACAGTCTAAGGCATAGAGATTAGAGCTTCCTTTGCCAAATCTATCCATCAACAATCAAACTAAAAAGTGGAGGGGGTGGGTGAGGAGGGATGAGGGTATTGCCATGTTCCAAGGGACAGCAAAAGGGGTGAAAGACACTTTGCCAATGTGTTTTGAGACAGGGATACCTGAACAAGGCTAATCTTTCTGTGTGCTCGTGGTGAGAGACAAAAAAAGAGAGCTTTCTATGTGAATTTTTCCTCCCTAAGCTAATGCCTCCTGCTTCTGGCTTGCCAGATCTTCCCTGGGGCCGAGGGGTGGCCGCTGCCCAAGTACCTGGGCTCCTGTGGCAGGCTCCTTGTGAGCACTAGCACCAGACCACTGCAGGAATTCTACGGTGCCCCCCCAGACCAGGCCGCCGACCTCGCCTACCAGCTCCTTGGGGTCCTGGAGTCTCTGAGGAACAACGATTTGAACTATTTCTTCTACTTCACCCACGTTGATGCAGGCATGTTTGGCATTTTTAACAATGGGCACCTGTTCATCCGAGATGCCAGCACACTGGGCGTCATTGACAAGCAAGAAGGTACCTAGCCTGGGCTGACAGAGGACACTGGAGCTAGGGAGGGGGTGGCCAAGGGCTGTGCCATTGGGCCTTCCCAGTCTCAGTTTGTCCCAGTGAGAGCCACCCAAATTCGGGGAATGTTAGTTGCCATATAAAATGGTCTTCTCCCCCATTTGAGTCTCTGCTCCAACTCCAGCTCCGAAAGGGAACTGGACTTAACCCTGTCCACAGGGGCGTTTTGCATCGTGGCCCGGCCCTGCTGCGTGTGTGGTCCAGGGACCGAGCCCTGCCTCTCTTCACACACACAACTCACAGACCCCTTTTCTCCACCCAACCTTTCTCACCAGATGCTTTTTAGTCTTTATCTAAAACTTAAACATCTGGCTGCTTCACGGGCACATATTGCAATCCACTTTGGCACATTTGCTTTTTTTGTAAAGTTTTCAAAGGAAAAAAAATGGAACCGAATGAGGTTTCTTGCTATATGCAAAGGCTCATCCAGGGTTCCAGAACCCTTTGAACACCTCGATCTCTAAAGGTGACCAAATTTTCTGAGCCCTATATTAGGACCAAGGATTTTCTTTGCCAATTTCTGATTTGATTTATATGAGAAGGCCCACAAAGCTAGATAAATTAAACCACACAATTCATTTCCTGGTTTGCCTTGATTAAGAAGAATAAAATGGGAAGAAATCAGGCTGATTCCAGAATGTTTGGGACAAGTAAATCACTGAGCATCAGTCTCGCTACAACCCACTGAATGAATATTCCGGGCTACCCGTACTTTCTCCTGAGTTTGCATTTTAAAAGGGCAAAGAAAACTGGTCCTAATAATTTCCTGCGTTCCTCCAATTAAGTAATTATGGGACAATAACAATGTGGATGTGATTGATTCCTCCAATTATAGGGCCAGTTTCTGGTCGAGAGAATTGAGACTCCACCCAGAACTCAACCTGTTGTAGCAGAGAGAACTCCCAAGTTGATCTCAGAAGGAGCCATTGTGTCCCTGAGTCCTCAGTCCCCCTGGTGGCAGGGAAATGCTAGGAGACGAAATTGCTTTGTCCATCAAGTCTGATTAGTGGTGCCCTCCCTGCAAGGAGATCAGGTGGCAGAGAATGAAACATTTCCCATTTCTCTTACAGGCAGCCAAGCAGCTTCCAGGGAAGAAGAGAACCAAGACATCTTTAGCTGCCTGGTCTCTGGCTGCCAAGCCAAGCTGCCCTCCTGCAACACCATCGCTGAGAAGCAGAGCCTGGTGCTGGCGTGTCAGCAGTTGCTGCCCCAACTTCTCCAGGGGAAGTTCCCCTCTCCTGTGCAGGAAGAGATAGATAGCGCACTCACTCAGTGTGGTGAGGGCGCCCGTCCTGACCCTGAAGTCCTTGGGGCTGCCAGGCGGCTGAAGGACATCTTGAGGCCCCTGAGAACCTGCGACCCCAGATTTGCCTACCGCTACCCAGACTGCAAGTATGATGACAAGTTCTGAGGGATCGGAGTCCAGCTGGCCTTGGGGGACACCGTTCTTGCCTCTGACTCCCCCCAGTCAGGTTGCTGCAAGGTTGAAAGAAGCAGCTTGGTTTTAAATCTGAGGAGAATACGGAGACATGCATATTCATTTCCCAGGGATCAAGGAACACTCGAACTGCTAGAGGGGAATGTCTCAATACCATGGGAACCCCCTGCTGGCTGGGACGTCATGGAGGAGCTCAGCAGTGGGCATCGGAAGACCTGGGAGTAGCCTCAGCCTCTTTGAGCCTCAGTTTCCTCATCTGTGAGAGATGAAAACCTATATTCTCTACCTGACTCTCATGAGAGTGAAAGAAGCCGAAGAAGTGAGGGGCCTGTGACACTGCCCCCACCCCCAGCGCCACCCAGGCCATGGTGTGGAGGGAAGACTGTGTGAAAATGAGGCCAAGATCACTTTAGACCCGGACAAGAGGGACCCCCTTCCTGCTTTCATGCTTTAAAGGGTCCTACTGCAGCCTTCCTGCCCAACTCTCCTTCCTGCCACAGGGGAGGAGACTGCAGGCCAGGGGCATGTGCCCACCAGGGCCAGCTTCCAGACCATGCTCTGGGTACTTGAGACTCCGTATGCATGCCCATGAAGCATCTCACGGTGTGGCGCTGGGGAGGGGGTGGACATGGAGAGGGATGGGGGGGTCGGGGACCAGTGTCCTCCCAGAAGCAAGTGTCAAGACAGGATTAAATGTGCAAGGATTTTATTAGGAGAGATGCCCTTGTGGAAGGAAATAAGGAGGGAGCCAGAGAACTTTCAGACCAGGCTACGTGTCTGTCCTCAAGTGAAGGAGAGAAGGAGAGATGGGTGGGTGGGTGCATCATAGACTGCAGGGCAGCGCAGTCTAAGGAAGGTTTGTCAGGAAGCCCTCAAGCCAAAATCGACCATCAAAGGCGTTCACTGTCTCCCAAGAATGGCACAGCCTCAGCCCCACCCCAAAGATGGATTTTAGGGGGCAGCAGCTGGGGCACTTGGCCAGTCCTGCTCCCTGGAGCAAGAAGGCTGGGAGTGGAAGAACGTTGTCATTGTAGCCACAGCCAGGGACCCGGGCTGGCTCTGTCCACACGGCCGACTGTGCTCCAGAGCAGGACTCTGAAGAGTCTGAGAATTCTAATTCAACCCTGGCCCTCCAGGTTGTTATAAAAGTATAGTTTTCTAGCTTTACAGGGCCCTTCTTATTCTGTTCTCTGCTCGTCCTTTTAGCCCCATCACCCACCAACCTCCACTCACAGCCTCCATTCTAACAACACTGAACTGCATGCAGGGCCCCAAATGGGTCACAGTTTCTCCTGCCTCTTAGCCTTTGCATATGCAGTTTCTCTCCCTGAGGGAGCTCTTCTCTCACTTTTTCACCTGGCTGACCTCTAGGTACTGGCTCTGCTGTTTCTTGGGGAAGCCTTCTCTGAACCCTCAAAGCTGGTCAGGTACCCCAATACATGTGCACACCTCATCCTGTACTCACACCATCATAGCATTTAGCACACTGTATTGGAACTACGTTTTTTCCCTGCTTCTTTTTTTTTTTTTTTTTTTTTAGGTAAGGTACAATTAAGATATAATAAAATGCATGGGTCTTTAAAAAGTTTATTTTTCGAGATCAGCAAATAGAACATATTTTGTTTAACAGTGTGTGTTGGTTTGCTTTATGCTGTTTAAATATTTAGACACAAGGCATGTGGGCCTCCATTTATACTCTTGCCCCAGCCCCGTCAAACATTAGTTGGGGGCTCTTCTGGATCTTTGCCCAGCCTCCCTGCCAGCCATCTACTTCCAGGGACCTCTCATTTTATTTCCTCTTTTCTACCTCTGCAGGGCCACCTTTAAGGTCAGAATGCCTGGTTTAACAGCCCTAACTTTGCAGGTGGGGAAACTGACGCCCAGGGAGGAAAAGCAACTTGCTAGGATAATTCCAGAACTCCTGCTACCAGTCCCTGCTCCTCTTGCCTTCCCCTTCAGCCTCTGACTCTCACCTTGTAGTACCCAATTCTGGTCCCTTCACTCTACTCACACATTTAAAGATGGACAAAGAAGAGTCTTCTTTTGCGGTGCACTATTTTGGGGTACACTGTGTTGCCTTTTGTGTTTGCCTTTTGACTATTCCAGGCACTGCCCCCAGGGCAACCATGACAGTGATAATGACAGAAGTTTCTGAAAGAGCAGGCTTGGGCTGCCTGAGAATCTTTGAAAAGGTTCCTTTCTGACTTTGCTGAGTGAGGATTGCCAGCTCTTCCCACCTACATAGTCATGGTTCCTCCACCTTACTGGCTTGACTGCAGATGCAGTGTCCTCCTAGCCACCACCTGACCAGAGCCCAGAAAAGACACGGCAGTCTTCAGATGCTCCACAGTTTCACAGAAGAATAAGAACAGCCACACTGCCACCTGTTTCCACAGAGACCCTCTGATGCACTAGGATGGCCCAAGCCAGTCCCTCTGAGTCCAGGTGTTTTTCCACAGCAAAGTGCTTCTACTCCATAAGTGACTTTGAGAGTGGGCCCCAGGAAGTCCCAGAAATGGCGTCTGTGCAATGCAGGCCTTGGTCTTGAGATAACCCTCCGCTAACTCCTCAACTACATGTCTGCACACCTGCACAGGGGTGGGGGGAGGAGTTGCTCTTTTCTTTCCTCCAGACTAGTCACCTGAGACTCTGAGGAAATGCTCCTTCAAAACCATCCTGTTCCCCCTGGAGCAATTGAGCCCAGGCAGGAAATGCAGCCCCAGGCCTTTCCTCAATCGGAATAAGGAGCTATTGTGCCTTCCTTGACCCAGTCCCAGGAGAGAGGAGGTTCAGGAAGTTGCGGAGTCCCTTTTCCAAAACACTTTCGCTACAGAGCAGATCTGCTGTTCTTTGCCAACATGCCTGAAGACCAGGGGCCTGTTCCTCCTTGCTGGAGGCCCTGCCTTCAGAGCATATCCCCACCCACCCCCACCCCTGGCCATCAGCTGACCCTGTTTTCCACTCCTTCCCTGTGGTAGACCCCAAGATGAGCCTCCCAGACCCCTGGTCATGAAAGAGCTCTCTCTTCCCAGCTACAGGAGAGCTGCAGGGTTGGCCTCAGGTACAGAGAGCCGCTTCCTTCCAAGCCATACCCTTCCTGGGACACATCAGTATCACAGGGATGTAAAGACCCAGCCTTTGGGGCCTGCTGAGGGATGACTCTGACAGGCAATTCTCCTTCCAGATCTCGCCTCTGCTTCCTCTGTGTCCTTTTTACAGGTGTTGATCCCTCATTAACATCTTTCACCCTGCAGTGGCCTAAGTGGTGGCTCCCCCAAAAGATGTGTCCACGTCCTAATCCTAGAACCTGAGAATATTACCTTGTATGGCAAAAGATATAATTAAATTAAGGATCTTGACACGAAGAGCTTATCCTGGTTTATCCCATGTATCCTTATAAAAGAAGGGCAGAGGGAGTTTTGAGATAGAAACAACTATAAGTGAAGACGGGGGCAGAGAATGGAGTGATGCAGCCACAGGCCAAGAAACGCCAGCAGCCACAGGAAGCTGGAAGAGGCAAGGAACGTATTCTTTCCTGGCAGGAGCACGGCCCTACCAACACCTTGATTTTAGCCCACTGAGAATGATTTTGGGCTTCCAACCTCCAGAACTGTGAAAGAATCAAGTTCTATTGTTTTATGCCACCAAGTTTGTGGTCATTTGTACTAGTAGCCACGAGACACTGATACATACCCCAAACTCCATCTTAGATTCTGCTTCCAGAGAATACATCTTGCAGTCTTCCCCAATCCCAGTCTATTGTGGCTGAATCAAAAGCAAGACCCAAAATGAGGGAGTATGGTATGCGCCAATGCCCAGGATTGGGCCTTAGATGGTTTCATTCCTCCCTTACAAAGCTCCATGCATCTTTTAGGACCTGTCTGAGTCCTACCTTGACCCGAAGTTTTTCCTGAAAGCCCAGCCCCCAGCAAGCCCTTTCTGGGAGTCTCTGGCCCCCTGAACCACAGGTCTGGGCCCCATTTGAAGCTAATCTATCTTAAAGAGAACTGTGCCTCATCTTCCCCATCTAGCTGGGAGCTCCCCGAGTATGGTGGTGGTGTGGAGCCCTCTGTGGTTTTCCAGTCGTTAGCTTATGCATTTCACTCACATGCAGGACCTAGACCAGATAGCGTCACTCCCAGAGGGCAGCTCCTTCCCCTAAACAGACAGGACATAGTCAAGTCAACCCTCAAGTGGCTTTGGCCAGAACAAAATGATTGTATTATATCCTCACCCAAGAATCTGACAGGAAGCATGAGAGTATTTTTCTGAGTTATGTCAGCACTGCATTATTGCCAGCAGGACCAGCTACATAATGTGTGGGGCCCAGTGCAAAATGAGAATCTGGGACCCCTGTTCAAACATTATTAAGAATTCCAAGATGGTGACAGGAGAGCATTAAACCAAGCACAGGCCCTGTGCGACAACTTAGGCTGCAAGCCCATGAAGTCGGCCTTGATTGCCTGAGACTATTCATTCTTCTTAACCTTGGCATCAAGCATTCTTGAGTTTTACAGGGTCTCATTTGACCTCCACACCCTAGAGGAGTAGGTGTGGGTCCAGGGGCGGTAAAGGCACTGACAGATCAGAATTGACTCCACTAGCTGCAGCTATCAGGAGGGCATAACCATGGCCCTGTGGGCCAATCCTATTTTTCAAGTGAAGAAACTGGTTAAACGATTTGCTCAGAGCAACAATTCTAGGTTTCCTGCTTTCCCAGTCCTCCTTGTTAGATCTATAAGTGATTCATGAATCTGAACATTTCCTCTACAATTAAAAAAAAATACCTTGTTATTTGTTAGATTTGTGTCCTTTTTGGAATGATCTAGAGCTCTGGGATCAGATAGACTTGGTTTCAAATCAAGACTCTGGCAATTACTGTGTAACCTTGGGCAAGTCACTTAACCTCTCTGAGCCTCACTTTCCTCATCCATAAAATGAAGAGAAAAAAGATTCACCCCTGCAGGGTTATTTGTCCTGTATAAACGATATAATGCCTCTCAAGAGCCTGGCACGTATTTGAAGGCAAATTTAGGGAACAAGCAGAGGATCTCCCAGCAGAAAGAGTTCTTCATACAGCTAAGGCAAATGCTGCCACCTCTTGTGAAGGACCCTGATCCCTGCCCCAAGGCTCTCTTCCAGCCAAGAGAAGCCACCATGATGCCTCAGGCTTCTAGAGAGTTTGACTGTGGCCATTTTTCTTCTCTCCCCCATTCACACCCTGGGTGATCAGGAATGGTGGTTGGACAGCCTCTATATAGGCATGCCTTGTTTTATTGTGCTTCACTTTATTGTGCTCCGCAGATATTACGTTGGTTTTTTTTTTTTGTTTTTGTGTTGTTGTTGTTGTTGTTTTTAACAAATTTAAGGTTTGTGGCAACTGTGTGTCATGCAAATCTATTGGCGCCATTTTTCCAACAGCATGTTCTCATTTTGTGTCTGTCACATTTTGGTAGTTCTCGCAATATTTCAAACTTTTTCATTATGTTTTTCATTATATTTTTCTGTTATGGTGATCAGTGATCTTTGTTTTGTTGTTGGCTGTTTATTTTTATTTTTTTATTTTTTGTGTGTGATCAGTGATCTTTGATGTTACTATTGTAATTGCGGGCACCACGAACTGCCCCCATATATGACTGTAAACTTAATAAATGTTGTGTGTATTCTGACTGTTCCACCGACCAGCCATTCCCCATCTCCCTCCCTCTCCTTGGGTCTCCCTATTCCCTGAGAGTCAAAAATATTGAAATTAGGCCAATTAGTAACCCCATCATGGCCTCTAAATGTTCAAGTAAAAGGAAGAGTCACATGTCTCTCACTTTAAATCAAAAGCTAAAAATAATTAAGCTTAGTGAGGAAGGCATGTCAAAATCTGAGATAGGCCAAAAGCTAGGCCTCTTGCACAAAACAGTTAGCTGAGTTGTGAATGCAAAGGAAAAGTTCTTGAAGGAAATTAAAAGTGCTACTCCAGTGAACACACGAATGATAAGAAAGTGAAACAGCCTTATTGCTGATATGGAGAAAGTTTTAGTGGTCTGGATAGAGGATCAAACCAGCTGCAACATTCCCTTAAGCCAAAGCCTAATCTAGAGTAAGACCCTAACTGTCTTCAATTCTATGAAGGCTGAGAGAGGTGAGGAAGCTGCAGAAGAAAAGGTTGAAGCTAGAAGAGATTAGTTCATGAGGTTTAAGGAAAGAAGCTGACTCCATAACATAAAATTGCAAGATAAAGCAGCAAATGCTGATGTAGAAGCTGCAGCAAGTTATCCAGAAGATCTAGCTAAGATCACTGATGAAGGTGGCTACACTAAACAACAAATTTTCAGTGTAGACTAAACAACCTTCTATTGGAAGGAGATGCCATCTAGGACCTCCATAGCTAGAGCAAAGTCAATGCCTGGCTTCAAAAGACAGGCTGACTCTCTTGTTAGGGGCTAATGCAGCTGGTGACTTTAAGTTGAAACCAATTCTCATTTACCATTCCGAAAATCCTAGGGCCCTTAAGAATTATGCTAAATCGACTCTACCTGTGCTCCATAAATGGAACAAAGCCTGGATGACAGCAGATCTGTTTACATCATGTTTTACTGAATATTTTAAGCCCACTGTTGAGACCTACTGATCAGAAAAAAAAAATTCCTTTCAAAATATGACTGCTCATTGACAGTGCACCTGGTCATCCAACAGCTCTGATGGAGATATACAATGAAATTAAGGTTGTTTTCATGTCTGCCAATATAATATCCATTCTGCAGCCCAGGGATCAAGGAGTCATTTCAACTTTCAAGTCTTTTTAAGAAATATATTTCATAAGGCTATAGCTGCCATAGATAGTGATTCTTCTGATGGATCTGGACAAAGTCAATTGAAAACCTTCTGGAAAGGAGTCACCATTCTAGATGCCATTAAAAACATTCATGATTCATGGGAGGAGGTTGAAATATCTATATTAACAGGAGTTTGGAAGAAGTTGATTCTTCAGCAACCACCACCCTGATCAGTCAGCAGCCATCAACACTGAGGAAAGACCCTCCACCAGCAAAAAGATTACAACTCACCGAAGGCTCAGCTGGTGCTTAGCATTTTTTTAGCAATAAAGGTTTTTTTAATTAAGGTATGTACATTTTTTAGACATTTTTTAGACATAATGCAAGTGCACACTTAATAGACTACAACAGAGTGCCAATATAACTTTTATATGTATTGGGAAACCAAAAGCTCATTGTGATATTCACTTTATTGTGGTGGTCTGGAACTGAACCTGCAATGTCTCTGAGGTATGCCTATACTTGCCTCCCCAGCCTGCTTGGAAGGAATCCTTGTCAAGCAGGTAATGTTGGAAGTTGGGGAAGTCCATGTGTTGCTCAGCATATGAAGAGAAGTGAGGAGCACATGCTGGCCCACTGAAAGCACCAGGCAGACTGCATGCTCATGGGGTTGTGGCTTTTCTGCCCACTTTGGGCCTATTGCCCCCATCGACTGGCACAGCTGGGCTCACATGCACAGGAATATATTCTCTGGTCCATCAGCTGCTCTTTATGCCATTATTTAAGGAACATTGTGGTCCATGTGAGAGGGTCAACACTCAGGCAGGGTGACCCCACATTTTTGGGTATAATGACCTTCCAGAAAGGCAACCCTGAGAAATCAACCAGCAAAGGTGAACTAGGCAATCTGTTAGAGTGGCCTGCCCCTTAGAGCTCTTTGTAGAAGCAGATAAGTAGGTGGGAGCACCTCTGCTCCCTTAGGGTGACCAGGGACTAGTCTCAGGCCCGGATTGTGGCATTGCAGAGTGAGCCTTGGCTCTGGAAGCAGATGGCTCTGCCTTCAGATCTGGCACTGGCCCCTCTCCAGATACACAATTTAGGGCAAATCACTTCCTCAATCCAGGCATCAGTGCCCTCATCTGAGAAGTGCAGGTAACACCTACTTTACTTTACCCTGTGTAAGGATTATGAGTAATGAACATATAGTGGGTTTAAACAGGCTACAAAAAAAAACATGTTTTAAAAAAATTCTTTTTCCTTAAGTTTTTCTATGACTTAATTTCCATTTCAGGTCCCCCATTGCACTAATGGTAAAAATATGTATAGCTGAGGGTATACACAGTCCAATTAGGCCTTTTCCTCTCTGCTTCCACATGGACGAACTGCATGAACTCATGCTGGCTGGTTCCAACCTGCAGAATCCATCCCTAGCTGGCCTTTTAGCTGTGACCATGGTCAGCTTCTGACCTCTACTCCCAGGTCTTCACCACTACCCTGGGAACATCAGCTGGCCTGTTAGCCCTTTTGTCAGTCTCTTAGGGCCTGGGGAAATTGTCCCATGCCCTTCTGCCTCACTCTGGAGCCACGGGAAACATGGCCCCGGATTTGCACTGCCTAAATAGGTCACAGTATGAAGTCAGCTTCAACTCAGGGACTTTGCGGTTTTCCGGAGACCTCGGGACAATCAGATTCAGGTCCCTGCTGCTCTCAGCAACCCTAACTTCCCAGGGTCTTTTACTCCTTCCTATCCCAGGGCATTCGTCCCTGAGGAGAGCCAGACCCCCTTTCTCAGGGTTAGATTTCAAAAGTCAGTGCATCCGGGAGTGCTGAGAGTGCAGTGTGTGCTACCAGCTCCGAACAAACACTTATTATTTAAAAATTTTAAAAATTAAAAAATAAAATAAAAAACTTTTAAAATCTTTTTTAAAGCCCACAAAAAATTTACCAAAAAATCTACGTCTTCTTCGCCAGAGACTTTTTTCCCTTCCTCTTTTATAAAAGAACCCGGTAGAGAAGCCGGGACAGACCCGCCCGCAGCCCCGCAGCTCCGCAGCCCCGCAGCCCCGCAGCAGCTCCAAGAAGGAACCTAGAGACGAGGTCTTCCCGCTGCCCGACCCGCCACCGCCACCTTCGCTCCCCAGCCGGCAGCAAGCGACAGCGGATCCACCAGGTTCTGGGGCCGTTGAGAAGCTTTCGATTCCGGTGGGTTTTTGTCCCTCTGCGCTTGCCACCGCTCCTGCGCCGCCCCCTCCCCACACCTGGCCTCAGCACACGTCGTGCTCCTCTAATGGAAAGGTCACGGCCTTTGGCGGTGGGGAGATGAACCCCAGCGCCCCCAGCTACCCCATGGCCTCGCTTTCCGCGGGGGACCTACACCCCGACGTGACCAAGGCGATGCTCTACGAGAAATTCAGCCCGACCGAGCTCATCCTTTCCAACCGGGTCTTCAGGGACATGGTCGCCCGCTGCTCCTGGGCTCCATGTATGTGAACTTCCAGTAGCCGGCGGACGCAGAGCGTGCTTTGGAAACTATGAATTTTGACATTATAAAGGGCAAGACACTGCGCACCATGTGGTTCTCAGCGTTATCCGTGCCTTCGCAAAAGTGGAGTGGGCAACATACTTGTTAAAAATTTGGGCAAATCTATTGATAAAACCCTGTGTGATGCATTTTCTGCTTTGGGTAACATCCTTTCATGTAAAGTGGTTTGTGGTGAAAATAGTTCCAAGAGCTATGGATTTGTATATTTTGAGACACAGGATGCAGCAGAAAGAGCTATAAGAAAAATGAATGGGATGCTTCAAAATGATCTCAAAATATTTATTGGACAATTTAAGTCTCGCAATGAAAGAGAAGCAAAACTCGGTGCTGGGGCAAAAGAATTCATCATGTTTACATCAAGAATTTTGGAGAAGACATGGATGATGAGCGCCTTAAGGATCTCTGGCAAGTTTGGACCTGCCTTAAGTATGAAAGTAATGACTGATGAAAGTCGGAAATCCAAAGGTTTTGGATTTGTGAGCTTCCAAAGGCATGAAGATGTGCAGATAGCTGTGGATGAGATGAATGAAAAGGAGCACAATGGAAAACAAATTTACAATGGGCAAGCTCAAAAAGTGTAACAACAGATGGAACTTAAGCAAGGATTAGAACAGATGAAAGCAAGATAGGATCACCAGATACCAGGGTGTTAGCCTTAGTGTGAAAAAATTTGATGATGGTATTGATGATGAATGTCTCCAGAAAGAGTTTTCTCTATTTGGTACAATCACTAGTGCAAAAGTTATGATGGAGGTTGGTGGCAGCAAATGGTGTGGTTTTGTATGTTTCTCCTTCCCAGAAGAAGCCACTAAAGCAGTTATGGAAATGAATGGTAGAATTATGGCCACCAAGTCAGGCTCACCTCACTAACCAGTATATGCAGAGAGAGGCAAGAGTAAAAGAGCTGTGCCCAACCCTGTAATCAGCCCCTACCAGCCAGCACCTCTTTCAGGTTACTTCATGGCAGCTATCCCACAGACTCAGAACCATGCTGCATACTATCCTCCTAGCCAAATTGCTCAACTAACACCAAGTAAGTCCTCCCTGGACTGCTCAGATGCCAGATTTCATCCATTCCAAAATATGCCTGGTGCTATCCACCCAGCCGCTCCTAGACCACCATTTAGTACTATGCAACCAGCTTCTTCACAGGGTCCCTGAATCATGTCAACACAATGTGTTGCTAATACATCAACACAGACAATGGGTCCACATCCTGCGGCTGCTGCTGCTGGAGCTACTCCTGCTTTCCACACTGTTCCACAATATAAATGTGCTGCAGGAGTTTTGCAGTCTACGACAACATTATAATGCACAGCCGCAAGTTACCATGCAGCTGCCTGCTGTTCATGAACAAGGTCAGGACCCTTTGACTGCTTCCATGTTGGCATCTGCCCCTCCTAAAGAGTAAAAGCAGATATTGGGTCGACTGCGCTTTCCTCTTATTCAAGCCATGCACACTATCCTTCCTGGTAAAATCACTGGCATGTTGTTGGAGAGTGATAATTCAGACGTTCTTCATATGCTTGAGTCTCCAGGGTTTCTCCATTCTAAGGTTGATGAAGCTGTAGATGTACTACATGCCCACCAAGCTAAAGAGGCTGCCCAGAAAGCAGTTAACAGTGCCACTGGTGTTCCAGCTGTTTAAAATTGATCAGGGACTATAGCAGTTTGATAATATCATTGAATTCCAAAAAGAAATATTGGATTATGTTTGTAAACTGGTCTTTTCCTCTGGGCATATTAGAGTGTATTGGATTAAGAGGTTTTACTTTTACTTGATTAAATTATGATTAGGACTTTGATTGGGCCACATCAGTAGGATGTTGAGTCCCCACCCCTTGGTGCGTGGAGACTCACAGTTAAAAGACATGGCAAAGGACAGATTTGGAGTTTTTGATGCTGCAGTTTTTCAGCTGGAGTCCCGGGAAGTAAGCACACAGAGGAGCTTGGTCATGAGGAAAGAGAAAAGGCCCTGGGAAGAGAAACAAGCTGTTCACCTGATAGTGTATAGCTGGAATTGTAGAGATAGCAAAGGAGCTGAGCCCAGAAAGAAGCAAGCCCCAGGAAGAGAGGAACCCAGGAAACCTGAACCCTCACAGACGTAGGCAGCCATTTTGCTCCAACACGTGACAATAGACTTTGGTGAGGGAAGTAACTTATGCTTTATGGCCTGGTAACTATACAAATAAATACCCTTTATATAAGCCAACTGATTTCTGGTATTTTGCATCAGCACCCCTTTGGCTAACTAATACAGGGACCATGAAAAGAAACTTATGCTTCACTGAAGAAAAATATCTAAACATCAAACAACTTAAATATTGTGGAAAAAAATTGCAAAATATAAAATAATTTTAAAAAGGAAAGGAAACTTTGAACCTTTTGTACCAAGCAAATCCCAAGTCTAGCATGCATAATGCTAGTCCTAGATTACTTATTGATTTTTTTAAAAATAGTAAAATATAAAAACAAATTAATGTTTTATAGACTCTGGGAAAAATCAGCAAAGTACAAAAATTAAGACATTCTTTAATTTTGTAATTCTTTACTGTGGAATATCTCAGAATGCCACTTCTGTTTTATATAACAGAATTGATAAATGAGCAAGGAAACATAATATGGATTATAAAATTCTTGCTTTAATAAAAATTCCTTTAACAGTGGGGGAAAAAAAAGTTAGTGCATCTGAGTTATTCATTGCAGCATTGTTTGTAATTGCAAAATATTGGAAACAATCTAAATGCCCATACATAGGAGAGTGGTTGTGTGGTGTATGAACTATGGTACAGCCACTCAGTGGAGTGCTATGCAGCTGTAAAAAATGAATGAGAAAGATCTCTCTGAGCTGATATGGAATGATTTACAGGATATATTGTTAAGTGGGAAAAGAAAAAAAGCACAAAAGGATCCAAGAATACTATAAATGTATGCTACCTTTCATGTAAATAGAAGAGGATATATGAAAACATTTACATATCTGCTCACTTGTAATACAAAAAGAAATGCAGGAAAAATAAATGATAATTTAATGAGATTGGTTACCTACAGAGGGTGGGTGAGAACAGGGTGGAAAGAAGGGGGGAATGGGAATGGGGTAGTAAGGAATAGAAAACAGCATTTTTCTGAGTATGCCTTTTGTAAAATTATGCCTCTTAGACCCATGGTAATGTTTCACATAACCCAAACTAAATAAAGATCACCCAGGATGTAGACCAAACCCAAAATGTAATATGAACCATAACAAATGAACCTAACTTCATTACAAATGAATAACATAACTACATTGAATAACTAACCTAAGTAACTTGGGAAAGAAGTATTTTGACTATATAGTGTAAGGCTAAAGACAAAAGGAACAGTACATACACTTTTAAAATGGTTAATTTTATGTTATGTGAATTTCACGTCAATTTTTTTAAAAAGAGTAGAAAGGGAAAAAAAAGAACTGTCACAAAAACTGCTCCAGTTAGTAAAAATTTTTCCATGGGGATCTGGGTTAGCAATTTTGCAACTACTTTATGTGTATACTAGGGTTGAGCAAATCAGTAATTATATTGTGGATAATGAGAAACAGACTCCTCATGGTTGGAGAAAGGAGTTACAAATAAGGAAACAGGGAAGGCAAAATTGAACTGGTGTTAGACTGCAATTGGAGATATCACAAGGAACTCATGGTTTTTAATATATATACAAATGTATAGATAAGAAATAGATAAAGATGTGAGTATATAGAAATATATTACTTAGCTCTGCCTGCTGAAAGGGCCTAGAAACAGCAACACTCCAGTACCCAGATCTTGGTTTCAAATAAAAGGTACCAGAACCCTTTGGAGAAACGGCTGATGCTAGGACTAGGGCAGGAAAGTATGAACCTGGAATAACTTGTGTTACCAGAAAGAGAGGAAATGCTCAAAAAATTGGGGGAGAGTGTCAAAAAGGACACAGGAGCCAACTTGAAGGAACTCCCAATGGCAAAATCTGAGGCAATTTTAACTATAAAATAAAGGTAGTGATGAGGGAGACAAAATGGCGGCTGACTAAGGAGCTCCAAGAGTCAGCTCTTCCTACAGGACAGTTAGTAATCACCCAGAGCGATCTAAATCACCTGTTTGGGGGTCCCAGGAGACCAGAGGAGCATCCTGCAACATCCTTGAAAGAATGGAAGGAGAAGACTGCCAATCTGCAGGGAAGATTCGTGAGTATAGCACTCCATGCCATGGAGGCCGGTGCCCACACTCCACTGACAGTGCAAGCCACCTCAGGCGCTATTCCATGGCTGGAGTTGGAAGCTCGATTTCCCAAAAACGGGAGAGGAAGAGAAGGTTGGGCACCGACTTCAGCTACTGATTAGTAAATTCATCTGGCTAAATAATAATCCTAAGAACAGCTAAAGTTTGAACCTGTCCAAGTTGAAAAGAGGCCAGTAGCCACCATTTTAACTCTGCCCCCAGCATGAGGGGAAGCGGGTCTGACTGAAAATCACAGTGATGGTAGGCACTGGCTTCTTTCCATCCAGATCAGATTGCAGCTCTAGCCTAAGCCCCAGCACCACCTTTGGCAGGGAGAAAGCTGGGGGGAAACTCCACCAGCCTCTCTGAGAAACTGCAGGTGCTTTCAGCTGGCGCAGACTGAATAGTCAGACACCTGGGGTTCCATCCCCGCACCTTGATAGGATAGGAGAGTAGTTGTGTTTCCTCAGCCTCTCTGGGCAACTGCAGGTGCTTTCAGCCCACATGAACTGGTTTGTTGAGTGCCTTCTATTCCATCTCCACCCCTCCACTCCCATAGGCTAGGAGAGTGTTAGTGTTTCTTCAGCCTCTCTGGGAAACTGCAGGCACTTTCAGCCCACACAGACTGGATACTTGGGCACCTGTAGCTCCATCCTCGCCCCCCAATAGAATAAGAGGGGAGCTGTGTTTCCTCAACCTCCAGGCAATGGCAAGCACTTTCAGCTTGCATGAACTGGTTTGTTGAGCACCTTCGATTCCATCTCCACCCTGCCCCACCATAGGATAGGAAGGAGCTGGTGTTTCCTCAGCCTCTTAGAGAAACTGCAGGTGCTTTTGGCCTGCACAAACTCAACAGTTGGGCACCTGTGGCTCCAACAACACCCCCGGTAGGACAAGAGAGGGACTGTATTTCACCAGCTTCTCTGGGTAACTGCAGGTGCTTTCAGCCAACACAGACTGAATTGTCAGACACCTGTAGCTCCACCCCTACCCCCAAGTAGGATAGGAGTGGAACTGTGTTTCTCAGCCTTTCTGGGCAATGGCAGGCACTTTCAGCCCACAGGGACTGAACTGTTGGGTGCCTGTGGATCCACCCCCACCCCTAATAGGATAGGAGGGGGCTGATGTTTCCTCAGCCTCTCCAGGCAACAGCAGGCACTTTCAGCCTACACACTGAACTGTTGGGTGTCAGTGGTTCCATTCCCACCCCCTAAAGGGCAGAAGGGACAGTACTCCCTCAGCCTCTCAGGGAAACTGCAGGCACATTCAGCCCACATGGATTAAATTGTTAGGCAGTCCAGAAGGTCCATCCCCACCCCAGGAGTGTGGGCAGTGTTATGTCAGTCTACCTGGGCAACTGTGGTCATTTTGGAACCGCACGACATAGATTGCTGCCCACACCTGTGGCTCCATCCCTCCCCCAGGCAGGGGAGTAAGGGGCATGAAAATTAATCAGTCTCTCTGGGCAACTACAGATGGACTTGGCCTGCATGACTTGGATTAATACACATAGATGAGGCTCTGTCCCTACCCCTGTCAGAGGAGAAAGCTGGAGAAGCTTCATCAGTCCCTGGAGAAGTGTGGTATGATATATTTAAGATACTGCAAGAGAAAAACTTACAGTACCAACTAAATCCTCGGCTCCTACTACACAACCAGCAAGGGAGAAAGGGCAAGAAAGCCCTAAAGAGAGGAACTGTGCCCAGAATAAATACATCTAGTAAGCCAGAAGCCAAGACACCAACAAAAAATTACAATCCACACCAAGACACAGGAAGATATGGCCCAGTTAAAAGAATAAGATAAGCCTCCAAATGACATAAAGGAGTTGAAACAACTAATCATAGATATTCAAACAAATCTCCTTAATGAATTCAATGAGACGGCTAAAGAGATTAAGGATATTAAGAAGACACTGGGTGAGCACAAAGAAGAATTTGAAAGCATACAGAGAAAAACAGCAGATCTTATGGGAATGAAAGGCACAATAAATGAAATTAAAAATATACTGGAGGCATATAACAGCAGATTTGAGGTGGCAGAAGGAAGGATCAGTGACTTGAAGATATGGCCTCCGAAAGCAAACATACAAAAGAACAGATGAAGAAAAGAGTGGAAAAATTGTACAGGGTCTTGGGGAACCAAATGATGGCAAGAGATGAACAAATATGGGAGTCTTCAGAAGGAGAAGAGAATGGAAAAGGGGCAGAAGGAATACTTAAAGAAAGAATGGTAGAAAATTTTGCAGCCCTATTTGAAGGACATAGATATCCATGTCCAAGAAGCACAACCTAATCCCATCCAAAAAATTTTTGAATAGACCAACTCCAAGACACATACTAATCAGAATGCCAAATGCCAAAGACAAAGAGAGAATTCTGAGAGCAGCAAGAGAAAAGCAATGCATAACATTTAAGGGATACCCAATAAGATTAAGTGCCAATTTCTCATCAGAAACCATGGAAGCAAGAAGGCAGTGGTATGATATATTTAAGATACTGCAAGAGAAAAACTGCCAGCCAAGAATCTTATATCCAGCAAGATTGTCTTTCAAAAATGAGGGCGAGTTTAGAATATTTACAGATAAACAGAAACTGTGAGAGTTTATAAAAGAGACTGGCTTTGCAGGAAATATTAAAGGGAGTGCTACAGCCTAAAAAGAAAAGAAAGGTGAGAGAGGCTTGTAAGAGAGTCTAGAAATGAGGATTATATCAGTAAAAGTAACTGAAAGTGTTAAGAGTGGTGAAAATAAAATACAACAGATAAAACTCAAAGGTCAAAATGGGTGAAATAAGAACTGTCTGTACAGTAATAACATTGAATGTTAATGGATTAAACTCCTCCATCAAAAGACACAAACTGGTGGAATGGCTAAGAAAATATTGAGCCATCTATATGCTGTCTACAATAGACTCACCGTAGACCCAAGGACACCAATAGATTGAAAGTGAAAGGCTGGAAAAAGATATTCCATGCATGCAGTAATCAAAAAATGCTGGAGTAGCTATACTTATATTGGATGAAATAGACTTTAAAAGAAAAACTGTTATTAGAGACAAGGAAGGACATTATATATTAATAAAAAGGACAATTCACCAGGAAGAAATAGCAATCATAAATGTATGTGCATAACCAGGATGCACCAAGATACGTGAGGCAAACAGTGGCAAAAATTAAGGGAGAAATAGATATCTCTACAATAATAGTTGGAGTCTTCAATACACCACTGTCAGCATTGGATAGAGCATATGGGCAAAGGATCAATAAACAGCTTGAATATTATGATAAATGGACTAAACCTAATAGCCATATAACATTGCACCCCAAAACAGCAGGATATACATTCTTTTCAAGTGCTCATGGATCTTTCTCCAGGGTAGGCCATATGTTGGGTCACAAAACAGATCTTATTAAATTCAACAAGATCAAAATTGTACAAAGCATTTTCTCTGACCATAGTGGAATAAACTTAGAAATCAACAAGAGGCGGAAAAAGGGAAAATTCACAATATATGGAGATTAAAGAACACTCTTAAATAATCAGTGGGTCAAAGGAGAAATTTCAAGAGAAGTCAATAAGTATCTTAAGACAAATGAAAATGAGAACATAACATATCAGAAACTATGGGATGCAGTGAAGGCAGTGATAAGAGGGAAATTTATAGCCCTCAATGCTTACATTTAAAAAAAAGAAAGAGCCAAAATCAATGACCTAACTACACAGCTGGAGGAACTAGAAAAAGAACAGCAAACTGATCCCAAAGTAAGTACAAGGAATGAAATAACAAAGATCAGAGTAGAAATAAATGAAATTGAGAAAAAAATAGAATTAACAAAACCAAAAGTTGGTTCTTCAAGAAGATTAACAAAACCAGTAAACCATTAGCTAGACAGACAAAGAAAAAAAGAGAGAAGATGCAAATAAATGAAATAAAAATGAAAACAGGGACATTACTACCGACACCACAGAAATAAAAGAGATCATAAGAGGATACTATGAACAACTGTATGCCAACAGGCTAGACAATGTAGACGAAATGGAAAAATTCCTAGAAATGTACAAACAACCTAGACTGACCCTAGAAGAAATAGAAGGCCTCAACAAACCAATCACAAGCAAAGAGATTGAAACAGTCATCAAACAACTCCCCAAAATGAAAAGCTCAGGACCAGATAGTTTCTTAGGTGAGTTCTACCAAGCATTCAAAGAAGAGTTAATACCAATCTTACTCAAGCTCTTCCAAAAAATTGAACAAGAAGGAACACTACCAAACTCATTCTATGAAGCCAATATCACCTTAATACCAAAGTCAGATAAAAATTTTATGAAAAAAGAAAATTACAGATCCATTTCCCTGATGAATACAAATGCAAAACTCCCCAACAAAATACTTGCTAATTGAATCCAACAACACATTATAAGAATTATTCATCATGATCAAGTGGGTTTTGTACCCGGCATGCAAGGGTGGTTCAACACAAGAAAATTAACCAGCATAATACACCATATTAATAAATCAAAGAAGAATCACATGATCCTATCAATTTATGCAGAAAGGGCATTTGACAAAATACATCATCCTTTCTTGATAAAAATACTACAAAAGATAGGAATTGAAGGGAACTTTCTCAACATGATAAAGGCCCTATATGAAAAACCCACAGCTAACATTGTACTCAATGGTGAAAAAAATGAAAGCTTTTCTCTTGAGACCAGGAACAAGATAAGGATGCTCACTGTCACTACTGTTGTTCAATGGAGTGCTAGAGGTTCTAGCTAGAGCAATCAGGCAAGAAAAAGAAGTAAAAGGCATCCAAGTTGGAAAAGAAGAAATAAAACTTTCACTATTCGCAGATGATATATTCTTATATCTAGAAAATCCCGAAAAATCTACAACAAAGCTGCTAGAGCTAATAAATTATTTCAGTAGGGTGTCAGGATACAAGATCAATATGCTAAAATCAGTGGTGTTTCTATACACTAGTAATGCACAATTTGAGGAGGAAGTCAGGAAAAAAATCCATTTATAATAGCAACTAAAAGAATCAAATATTTAGGAATAAGCTTAACCAAGGATGTAAAGCACTTGTATTCAGAAAACTACAATTCATTGTTAAAAGAAATTTTTTAAAAAGACCTAAATAATTGGAAGAACATTCCATGCTCATGGATTGGAAGACTAAATTTCATTAAAATGTCAATTCACCCAAACTGATATACAGATTCAATGCAATCCCAATAAAAATTCCACCAGCATTTTTTAAACAAATGGGAAACACAATTATCAATTTTATTTAGAAGGGTAAGGGGCCCCGAATAGCCAGAAACATCTTTAAAAAGGAAAAGTGAAGTTGGAGGACTCTCATTTCCAAATTTTAAATCATATCTAGCTACAGTGGTAAAAACAGCATGGTACTGGCGTAAAGATAGACACATAGACCAATGGAATCAAATTGATGGTTCAGAAACAGACCCTCACATCCATGGCCAAGTGATTTTTGACAGGCCTGTCAAACCCACCCAGCTGGGACAGAACACTGATGTTCATAGCAGCATTGTTCACAATTGCCAAAAGAGGGAAACAATCCAAGTGTCCATCAACCAATGAATGGATAAACACAATGTGGTATATACATGTGATGGAATACTATGCTGCAGTAAGAAGAAATAAAATTGGGACACAAATGATAGCATGGATGAATCTTGAAGACATTAATGCTAAGTGAAGTAAGCCAGACACAAAAGGACAAATATTTCAAGGTCTCACTAATATGAACTTTATATGCCGACAGTTGAGAATGGACATCGGCCTTTGCGGTGTGGAGCACTCTACTCACAAATCTTCTCAGCAGACGGGTAGTCTGCTTCCATTCTTTCAAAGATGTTGTAGGATGCTCTTCTGGTCTCCTGGAGCCCCCAAACAGGTGGCTTTAGGTAGCTCTGGGTGATTACTAACTGCCCTGTAGCAGGACCTCACTCTAGGAGCTTCTTATTCTGCCGCCATCTTGCTGGTTGTTCTTTCTTTTTTATGAAGACATTTTCTACATTCTTCTCTAACTGTACTAAATTCTTCTCTAACTGTACTAGATTCTTCTCTAACTGTACTAATACTGCAGGTGTTTATAGGGTGTCCCCCAAGTCATGTACAGGACCCCAAATCCAATTTCCTAGGAACAAGCAAACTAACAAGGGTAGACACAACTACATAGAGGAAAGGGGCCAACCCTAGGATCTTCCCCATAGAGTTCCCAATAAAGGGCTAGTATCCTCCCACAGAATTCTCAATAAAGGGCAAGATTTCCCCCACAGAATTTCCTGTGACTGCTATGCCATCCATGGCTCTCACACCATTAGGAGACCCTGGAATATCCTGCTGACTACACCAATTGTAATACAGGAGGTCAAGCCAGGGAAGGTTGACCAAATAATCTGATATTCCAGAGAAACCACTTGAGAGCCCAGCATTGGTCATACCTTTATTACTTACAAGTATAACCCAGTGGTGGCAGGCTGGGAGAAGCTCTGCCCACTTACAGGACCCAGTGGTAGCTGGCTGGGTGGTACTGCCTCGTGCTACTTGTTGTGCTTCGCCTTGTCTAACAGACACGGTTGGTGTGGCAGTTTGGTATTGTTTATGAGTTCCAAAAATAGATATTGGGTTGTTTTTTGTAAACTGGTCTATTCCTCTGGACGTATTAGATTGTATTAGATTCAGAGGCTTCACTTTTAGTTTATTAAATCAAGATTTGGGCTTTTATTTGATCACATCTTTAGGGCATGAAGGGTTAAGTCTCCACCCCCTTGGTGGGGATAAAACAGACTCTCACACGGAAGTAAAATACATGTAGAAGGAGAACACAGAGTTTAGTTTTGGATGCTGGAGCCCCGGGGAGAGAGCTGAGCCATTCGCCTGATAGTTTACAGCTAGCCTTGTGGAGAGAGCAGAACAGCTGAGCCCAGAAAGAGATGAGCCCCTGGAAGAGAAATGAGCCTTATGCCAGCCTACAGCTGAGATCAGAAGAAGCTGGGACCATGGGGCCTTTAGAGGAAGAGGAAGGCTGAACCCTCACAGAGACCAGCAGCCATCTTTCTCCAACACATGGCAGCAGACTTTGGTGAGCTAAGTAACTTACTGGCCTTGTGACTGTAAGATTCTACCCTAAATAAATACCTTTTTATAAAAGTCAACAGAGTTCTGGTACTTTGCATCAGCACCCCTTTAGCTGACTAATACAGTTGGCTTTATAAGGTTACAAAGCAGCCGGACACAAGGGTTACTGGTTAACAATTACCAGACCTCCTGATTATTATCGCAGGTGTCCCCTTCGAAGCCTACGTCCAACCCCGTTTATGAGGGTCACGTGGTTGGCCAGACCAACCCGTCCTGATTCCAGGGCCTCGGTTTCACGGAAAGGGCATTCCACCTTCATTTACCCTACAGCAGGCTAGTTTAGGGAATGGGAAGACAAACCTAAAACCTGGCAGAAAAACATGGCCGTGAAACACATGGTGATGGAATCCCATCTGGAAATACTCCGAGGGAAAGACCCCATTAGAAGGCTGCTGGAAGAACCCCGCAAGAATCCTCCATTTGGAACGAGATTTCATCTGGGGTCAAGGAAAAGCCCTGGACATTCTCAAAGGGCCTTATCGTTGGGCCCCCTAGGGAACTGACAGGTCGGGTAATCAATCAAAACAGCAAACAGCTGGGACCCCTCCCCCAAACATTAGCAAGGGGAGGAAAAAATAATGGTTTAAAAAGTAACCACATGAGCTAAATCTGTCTCTGCCTGGAGCAGCCCGCAAGTACACCCGGGGTACCTGTAATCTGTTATTTTCTCCCATTTCTATTCTCTTCTCTCATTTCCTTAATAAACAACTGGCCTAACTAAACTGGCATGTTCTTAAATTCTTTTATGTAACATAGCCAAGAACCTAGAGGAAATCCAGCTACAGTAGGGTTTTCCATTCCATCCAGCTTCTGATATCAGGATCTTTTGTGCCTGTCCTTGGGTGCTCACTCTTCTGTTCCCCTGCCAGTGCAGGGAAGGGTTGGGAGGCGGCAGCCAGCATGCATGCGGGCACTTGGTTCTCCTGTTTCTCCACGTATGGTCTCTGAACATCCTTTGACTTTCTCCAGCAAAGGAGCCCTCGGTTTTTGTTGGGTCTAGGAGAGCCTTTACTTCCTGGTAGTAATGAGTGGGGGATGGGGAACCAATTGCTTCTCTTTAACAGCCTTTTAAACCTCATCTTTATTTCAGCCACCCCTTCTCCCTCACTTCCTGAGGGATCTAGTGCCACCAATTCCTCAATCTTTTGCGGATTTTGTGGTGTACATTGGGTAGGTTCTTAGCGTTCTTTGCTGCCATTTTAGGATTCATTTCTTTTGGCCCAGCCAAATTATTTGCTTTCCAGCTTTCAAATTTTTGTTTCCATTTTCTCCTTTTCTCATTTCTCCTGTCTTGTATTTTACACCTATTAAAAATTCCACTTACTCTCATTTTAGCAGGGGTTATGAGTGCTCCATCTGTGATTTTTAACAGACAGTCTGAGGTAGGGAAAGATAGGAGAAGGGAGATAATTCATCAATAGAAAATGGAAAACCGTCATCAGATAATACCTAACCTCAGTGGAAAATCACCAGCCCAAGGCCTAGGGCCCAAGGGTTAGTGCTGGAAGATACCAGATGACAAAAGGCCCACCCATCACCTGACCACCACATGCTTCACTGACCGCTCCTCTGGACAGTTCCCACTCCAAGGAATATGGAGCCAGTAAAACGTTATAATTTTCAATCCTTCTTTCACATAAGGCAGACCAATGAGAATGGTAGGATTTACAAATCCTAATCTACATGGAAGGGGAAGAAGGGAAGCCTTAATAAAACAGAACCCCCAGCCCGAGCAGTCATGACTCGTGCAATGCATACGAGCATGCCCACACTTTTGTCTTGAGTGTGTAATTTTGCTTTACATTAACTTCCCTGCTACTATATGACTAGCCCTTGATTTCATTCTCCCAACTGAGTCAAGAACCCTCCTACCCTAAGTTGAGGCCATTCTTCAAGACTTCCCAGGGCCTCTCTGACATCTAGTCTGTGCATAAATCTCTCTGCATTATTGATTACTTTCTTTGGCTAGAGTCCCAGAAGTAGAAGTATGGCGTAGAGTGTACAATCCTTTTTGAAGGTATTAATGAACTTCACCAAATTGTTTTGTAGTACAATATTTAAGTATAGCTTAAATATTAAGGCATTGTGCTGTATATTATAATGTTAGAAAAATTCATTGTGACTCTTGCTCACAAGCATGCAGAGCTACAGATTTAATATTAACCAGATTTAGTGCCACCAAAAATGTATAACTTTGCACTTCCTCACTTATTATCTTTTTTCATATAATAAACTTTATTTTTAAAGAAATTTTAGATTACAGAAAAGTTACATCAAAAGTATAGGGGATTCCCATATACCCTACCCCTTTCCCCTCTCACATTTTCCCCTATTAATAGCATCTTATATTAATGTGGTAAATTTGTTATAATTGATAAACAAATATTGAAGCATTGCTACTAATCAAGGTCTATAGTTTATCTTATGGTTTACACTTTGCACCATGCAGTTTTATAGGTTTTGACAAAATGATGTGTCCATCATTGCAATATCATGCACAACAATTCCAATGCCCTAAAAATGCCCTATGTTCCACCTATTCTTCCCTCCCCTTCCCCCTTAGAACCTCTGGTAACCACTATCTATATATCAATGTTACAAGTTCTTACTTAATAATAAGTCTACTTTGGCCCATGGTTGCATTCCTCCCTTATGTTTGTTCATTCCTCCATCTTGAGGATTTGGGGATAGTGATGCCCACTCTGGTTCAGGTCTTAGATATTATGGGGCAGATGGAAGGAACTGTTTGCTTGCAGTTGTAGATACTATTTGTTAGTTGTCCTGGGTTAGTCCGATGAACTGGAGAGTAGGTGTTGGCTGCAACTCTGCTGAGATTCAGGGCTCAACCAGCATATGAACAGCCAGAAGATTTTCATCTCTGGAACATATATTTAATGGGTATAGTGCTAATTATAGGTTCAAATAAAAGGGGCAGAAGAATCATGTGTAGGGAAATTATAAATGAGTCTAACTCTGTTACAGTGGGGAAATAGGTTATCATATATTCCAAGGTAAGGCCCACTGATGAGGTGCTGATTGCATGGGGTTGTGTGCCTTGCCTATAGTGTCCGGCCATCTCTAGAGCCCTTGGGAGCACCCACTGTTTGAAGCTCCTCACTGGTTGTCTTTACTCGCATCTGTCCTTTATCTATACCTTCACATCCTGCCCCCACATCCTTATCACCTTAAGATTGCCCGAGCCCAGGTACCATGCATATTTTAAGATTAACTGAGAAAAGCAAAAACTAATTTTTCTGGACCCTTCTTAGAAATGTCACTCTAATGATTAACTTTCTTTGTTTCAACGAGTATAAAAGCTGTGAGAAAAACCCTTAATGGGAAGGCAGATTTGAGACACCCTGTCTCCTGTCCTTTTGCCAACATTAATAAACCTGCTTTCTCTCCCGTTGTGGACTCCAATTCATCTGCTCCAGGCAAGAATTCAGAGGGACCCCTGTGGGGTTTCCTTCAGCTTTTCAATAGGTTTATATTCTCCCCAAGTTTCCATGATTTTGCCCCTTTTCCTGAACTTTTGCCTGCCTTGGATAGGCTCTTCTAAAAAAAAAATGTAAATCTTGCTATTTGGCATGAGGAATATTAATATTAGCTCACTTTTGGCACAATTCCCCTTAGAGAATGATTTTTTTAAGGGAGAAACTCCAAGTATGGGCAGGAGGCAGAAAGATGGGGGAGGGGAGGATTTCAGAGGAGGCAAAAGTCGATTCAACTCATGCTAGTGGCCCTCTCTATAGGAGGCACTGTGGTTTGTGGCCCTTAATCAGAGGGGAGCATGAGGAAGCCCTGGCTTCCACTGCTTTCTAGTGTGGTAGGGGCGGCCTTGGTTCTAGTATGGGTACATTCACGTGGGCAAATTAAATAAAAGAGAGGGAGAGAAAGCACCATGGCAGTTAAATTGGCCCATTGATTCTTCTACTCGTGAGCATTACCCTAGAGTGAGCCCCAAATGGGAGAGCTGAATCTTCCTTTTCCATAATCCATGTGTTTCTCCTAGTTTGAACATATTGCCACACAGGTAATAATGTAGTAATTTCAAAATCTCTATTTTTATTGCTTATAGCACAACCCTAATATGCAAACCAACCCCTTCATCTGGTGTTGAAGTGATTTCTGGCCCACATAGTTGTTTGTTTTGTTTTTAACTTTTTTTTTGGACTAATTTTAGACTCATGAAAAAGTTACAAAATAGTATGCAGCGTTCCTGTATATCCATTACCCAGCTTCCCCTAATGTTCACATCTTACATAACCACAGTATAATGATCAAAATTAAGAAACTAACATTGAAATACTATTAATTATTTATAGACCTTATTCAAATTTACCAATTGTTCCACTGAGAGAAAAGTAGCCCACTACAGCTGGGCACTGACCTTAAATTATCATTTAGGCCTTACCCTTAAGTATTGCTGAGAGCAGGCCTGGCCCTCAACATTAGGCCTTGGTCTTCTCCTGTTGAACATAAACAATTTCTCAGAACACCAAGGTAGTAGATAGGGATCTCCAGAGAAAGAGAACCAGCAGGATATATATGGAAATATTAAGAGATTTATTATAGAAATTGGCTCATGTGACCATGAGGATTGGCAAATCTGAATTCTGTAGGGCAGGCTGCAAGACTGAAACTCCATGAAGGTGATGTCAAATTCCCCAGGAGAAGCCGCAAGGAGGGAACTCTGATGAAGGTAGCAATGAATTCCCCAGGAGAAGATGGCTGGCTGAAGTAGAGATAGAAATTCTTTTTGACTGTTGAAATAATCAGTTCTCCTTTTAAGGCTTCCAACTGATTGGATGAGGAAAGCCCCCTTATTGCTGACAGCAATCTCTTTTGTTGGTTGTAATGTAATCAGCCATAAATGCACTCAACTGACTAATAATTTAAATCCATCTACAAAATACCCTCACAGTGTCAATCATGTCAGTGCTTGTTTGACCAAACAACTGGACACCATAACCTAGCCAAGTTGACACATGAAATTAAGCACCACCACCAATATCTGACAAGGCCACTCTGTGACCATGATGGATCAGGACAAAACAAGATCACTCAAAAGTCATGTCTGAACACTGTGGTCTAAACCAAAATGACCAAACATCCCCCTATCCTGGCTAATACCAGTGACATCTGTTTCTTTACTAATTATGACTTTAGCCTTGCCTCATGCCTCCTGCCCTATAGATAAAATTTATCGAGATATGCAATCACAGAATTTCCCCTACTTCTTAACAGCATCCAATCCAGAGCAAAGCTCCCTTGAAATCTCCCCCAAATTACTTAACAAAGCCCCAATTCTATATTGTCACTTTAAAAACCCTCTTACTAAGTATTTTAGTTTGCTAAAGCTGTGGAAGGCAATATATGAGAAATGGGTTGACTTTTACAATAGGGATTTATTCATTATGAGCTTACAGTTCTGAGGTCATGAAAATGTCCAGATCAAGGCATCATCAGCCAATGCTTTCACCCCGAAGATGGGCTGCTGTTGATCCTCGACTCCTCTGTAACATGGCAAGGCACATGGCAGGGTCTGCTTGTCTCTCACTTCTCTTCCAGGTTTTGTGGCTTTCAGCTTCTGGCTTCTGTGGCTTTCTCTTCTCTTCTGAATTACATTCTCTTATAAAGGATGCCAGTGAGAGGATTAAGCCCCACCCTGGGCCATGCCTTAACTAAAGTAACCTGATAAAAAGGTCCTACTTACAATAGGTTTACATCCACAGGAATTGATTAGCTTTAAGGACATACTTTTCTGGGGGCCACATAGCTTCAAACCATCACACTGAGACACCTCATGGTTTCCCACAGTGTATGTTCTCCCTTGTTGCAATGAGCAATAAACCCACCCTTTTCAACTATGGTTGTATTTCTGGTAGGTTTTGGCTGGAGGGTATTGATGCCAGAGATGTCCTTTTCCTGGTCTAGGATCCCACACTGCATGCAGTACTCATGTCTCCTTAGTCTCCCCCAATCTGTGATGATTCCTTAGACTTCCTTTGTCTTTCATGGTCAGTTATTTGTAGAATGTCTCTCACTTTGTCTGATTTTATCTCATGATTGAGGCTATGCATTTGGGGTAACAATACCATAGAAGTGATTTTGTGCTCTTCTCAGGGCATCAGATCAGGTATTAGGCGGTAATAGTCTGATTACATTATCTCATAATTTGTAACAAATGTTCCACCACGGTGTGGTGTGTTGATAGAGGGGTGTTGTATGGGAATTCTGCAAATATGCATGATTGTTTTGTAACTTCACAACTTCTGTAATAAAAATATTTTTTAAAAATAATAATAGAGTGGATTGGGGAAAAAATATACCACATGTAAGATATCGTTAGTAGTAAGATTTTGACGATATTCTTTCATAATTTGTAACAAATGTCTCACAACAATGCAAGGTGTTGGCAGTGGGTTGATGTATGGGACCCCTATATGATGTTATGAATGTTTGCTTTGTAAGTTCACAACTTTTACTATACACTTGTTTATGTATGTTCATGTATAAGTGATATTAAAAAACAATAATAATAATAGGGTGGGTTGGGGGGAAAATACACCAAATGTAAGATACTTCAGTTAGTAGTAATATTTTGAGGATGCTCTTTCATTATTAGTTAAAAATGTTTCACAACAATCAAGATATTGGTGGTGGGGTGAGGTATGAGAGCCCTATATGATGTTATGTATGTTTGTTTTGTAAGTTTACAGCTACTACTATATACTTATTGTTTATGTATATTTGTGTATGAGTGATATACTTCAACAATTTTTTTTAAAGTATATGTTTAGCAGGGAAACAAAATCTTCACAAGGGAATGAATCCCTTCTGTGACATCCATACAAGTGGTTGTTCTGCCTCTGATTTAACATAATCAGGGCCTGGGAGCTAGTTTGCAACAAATAATCTCCCGCTATCCCATTTTTTGAACAACTCTAATTTTTAGGCAGTTCTTATATTGATCTGAAATTGTGTCCTTGTAGAGTTCACCTCCCTGGATATACTTTCTTGCTCTTTTTTCTAGGCTACACTTCCTCTGCCAAGCTCATAAATGGTGTTCCTCAGAAATCAATCTACTTATTTCACTCACTGTCCCTGGACAATCTACAGTTTCAGGGTCCATCTACATAGTAATAAGTATATTTCAAGTCCAGATATCAATGCTGACCTCCAGGTCGATATATTCAACTGCCTAGTGGCTGCCTCACAGATCAACTGATTTAACCTTTCCTTCAACTCCTGAATTTGGTGTATGCTGCCACCACCTACCAGTCTCCTACATCAGAAACCCTGAAGCCTTTTTGGATTTCTCCCATAAACAACTTATCAATCATCCAGCCTTTTTGATATTACCCTATTAAAATCTCATATATAGACCCTTACATCTATGGCTGATTTTCAACAAGGGTACCAAATACATTAGATGGGAAAAGAATAGTCTCTTCAACAAATGGTGCTGGAAAAATTGGCCATCCACATGCAAAAGAATTAAGTTGGACCTCTACCTTACACCATTTACAAAAAGAAACTCTAAATTGATCCAGGACCTAAACATAAGTGCTAAAAGAATAAAACTCTTAGAATAAAGCATAGGGGAAAATCTTCACAACCTTGTATTTGACAGGGATTTCTTAGATAAGACACCAAAAGCACAAGAAAAAGAAAAAATATAATAAATGGACTTCAAAAAAAATTTTAAAACATTTGTATGCCAAAAGATATTACCAAGAAAGTGAAAAGCAACCTACAAAATGGGAGAAAATAATTGCTAACCATATATCTGATAAGAATATATATGAATTCCTGCAACTCAACAAGAAAAAGATAAGTAACCCAATTTAAAAATTGGGCAAAGGACTTGAACAGACATTTCTCCAAAGAAGATATACAAATGGCCAATAAACACATGAAAAGATGGTCACCATCATTAGTCACCAGGGAAGTGCAAATCAAAACCACAATGAGATACTATTTCATACCCTCTAGGATGGCTATTATTTAAAAAAACAAAAAACAGAAAATAACAAAGGTTGGAAGGGATGTGGGGAAGTTGGAATCCTTGTACATTGTTGGTGGGATTGTAAAATAGTGCAGCCACTGTGGAAATCATTTCAGTGATATCTCAGATAGCTGGACATAGAATTACCATATGACCTAGCAATCTCACTTCTAGGTATATATGTCCTAAAGTACTGAAAGCAGGGATTCAAAGTGATATTCATACACCAATGTTCATAACAGTGTTATTCACAATAGCCAAAAGATGGAAGCAACCTAAGTATCCATCAACAGATGAATGAATAAACAAAATGTAGTAAGTACATATAATGGAATATTATTCAGCCAATAAAAGGAATTAAGTTCTGATACATACTACAACATGAGTAACCTTTGAAGACCTCATGTTGAGTGAAATAAGCTAGATACAAAGAGAAAAATATTGTATGACCTCGCTTATATCTCAAATAAGCAAATTCATAGAGGCAGAAAGTAGATTACAGGTTACCAGGGCCCAGGAAAGGGGGTGAAGGGTTATTGTTTAATGAGTACAGAGTTTGTTTGGAGTGATGAAAAATTTGGTTAATAGATGTTGGTGATGATAATACAACATTGTGAATCTAATTAGTACCACCAAATTGTGCACTTGAAAGTGGTTAAAATGGGAAATTTTGAGTGGTATATGTGTTACTACAATAAAAATTTTTGTTTTAAAAAAAAAAAGAAAAGAAAAAGAGCATTGGGCCATGGCTGCAGCTGCCATTTGGCCCTTGTTAGCAGCCTTGGGAGATTGCTCCGATAAAAAACAGGCTGCTGAATTCTTCACGTGTCGGGCAAAAGAGGAGCTCGAAAGAGAGCTTGGACTAGTCTGTGTCAATCAGAGAGACAATCCTAACTGGTTGCTGATTACTAATAAAAGTGTTTCCAAAAACGAGCTTGCATATTACACAGGCAACACTGATTCCAGAGGAGCTCTTGAAAGCAGTGAAATGGTGGAGAGCTTGGAAACAGCCATACCAAAGGAAACAGAATAAGGGATATGAGACTTAACGAATATAGAAAGTTGTAGAAGGTATTGTAGAAGTAGCAATTAAGTAAGGGAATGTGTTTTGTAAAGGTGAAATTTGTCTTGAGATGAAGTAACTATACTCTATATGATTGTGGATAGAGTATAGTTACTTCATCTCAAGACAAATTGTGGACCACCTTCATTTTTTTCTGAAACATTTTAGAGTAATTTGCAAACTCGCTCCTAAATATTTCAGAGTTTAAATCTTAAAAACAAGAGAATGGCTTCCATAACCACGGTGCAATTATGGAAGTCAAGAAATTAACATTGACATGCAAAATTTGAAGAAGTTAGATAATAGTGGCAAGTTTCCCCAATAATGCCCTTCGTAGCAATTTTTTTTCTTGTCCAGAATCCAATCCAGGATTGGACATTGCATTTAGTTGTCATGTCTCTCTAATGTCCTTTAATCTGGAACAATTTCTCAACCTGCGTGTGTGTGTGTTTCATGACCTTGAAACTTTGAAATCTTGGAAGAGGAAAGACCAGTTATTTGGTAGAATGTCCTTCAGTTTGGGTTTGTCTGATGTTCTCTCATGATTCAATTTTGGTCTTTCATTTTCTGTAGGAATACCTCAGAAGTGAGGCTGTATTCTTCTCACTGCAGCCTATCAGAAGACACATGGTGTCAATTTGCTCCATTATTTGTGATGTTTACTCAGTTAACGTGAGGTCTGCCAGGTTTCTCCACTGTAAAGTTAATAAGTAATTAAAAAGGAGATATTTTGAGACTATGTAAATAACCTGTATTCATCAAACTTGCACCTACTCCTTTTAGCATCTACTGATGATTCTTTCCTGCAGTTAATTATTACTATGGTGATTTTCTAATTCTATTATTCCTTCTACACTTATTGGTTGACATTTTATTGTAAGAAAGAGCTTTTCCTTTCACCTTATTTATTTATTCATACATTTATGAATATATGGACTAAAGAGTCTTATTTTGGTCAATGGGATTTAATTTATTATTATCATTTATTTTAATGCTCAGATTTCCCCAGGTTTGGCCAATGGAAAACCTCCCACGAAGTAGATCAAAAATTTGGACTGAAAATAGGAGAGAACAGATTTAATTTCAGGCTTAGTTAGTTCCAGAGAGAACACACACACACACAGACACATAGACACACAGACACACACAGAAAAACACGGATACACACATCCACAGACATACAGACACAGAAAGGGGAGAAAACCACCAAGAAAAATGTTAAATTTCCCAGAATGGAAAGACATTAGTTTTTTCATTGGATGGACCTTTGGAGTGCCCAGCACAATGGATAAAATTTCAGAGTTCTGGGGACAAAGGAAAGGTCCTGCAAGCTTTGAGAGAGGGGAGGGGGGAGAGAGGGAGGGAGGGGGGAGAGGGGAGAGAGAGGGAGGGAGGGGGAGAGAGGGGGGAGAGAGGGGGGGAGAGAGACTGGTCACATACAAAGGGTCAGGAGTCAAAACAGCATTGTACTTCTCCACAATATTAGGAGTCAGATGATAATGAGACAATGCCTTCAAAATTCTGAGGGAAAATTATTTCCAACCTTGAATTCTCTACCCACACATATTATCAATCAAGTCTATGTCATCAAACCATCCATTTCAGACATTCAAGTTCTCAGAATTTTTCTTTTTCAAGCACCCTTTCTCAGGATGTGTCATAGTAAAAGGGAGCAGTAGACCAAGATAAAGGAGTCCTGAATTGTAGGAAACAAGGGATCCAGCACAGGAGAAATGGGAAAGGAGTCCCAGGATAATGGCAAAGAGCAGTTCCAGGAGCCAGCTGTGCACTGGACAAAGGTCAACCAGGCCACAAGTCTTCAGGAGCCTTTCCCTCAGGAAGAAGAAAATCCTACAGACCCAATATGCTTCAATGTTTTGAGAGAGTATTTGAATTTAGACAATTGGTGAAATTTTTGGATTGGAATTAGCAATAAATACAGCAAAGGAATGAACAGCCCAGTAACTTCTGAGAAATTGAAATGATGATTATCTACACTGGGAGTTTGGCGAGGGTATGCATGGGAAGAGGGGGCCAGGGAGAAGAAAAATACAAGACAAATCTTCATTTTCTATAGTGGAAAGCCAACAAGAAATGCCTAAAGCTGAAAACTCAAGAAGTCTCCATTCAAACCTGCTATTCAGAACAGTGACAGTAAATAACAAAATAATCAGCTAAAAAATCCAGTTGCCAACATGGCAAGGCAAATTGGAGGGGTAGTGGTGGGTAGACAGCTGGGTTTTGTAACAAACCTTGCAGAGCTATCTGACCTTCTAAACTATGCTTAAAGTTTTTAAAAAATAAAAAACAGAAGAGTTATGCATTAACATGATTATCACACTATTTTAAATAGCAGAGAGTTGTATATAATCTAAGTTCCCAAGAGTGGAGAAATGACTAAGTAAATTCGCTTGCATTCACACAATTATATACGTAACTAAATTAAAATACTGTTTCCAGGGAGATTTTAATGACAATAAGAAACTGCCTATGACCTAATACTAAGTGACACTAACAACAGGTCACAAAATGTTCTATAGAGTATGTTTTGGGCTTTATTTGTTTGTTTGTATGTCTGTAGGTTTTTAATAAATAAAGTTTTGCATAGAAATAAGACTGGAAGTAAAGATACCAAAATATTAGCAGTGGTTGGATTTAGATAACGGATTCTTTAAAAAGCATTTTCAAAATTTAAAAAATCATTCTTAAAATCATTTTTAAAATATTCTTTTGTAACTTTTAAAAGCAATTTTAAAAATAAAAGTAATGTGTCCATTACAGAAAAATTTGAGACTATTAACATGGACTAAGAAAGAAAATACAGGGACCCTTTGTGCCAGCGCTCCAGGTCGGGGGTGACACCCCCAGCTACCGCGCCGGAAAGGGACTGTTAGGCTGGGGAGGCAGAGAGGCGCAGGCGCTGACAGGTCAGGCACCAGGCCTCTGCTCCCGGCCACGCCGCCCGAGGCTCCCCCATGGCCCAGCAGAGAGGCCCTGCCGCGGAGCAAGGAGGCGCTGCTGCAGCCTTCCACAAGCGGCTCAAGGATGACATCAAGTCCATCATGGACAATTTCATCGAGATCATCAAGACGGCCAAGATTGAAGACGAGACTCAGGTATCACGGGCCACTCAGGGTGAGCAGGACAACGACGAGATGCAACATTGTCAGAGCCGGCGAGTGCCTGATGAAGCTCGTCTCCGACCTTAAGCAGTTCCCGATCCTCATCCACTTCCCACCAGTGAGCAAGGCCATTGACCAGAGCAACTAGCAGCTGTGGGTCCTGCGGAAGGAGTGTGACCGGAAGCAGGTGGCGCTGCAGCACGAGGTCGCCATCGACCTCTATGAGCTGGAGGAGGACTAATACTCATCCAGGTACAGATAGGGTCGGGCTCCCCACCGAGGGGTGGCACCTGCCCCCACCCCAGAGCAGCCCAAAGCTCCCTCTGTTTTTCCAAACTTCCTGGTCCTGGCGACATAGCCTCTGCCCATACTTTTGGTCAGAGCTTTGGACCCACAGATAATTCACCGCTGTCTACCCAGCCCCGGGCCTTTCCCGCTGGGCAGCTGATGAGAATCATGGAACCTCCGAGTCCAGAGGGCCACTAGACTGAGTCTTGCCCTATGGACTCGCAAGCGTGGAGATGGCAGGACAGCTGCCTGCTGTCACCCAACAGCGGGAGGGGAGCTAGCACTCCTGGCTGATGCTGGGCTGCCCCCTTCTGGAGCCTTCCTAATCGGCAGGGCCCTCTGGGCCTGAGCTGTTCCTTTCAGCTTTTAAAGCAAATGCACATATATGCATATATAGTTATATATCATTTTACAAATAGTGGTATGTATTGTGAAAGTTTTGATTTTTACCCACAATAAAAAATAAATTAATTTTAAAAAATTAAAAAAAAAACAACAACAACAATATTTAAACACGTAGGCAGAGGCTGGCCCGGCTCCTCTTGGCCACTTGGGCCAGGTTAGGCCCCGGATGCCAAGACTTGCCCAGGGATGCAGTTCCATGTGGATGTCACTGAAAACCCCACAGTGCGGGAGTGGAGACAGGCCTGGGAGGGAGGAGGGAAAGTCCCAAATGGAGAATGGCCTAGAAAGCCAGCCCCAGGGCACGGGGACCAGTTTCTCTTCAGTTCAGCCTTGTTCAGGAGCTGGCCCCAGGATACAACAATAGAGCAGGAAGCGTTGTTGTCCCAGCCCTTGGGGCTACTTGGGATCCTGAAAGCTGGAAGACCTGTGATAAACCAGTCCAAGTTTTGTTTACATAGGGGTAAACTGAGGCTGGAGATGGAGCAGGCCTTGTCCTCCACCCTCCACCCCCTACCCCCCTTAGCTTGGAAAATCAAGACTGGGTCCTCCAGCAGACACAAAGTCCATACCCGTTTCCCCCCCTCGCCCTGACAAACCTTTCTGGTGATGGATTGGAAAGGCCACACCGAGGAGCCACAGAGGCCTAAGGCCGGCGAGCTCTGTGGCCTGAGGTCTGTGGGTGGGTTTCCCTGCTCTGAACTCACTGCCATCCCTCGTGGTCTCTATCGTGGCTGTCCAGCTGGAGTGTTTCTAGAGCTTTCCAGAGGGTTCTGGAACTGCCGAGTTGGTGCCTGATACTAGGGGGCTCAGCCTGCATCATGAGAGTCTCTTCCACACCAGCCTCAGAGAGGAATATGAGTCCTAGAGTGTTTCAGGCCCTTATGGGAGGTGGTCCTTTCCCTGTCCCCAGCATGTGCCCCACCCTGTGGATCTCTGGGCTGAGCATGTGGGACCAGGATTCAGCCTTGCCTCCCAGGTCAAGGGCTAGGGAGGAGAAGGGATCTGCCCAAGGTCTCACAGCAGAGCTAGGACTGGACCCTTCTGACCCACTCCCCTACCCCACCAGTCTCTGTGGTTCACCCAGAGGTGTGCCTGGGCCAGCCAGATGACCCTCCCAAAATGCAGTCCCTGGGTATCTTAGGAGGCCAAGGGGAGCTGCCCCCACTCCCTCAGGTGGTCCCTGCAGCTGAGAAGTTTGGATTCCTCACCTGCGAACACCCTTTCTGTGATCAGGGGCCAGCCAGGTCAGGCTGCCAAGGACATGAACCAGCCAGGTTTGGTTGGACCTTCCCTGCTGTCCCCATGAATAAAGGTTGCTGTGCACCCCCCACACACACACACACCCCAAAAAAGAAGAAAATAGAAGTCATTGAGATATATAGCCATTATTATGAAAAAATATAGACAATTTTAAAGAGTGAGCATCTCTCCTCCTTGTGCATACTAGTATGTTCAGCCTGCCTGGGAATGGCCTTGCCCAGGACAGTATGGCAGAGTGAGACTTGACCAAGGCCCCAAGTCTTAGCCTTGACCTGAGACAGACTTCTTGTGAGGCATGAAGATCACCATTCCTTTTTTTAAAACTGAGATAAAACCAGATTGAATAGTTTTGCCTGCCTTTATGATAACTAAATGTGGGGTTGGGGGAAGAATCTGAACCAGTTTTGATGTTCGTTTTCAAGTTCAGTCCCAGCAACTAAAAAACCAATGGCGGAAAGTTTCAGAGGAATTTCAAAAACTGGGTTTTGGGGATTGAATCGTGTCCCCCACAAAAGGCGTGTTCAGGTTCCAACCCCTGCCTCTGTGGGTGTAGACCCATTGTAAATAGGAACCCTTAAAGATGTTACTTCATTTAAGGTGTGGCCTAACTGAATCGGGTTCACTTTTTTCCTTCTATCTGGTTGCATCATCGTCTTTTTGGTGCGTTGCTTCGCTGCTCCGGGGTGGGAGCCTGCGCCCCTCCACCTCCGCGCAGGTCTGGGTCGCCTTTTTTTTTTTTCCTTTTTTTTTTACCAGGAAGTCCTGGGGATCGAACCCGGGTCAGGTTCACTTTAATCCGGATTTTTGGAGTCCTTTACAAGTAGAGTGAAATTTAGACAGAGAAGTCATGAGGAGCAGCCAGAGCTGGAAGACAATGGAATGTGGAAGAGAAAGGAGGAGATGCTGCCACGTGCATTGGCCATGTGATGGAAAAGCCAAAGAAGCCCAAAGATCGCCAGCCAGCCAGAAGATAACCAACCCAGGAGAAAGCAAGCCCCTAGCCTCTGAAACCATGAGCCAATCAATTCTTGGTGTTAAGCCAACCCATTGTATCCTATTTGTTTTAGCAGCTGGGAAAGTAAAACACTGGGTGACCAACAATGAAAGTTGGGAAAAAATCATTTTCACGACATCTCTCATTTTTTTGGTTTTGTTCGCTTCAGTCCTCAAATTTACATACAGCCTGCCTTTCCTCAGTTCCCATTTGATTTGTGCACAGCTCCTTAGAGTCATGAGTTGTATGGGGAACTGTGATTTATATTCTTTTCATGTACTCACAGAAAAGTGGGGCAAGACCGATAATACTCAAAGCTCGTTTTTGTTGAGGTTGCACATGACTAATTTTTGGTCCCTGTTATACTAAAAGTAACTGTCCACCCAAGTGTCCATAATAGAACTTTCCATGGACAGGTGCAAGGAAAAATATATGTTGACTGCATGAAATGGGGCGGGGAGGAAAGGAAGGAGGAAAGGAGCGAGAGAAATCCAACTTGCTATTACACTGTTAGGAGTTGTGTGTGACCAACAGAAGCAGGGGCAAACCTAGGCTAAGTGAAATGGGGACAAACGACCTCTGCTCATTGAAAAGGAAGCCCAGTGTGGACGGAACAACCAAAAAATGCAAAAATGTTGGTGGGAACTAGGAATGTGGAAGGGGGCGGGTGGAAAAAGATTGGGAGCCGTGTCCCCAATGATTTCTATGATTTAGAATCAGAAGTGCCATCCACTCTGAGAATAGAGGGTGCTATGCCAAACACAGAACTCAGCTGTGGCTTTGGGAGACACTCTGGCCCTTTATTAAAGCAGTCTTAGCCTCCAACTACTATTTCTTTGCCTTCTTTTTTTTTTTTTTTTTTTTTTTTTTTTTTTTTTTTTTTTT
>JAKSZT010054419.1:4380745-4407944 GCA_026826555.1 Tolypeutes matacus | reverse complement strand
TTTTTTTTTTTTTTTTTTTTTTTTTTTTTTTTTTTTTTGAGGTTGCCATTTTTCTTCCTATTTGGCAGCAGATCTGCGGGATTATTGCCCACTCTGTCCCACTCTGGATTCTGTCTCAGTCCGTTCTGTGATGCTCCCGATGTGGCTGCCAAAAGGTTAAGCTGAAATGGAGTTGGCAAAAGCTCATGTCATTTTTACAAAATTATCAGTCTTCCCAGAAAGACTGTGCAATAACCAATTCTGGAGGCTGAGGACCCCGTGACCCAGGAGAGCCAATTCCTACCCCTAGATCGAGTCAAACCTCCCCAGTTTGGGCCAACTTTGCAGCAGACACTGTTAGGAAGCAGCCAAAAGGGCCCCTGGGCACAGAACACTGGCTCCATTCACAGGGTGCTGTGCTGCAGCTGCCTTCCTCTCTGCTCCTGAGGACATGCCTACAGTTCAGTTCCTGCTATCCTCGTTTTGTGCTTCATTTCTTTTATTGATGGTTTCATTTCCCATTTCCCACCCCTGTTCTTTCTTTTCTTCTTTTTTAAATTGAGGTATAATTTAGATACAATAAAAGGCACAAATCTTAAGCTTACAGCTTGCTGAATTTTTCATAGAGAAACACCCATTTGAGCACCATCAAGATATAGAATGTCTCCTTTCCCCAAGAGAGGTCCTTTTGGGCAACTTCCCAATCAATACTGCACCCCCTCACACCCACAACGAAGGTAAACATAATTCTGGATGCTCTCACCAGAGACTGGCTTGGACTGTTCTTGAATTTCATATAAATGGAATTGCACGGTATAGACTCTTTTGCGTGTGGCTTCTTTCACTCAGCATGGTTTTGAAGTTCATCTACATTGTTATGCGTGCCTGTACTTTGTTCCTTTTTATTGCTGAGCAAAATTTCATCATGTGGAGATATCCTATTTTGTTTATCCATTCATCCATTGAGGGACATTTGGCATGTTTCCAATTTGGAGCTATTATGAATAAAGCCATTATGAATGTTCTTACACATGTCTTTGTGTGACATATATACACCCCTGTTTCACCGAAGAGTCCATTTCTCCTGGGGAAGGCCTAGGTAGCTAAGCCTGGGTCAGAGGTCACCATCAAGAACAATAGAACAGGAGATGGATGTGGCTCAAATGGTTGGGTGTCTGTCTCCCATATGGAGGGACCCGGGTTTGATCCCTGGGACCTCTCGGTATAAAAAAAAAAAAAAAAAAACAATAGAACATGGAGAGATGTCCTTATCTCCAGAGGCCCAGCTCACAGATTTAGAGCATCAAAGAAGCTGCCCCAATTTTTCCCAGTTGAGGAAGCAGTCCAATGCTTCTAACAGTCCAAAGGCAGCTGTATCTGATGACAGAGAAACTCAATAGCAATGGGAGCCATGATTGGGCTCAAGATTTTAATTTTAATTAAAATGTTGTGCTTGGCTGATCTAGCCCAATAATTTTAACATAAATGACCTGGGCACCTGTGGGGTTTGTATCTCCCTCTTCATGGATGACCTTGTCTTGCCCATTCATCTTTTAACTGTCCTACGGCACTTGGGAGGGGTCATTAGTGACGGGAATGGAATAAAAACTACTGACTACCCCCATGCCAAGGAGGCCAATTTAGTACTTTGCAGAATCTATCATGCTAAAAAGGTTCCCTGAAGTCACGATGATGACTGGATGTTTGTCCTGTACCCCTTTCTAATCTCTAAGAATAACCCCACCTCACCTCCCACAGCAGATTTGCCGAGCGTTTGTGTGCCAGGAATGGTTCTGATTTGTTTGTTTGTTTGTTGCCTGCATTTACTCCTCATATAAGCCTTGGGTGAGGAAACTGAGGCTCAGAGAAGGTGAGAAACTTGCTCATGGGCACATAGCTAGTAAGTAATGAACCTGGGATTTAAACTTAGGTATGACTCTAGAGTCCATGCTCTTAAGCATCACTGACCAGGACAAGTGCTTTGTGTGGAGTGGATTTAATTGTATTTTAACAGGCTTTTTTTTTTCCAAGCCTGTATGTAAGGCACCAGGACTTCAAAGATGAATATGACAGAAGGAAGGTCAAAGTTACTGGATAGAATAGAAGGGTTGGAGCACTGGGTTTGGGGAGGGACAGAGGGGGAGATAAGCAGTGTGGAGGGAGCACAGCCTGCCAAGAGCTTTGATGACACATAAGTATGCTAAAATTCTGTTCTTAAAGTTGTGGGACACATAGATAGGTTTGGAAAGACAAATAATGAATTGAGAATTTTAGGAACAGGTGAGTGGTAGTATTATGTATGAGGGGCATTTGAATAAGGCCGAGAAATCACCATTCCAGGTGAGAGAAAGGGAAGAGCTAAATTATGATGATTTAATGAGAATGCAGGAGGGGGGGTATATTAGTTTCCTGTGGCTACAGTAACATATTACCACAAACTGGGTGGCTTAAAACAATAGAAATCTATTCTCTCACAGTTCTGGAGAATAGAAGTCTGGAATCAAGGTGTTGGAAGGATCACACTCCCTCTGAAGACCTTTAGGGTAGAATCCTTCCTTGCCTTTTCCATTTTCTGGTGGCTCCTGGCATTCCTTGGTTTGTTCCTTGACATCACTCCAGCCTCTGCCTCTTTCTTTAATGGCCATCTTCCCTCTGTGTTTCTCCATCTTCACATGGCTGTCTTCCCTGTGTTTACCTGTATCTCTGCTTCTTCTCCTTTTCTTATACCAGATTAAAGCCAGTCATATTGGATTAGGGCCCACCCTAACCCAGTATGACCTCATCTTAATTAATTACTTCTGTAAAGACCCTATTTCCAAATAAGGTCACCGTCACAGGTTCCAGGGATTAGGACTTGAACATATCTTTTGGGGGAATACAATTCAACTGAGTACAGGGAAAAAGTGCCAGAAAGTACTCAGTTGAGGTCCTTGAATAGAACTAGGGAGAAATAATAAAAGATCACTGCTCATGTGAGGACATTTGGCAGCTTGAAAGAGGCTATTAACTTGGATCCTTATCTCACACCTTACAGAAAATCTCTGGTGGATTATAAAACTAAATATGGACAAAACTTTGAAGCTTTTAGAATATACTATAGGAGAATATCTTCATGATATGGGGCCAGGGAAAGTTTTCTTCAACAAGACACAAAAAGCAGTAACCATAAAGCCAAGACTGAAACATTTGACTACATTAAAATTAAGAATTTTTATTCGTCAAAAGACTTCATAAAGGGGCGGATGTGGCTCAAATGGTTGGGCATCTGTCTCCCATATGAAGGGGCCTGGGTTCAATCCCTCGGACCTCCCAGTAAAAATAAAGAAAAATATAGAAAGTACATGGGCTGCCAGACCCCACGAGTAGGTGTGCTGCCAGGCCCTGTGCATGGGTGCGCCATCAGGCCCCTCACGTGGTTGAGCCCCTCAGGCCCCGCACGTGGGTGCACCGCCAGGCCCTGCACGCAGGTGCACCGTCAGTTCCTGCACTCAGGTGTGCTGTCAGACACTGCGAGCAGGTGTACCGCCAAGCCCTGTGAGCGGGTACACCATCAGGCCCCATGAGTGATTGCGCCATCAGGTCCTGCCGAGCCACGCAGCAAGGTGATGACATAACAGGAGATTGACACAAGGGAGAGCTAAGACGAGATGTGTCGAAAAACCAGGAACTAAGGTGGTGCGGGCAGTAGGATGTTTCTCTCCCACATCAGGAGTTCCCAGGAGCGAATCCGAGTGAAGACAGGAGGAGAAGATGAGAAGAGAGGGCAGGAAACAGACACATAGAATTGCCCAGCGAATGGACACAAAAACAGCACAAAATGGAGGAGGGAGGGGGAGGAAAAAATGGATAATAAATAAATAAATAAATAAAAGAGCTACATTCAGGTTAAAAAAAAAAAGACTCCGTAAAGAGACAAGCCGCAATGTAGGAGAAGATATTCACCACATATTCATGAACAAAGGGCTCACACCCAGAATATATAAAGAATAACTACATATCAATGAGTGGGTGGGGGAGGGGGAAGGACAACTCAACATGGAAATGGGCGAAACATTTAAATAGGCTTTTCAAAAAAGTGGAAATTTAAATAGCCAATAAGCATATGAAAAAATGTTCAATCTCTTTGTTAAAGAGGTAATACAAATTAATCCCATGACAATATACCACTACACACATACCATATTGGTAAACATTTAAAAGTCTGATAATACCAAATGTTGGAGAAGATGTGCAGCAAAGAAGTCACATACACACTGATGGGTATGCAAACTGTTGCCATCTCTTTGAAAAATGGTTTAGAATAGTCTGATAAAGGTGAAGATACATATGCCCTTGGGTATATACTAGAGAGACCAATGCATACATTCACCAAGATACATGTACAAGTTCCTAATGGTTTCCATCTTTGTGGTTTTGCTCTGTGTTTTGAAGTATTTCTTCCACTTGATTTTACTGGTCACCAATTTTTGTCTCAATAATGACCATCTTTTTCTTCTAATCAGCTACTGGATTGTGCAGTTGGGAAGTCACACTGACTCACAATATATTTTGCACTACAGGTAAATCTTCCTAAGTGTTCATATTACTTTTTTACTCAATTGGTTATCCTGAGCAAGTTTTGCTGGACACTTGTTATCCTTGTTCTGATTGATCTCTCTCTAGCTCCTTGGACCCCTTAGATGAGTTAATTCTACTTGGAATTGAGGTCAAGTAAGCCTCAAAGTGGTGGAAGACAAAATAGCCTCATCCCCCATGAGCTCCCCATAGCAGCAAGCAGGCTCCTAGCACCCAGTGAGGCCCCAGGAAAACTCCTTCTTCCTCCCAGGTCTCTTCACACTTTCCTAGACTCAGGTATGAAAGGATAGAGTCCAACCCTTCAACTCCCTTTAGCTTCTTGGAAGCCAGGACAATCAAACCTACCTGAGAAAATGCAATGACCACTCTCCTTGCCCCGTGAAATCCATGCCTTGGTGACTTGCGTTTTTTTCCAGTATCCACCTCATTCTAATCCTTCCCCTGGGGCTCTCAACTCTGGTCTCCAAAGCTTGACCAGGCCACCAAGGAGAATGCCCCACCCAAGATCTCCCTGCTAGGACTTCCATGAGGCCCAAAGCCTCAATTTCCTCCAAATACTAGTCCTAGCAGCAGATCAGATTTGGGTTGCTACCAATATTCAGTTTGTCAACTTCACAGAATCCTAACTTCAAAGTATTTTTCAAAAGGTGCTAAATCCTGATACCAAAATCTGCCAAAGATATCAGGAAAAGAGAAAACTATAAACCAATCTCACTAATAACTCAAGATGCAAATATACCAAATCAAATATTTTCAGTTGAATTCCGTGGCATATAAGAAAAATTCTATACCTGCTTCAATTCATTGCCAATTGAGGCCCCTCTTCAAAAGCACAGATCTCTTTTCTGACCTTTCACAGGGCTGTTTACACTTTAGGACTTATTCATATTGAGAGATTTCTTCCCCACCAGACTACATGAGTAGACTTTTCCTCTTTGTGGTTGGTCAAAAGCAAGATGGATAATCCCAACCACTGGCCACTTAAACACCCAAAATACATTATATGACAGGCTAAAGGTTTAAGAGACTACTCAGATCTGAACACACCTTCTTTTCGGCTTTTGCTGGGGGTTGTTGCAGACTTCTCATTCAGCCTCTAGAGGGCAGCTAGGAAGAAGAAATCACATCCTTCTGTTCTGTTGTATCCTGCTGTCTCTTATCTCAGAAGTTTCCATGGGTCAGTGTTATGGATTCTGCAGACTTGGAAACCAGCTCCTCAAAATGGCACCTGAGAGCTGAAAAGGGAAATTTTTAGGGTGATGGAACCATCCTGAATGGTGCCTGGGTAATGGCTACATGACTCTACCCATACAGAAAGAATGTTACTGTATGTAAATTTTAGAATATCAACAGAGATGTCAGGTTAGACTGCTGGTCAGCCAAGATGGTGGTGTAAGATTCTCTGAGGTGCTTTCTCCCTACTGAATCTTTGGACAACTAGCAAAAACAGGCAGAGCCATCTTTCTCAAAACTCTGGAAAACAGTTTAAGTGTTGGAGAAACTGGACAAGTGCCAAATCAAGAAAAAGCAGCCTGGAAAATGGTAAGCAAAGATTATCATGCCCTTGCTAGCTATCCTCCACCCCTCCCCAGTGCAGTGGTGGAGCCAGCCTGCACTCCCATTGTGGGTCCCTGGCCCTGCACCCAGAGGGAGCAGAGTAACCTCTACGCATATACAGGGGTGCCTGTATGTCAGTGCTGATCTATCCAGAGGAAACCTGAAAGACAGAACCAGGTAACTTTTCATGGGCTCAGCCTCCCAGAATTTGTCCTGAAGGTAAAGAAGCACATTGCAGGCAGCTAAAGCAGTGTAAGACACAATTAAGTCAAAGCAGCCTGGGGCAAAGGACTACCTGGAATAAGTCACACAATAGAGAACCCAGGAAGAGATGAAAGTCTATTTCAAAGGGAGGAGAGGAGGTATTTGAACTCCTGTAAAATGTAAACAGGGGAATTCCTAAGGCCATGAACAAGATACAAGCCCAGGAAAAGAAGTAGGCTCCACCCAGGCTCAGAAGACCCTCTACTTTGCATTCTCCTCAAGGTGATCTTCTTGATAGGAGGGCTAAGCTCTGGAGGAAACCACTAGCCAAAACAGAGCCAATATGCAAAGACTATGAAAGGTGTTTTTGCTTTCATTTGTTTGTTTTTGTTAGTTTCTGGCACTCAAGGATATGCCTGTCATATTGTTGCCGGATTTTCTCTAGGTTCTTGGCCATGTTACAAAAAAGAATTTAAGTACATGCCAGGTTAGTTAGGCCAGTAGTTTATTAAGAAAATGAGAGAAGAGAAAGAAAATAACAGATTATGGGTCCCAAGTATATTTGTGGGCTGGTCCAGACAGAGTGAGAGAAAAAGGGCAAAAAGGGGTTTAAAAGCGCGGGGGGGGGGGGGACGACTTATTTACAGATTACAAGTCCCTATTACAGATTACAAATCTCCAGGTGTACTTGCGTGGGTACCAGGCAGAGAGAGAAAGGGCAAAAACAGGGCTGAAAAGTGCTGATTTAGTCTCTGCACTGGCTTTTTAAACCATTAATTATTCCTCCCATTTGCTAATTTCAGGGAAGGGTCCCAGTTGTTTGCTGTTTTGCTTGATTACCCCACCCATCAAATCCCCCAGAGGGCCCAATGTATTAGTCAGCCAAAGGGGTGCTGATGCAAAATATCAGAAATCTGTTGGCTCTTATAAAAGGTATTTATTTGGGGTAGAAGCTTATAGTTACCAGGCCATAAAGCATAAGTTACTTCCCTCACCAAAGTCTATTGCCACGTGTTGGGGCAAGATGGCTGCCAACATCTGCCAAGAGTTTAGGCTTCTTGGGTTCCTCTTTTCCTGGGGCTCCATTTCTCTCCAGGATCAGCTGCTATGCTCTCTCCATAAGGCCAGCTGTAGACTATTAGGCAAATGGCTCTGTCTCTCTCCCCCAGGCTTCTGCCATGTCTAAGGAGTGGTCTCTATTCCTGTGTTCTTCTCCTGTGTGTTCACTTCCCGGGCTCCAGCTCAAAACTCCAACCTCCCTTCCCTGTGGTGCAGTTTTCTCTGTGAGTCCCTGCCCATACAAGGAGGTGGGGAGTCAACATCCTACTGATCTGGCCCGATCAAAACCCTAATCATAATTTAATTATGCCCAGGTACAGACCAGTTTACAAACATAATCCAATATCTATTTTTGGAATTCATAAACAATGCCAAACTGCCACACCCAATGATAAGGACCCTTGGGAATATCCTGGACTTTTCCTTGATCCCAGACATCAAGGAAAATTCTTGCAATTCTTCCAGCCACTTTCTTGTGTGGGGGTCTTTCTCTCAGGGGCTTTCCAAGTGGGATTCCATGGCCACGTGTTTCATGGTTGTGGTTTTCTGCCAGGTCCCAGATTTGTCTCTTTATTCCTTAAACTAGCCTGCCTCAATATCACTAGCTGATTTCCATGATATATAAAGGTATCATACAACTTAATGATAAAAAGACAAGCAACCTAATTTAAAAATGGGCAAAAGACTTGAATATTCACTTCTCCAAAGAGGAACTACAAATGGCCAAAAAGCACATGAAAAAATGTTCAACATCCCTAGCTTTTAGAGAAATACAGACCAAAACTACAATGAGATACTACATCACACCTTATCAAATGGCCGTAATATTAAAAAAAAAAAAAAAAGAAAAAAGAAAAACCCGCTGCTCACATTATATTGAATGGTGAAAGACTGAAAACATTCTTTCTAAGATCAGAAACAAGACAAGGATGGCCACCATCACCACTGTTATTCAACATTGTACTGGAAGTTCTAGCCAGAGCCATTAGGCAAGAAAAAGAAATAAAAGGCACCCAAATTGGAGAGGAAGAAGAAAAACTTTCCCTATTTGCAGATGACATGGTCCTATATACAAAAAATCCTGAGAAATCCAAAACAAAGCTACTAGAACTAACAAACAAATTCAGCAAAGTGGCAGGGTACAAAATCAACATGCAAAAAAATCAGTAGTGTTTCTTACAGTAGTAAAAGACAATCTGTAGGGGAAATCAAGAAAAAATTTCCATTTCAAATAGCAACTAAAGAATCAAATATCTAGGAATAAATCTAAACTGATGCAAAGGACTTCTACACAGAAAACTATAAAACATTGTTAAAAGAAATGAAAGAAGACATAAATAAATGGAAGGACATTCATGTTCTTGGATTGGAAAGCTAAATATTGTTAAGATGTCGATTTTATCCAAAGTAATTTACACAATTTCAATCAAAATTCAAACAGCCTTCTTTGCAGAAATAGAAAAAGCCAATCATCAAATTTATATGGAAGAGTAAGAGGCCCTGAATAGCCAAAGCCATCTTGAAATAAAAGAACAAAGTTGGAGGACTCAGACTTCCTGGTCTTAACACTTATTACAAAGCCACAGTAATCAAAACAGCATGACACTGACACAATGATAGACATATAGAACTATGGAATCAAATTGAGAGTTCAGAAATAACCCTCACACCTATGGCCAATGGATTTTTGACATGGGTGCCAAGTCCACTCAATTGGGAAAGACCAGTCTCTTCAACAAATGGTGCGGGGAAAACTGGATGTCCATTTGAAAAGAATGAAGATGTACCCCTACCTTACAACATATACAAAAATTAACTCAAAAATGAATTAAAGGCCTAAAAATAAGAGCCAGAACAATAAAACTCCTAGAAGAAAAAAGGGAAGCATCCTCGGGGCCTTGTGTTAGGCCAAGGTTTCTTAGACTTTACACCCAAAGCATGAACAACAAAAGAAACAATAGATAAATGGGACCTCATCAAAATTAAAAACTTTTGTGCATCAAACAACTTTAACATGAAAGCAAAAAGACAGCTTACACAATTGGAGAAAATATTTGGAAACCACGTATCCAATAAGGGTTTAATATCCAGAATATATAAAGAAACCCTAGAACTCAACAACAAAATAACAACCCAATTTAAAAATGGACAAAAGACTTGAGTAGACATTTCTCCAAAAAAGATATACAAATGGCCACAAAGCACATGGAAACATATTCAACATCATTAGCCATTGGGGAAATGCAAATCAAAACCACAATGAGATACCATTTCACACCCACTGGAATAGTTACTACTAAAAAGTGGAAAATTACAAATGTTGGAGAGGATATGGAGAAGTAGGAATACTTATTCATTTTTGAAGTAATGTAAAATGGTGCAGCTGCTGTGGAAGACAGTTTGGCAGTTCCTCAGGGAGCTAAGAATAGAATGACCATATGACCCAGGAATCCCACTTCTAAGCATATACCCAAAAGAATTAAAAGGAATTCAAACAGATGTTTGCACACCGATGTTCCTAGTGGAATTATTCACAATTGCCAAAAGATGGTAACAACCCGAATGTCCACCAAACAATGAATGGATAATAAACAACTTGTGGTATATACATACAATGGAATATTATTCAGCTGTAAAAAGGAATGAAGTTCTAATACTTGCGACAACATGGATGAGCCTTGAAGACAAATTCATAGAAAGTAGAACAGAGGTGACTAAAGGTCAGGGAGGGAGTAAGGAATAGGAGTTAATGCTTAAATTGTACAGTGTCTATTTGGGTTGATGGAAAGGTTTTGGTAATAGATGGTGGCTGTGGTAGCACAGCATTGCGAATGTAATTAACAGCACTGAATTAAATATTTGAATGTGGTTAAAGGGGGAAATTTTAGACTGTATATATGTTACTAGAACAAAATTAAGAAAAAAAAAAAAAACCATAGGATACGAATATTCTCGCTGTCCTGATTTTGTGATAATCAGGGTAGGCTAAACATTCGCTATATAAGAAACCATGCATGTGTCCCCAGACCTAGTTTTTCTCCCTAGGTCTGGTTTTTAGAATGCTGGTGATAAACTAAGCCTGATTTATTATATGACCATCCTGTATGGGAAAAGACTGTGGCTCTAGGTATCTTTGGTCAACTTTAATAGATATATAGGGGGACGGATGTGGCTCAAATGGTTGGGCAATCATCTCCCATATGGAGGGGCCTGGGTTCAATCCCCAGGACCTCCCAGTAAAAATTTTAAAAAAAGAAAAATATACAAGGCGTGTGGGCCACCAGGCCACGTGTGCATGTGAGTCCCCCAGGCCCCGTGTGCAGGTGCACCACCAGGCCCTGCACACGGGTGAGCCGTCAGGCCCCGTGAGCCATGCAGCAAGATGATGACATAATAGGAGAGTGACACAAGGGAGAGCCAAGACAAGATGCGCCGAAAAACTAGGAACTAAGGTGGTACAGGTGATAGGATGCCTCTCTCCAACATCAGAGGTTCCGAGGATCGAATCCCAGTGAAGACAGGCGGAGAAGGATGAGAAGGGAGGGCAGGAAATGGACACAGAGTGTTCCCCAGCAAATGGACACAAAAACAACAAAAACAGGGTGGGGGTGTGTGGGGGGGATAAAATGGATAAAAGTAAATAAATAAATAAATCCTTAAAAAATGTATAGGGGAGTAAGATACAGACTATAGTTAGTAGTAAAACTTTGACGACACTCTTTCATAATTTGTTAACAAATGTTTCACAACAATGCAAAATATTTGTGGTGGGGAGATGTGTGGGAGCCCTGTATGATGTTATCATGTTTGTTTTGTAAGTTCACAATGTTTACTGAACACTTATTGTTTATGTTTGTTCGTGTATGGATGATATACTTCAATAAATTGTTAAAAAAAAAAAAAAACCATAGGACTGCACAACCCAAACAGGGAACCCTTATGTAAACCATGGACTATAATTCATAGTACAGTTATAATAATATTCTTTCATCAGTTGTAACAAATGTACCACACTAATGCAAGGTGTTCATAATTGGAGGGGGTTATGGGAACTCTGTATTTTTCTGCATGATTTTTCTGTAAACCTACAACTTCTCTAAATAAAAAACAAAATGAAATGAAAAACCAAAATGTCAGGGGATCCCAGGATGGAATGGAGACTATGACAAATGAATCTACACATATCACAAATTTATGACATAACTTCATTGAAAGGGGTGAATTTAAAAGGACCTGACCTTAGTAACTTTGGAAAATGATGTTTTAATTGGTTATTGCAAGACTAAACACAAAAAGAACTGTACATAAGTACTCTAGTTTGTAAAGTTTTTTTTCTCACAGGGCTACAGTACAGCAATTTTGAAAGTATTGTAGGGTTTAACAAATAAGAAAATAAACTGTGGATAATAGGAACCATGCTTCTCACTATCAGAATAATTACAAATAAAGAAAGGAGAAAGGAGAGAGGAGGGCAAAAGGCCAGAATGAACCCTATGGTGCTAGATTCATGTCAGAGATATTGGCATGAATTCATGTTCATTTTAAGATAACACAGATGGTTAGAAAAAGAACTAATTAGAGATACGTGTGTATACATGTGTTAATATACATACATATATTTCTGAGTTCTGTCCTCTGTTATGGTCTAGAAGCAGTGACACCCCAGTGGCAACAGTCACATTAATCACCTAAATTTTGGTTTCTAATACCATTCTCTAATCAAAGGAACCAGGTTTCCTGGAAAATGACTAAATCAAGGGCTGGGGCAGAGAAAATACGAGATGATCCTGGAGCATCTTTTGGTGCCAAAAAGTTAGCAAGTACTCAAAAAAAAAAAATGGATAGGGGCATGTAAAAAGTACACAAGTCAACTTGAAAGAGTTCTTAATGGCCAAAATTGGAGCAATTATAATCCCCCAAATAAAATAAATATCCATGAGTCCATATATAATAATGCTATAAATAAATAACCAAATAAATAAATAAGTGGTGGAGAAGAGACAAATATTCCTAACAGAAGAAATATTCCTAACAGAAGGATTCCAAATAATTTATATAGATACTACCCCCTCCTGGAGGTCGAGCTTAATTCCTTTCCCTTGAGTATGGCTTGGATTTTCCAAAGAATAGAATAAGGTAAGGGAAAATAGTAACTTTACAGTAGAGAAAACTTGTGGACACCACCTTAACCAAATGATCAAAGTCAATATCATTAGTGATAGCAACATGTTGATATCATGTACACCCTGCTATGATGAGAAGGACACTTTGCCTCTGTAGCAGTTTTCCACAAAACACATAGCTCAAGTCTAATCTTGTACTGGTCAAAATACCTGACCAGTACTCTTCAAAAGTTTAAAGGGCTGCCACAAAAAAAATTTTTAATAGTCTTAAGGTCATGAAAAACAAGGAAAGACTGAGAAATTGTCATAGACTAGAGAAGGCTAAGGAGACATGATGCTGAAATCCAATGTGGTATCCTAGATACTGGAACAGCAAAAGGACATGAGTGGAAAATCTGGTGAAATTTGAAAGTCTGGAATAATATTATTCATTCCATTTTATGGCTGAATAATACTCCATTCTGTATGTACCATGGTTATATAAGATGTTAACATAAGGGGAAACTGACCAAAGGGTACAAGAGAATTCTCTGTACTATCTTTGCAACTTTTCTGAAAACCTAAAATTATTCCAAATTTAAAATTTTCTTTAAAAAATAAACCGGGGGGGTGTCGGATGTGGCTCAACTGGTTGGGCATCCTTCTCCCACATGGAGGGACCCGGGTTCGATCCCCCGGACCTCCCGGTAAAATAAAAAAATAAATAAATAAAAAAAATAAACGGGCCCAAACTTCCAGGTACAGACCAAGGTGGAGGAGATACAGTTCTTTCAGTTCCTCTCACTAAGCATGGATGGAAACTCTGAATATTATTTAAAAAATAAACATAAGAAGATTTTGAAAGGTAGAGAGAAGGCGGCAGATGGTCTAAGGGTCTGGCGCCCTGAAGAACGACATGGTGGTGAATTCCCTAGGCTTTCTTTTTACCTCGAATATCCTGGTCTGGGTGCTGAAAAAGCCAGCAACCTAGAATGCCAATGGAGGCAGACAGAAAAAGCTCCTCCCCCGCAAAAAAAAAGCCTGCCGTGTGCCTTTTACTTTTTTGCTTTATTGAAATCACCATAACCTCCTGTACAACGATGAATAGAAGTGGTGAGAGTGGACATCCTTGTCTCGTTCCTGATATTAGGGTGAAAGCATCATTAAGAGTGACGTTAGCTGTGGGTTTTTGATAGATGCCCTCTATCATTTGAAGGAAGTTTCTTTCTATTCTGTTTTTTTTTTTAATTAAAATTTGAAATAACAGCTTTATTGAGAAATAGTCCACATACCATACAATCCACCCATTTAAAGTGTACAATTCAATGGTGTTTAGTATAGTCAAAGAGTTGTGCAATCGTTAACCACAATCTATTTTTATCAGAACATTTTCATCACCCCAAAAAGATACCCTGTACCCAATAGAAGTCATTCCCCATTCTTCCCCCTCCCTTCCCCTAAGCACTAGGCAATCTCTAAACTACGTTCGGATTCTATGGATTTTCCTACTCAGGACATTTCATATAAATGGAATCATACAACATATTGTCTTTTGTGACTGACTTCTTTCACTTAGCATAATGTTTTCAAGGTTCATTCATGTTGTAGGATGTATCAGAACTTCATTTCTTTTTATTGCTCAGTAATATTCCATTGTAGGTATATACTGCATTTTATTTATCCATTTATTCTTTGATAGGCATTTGTATTGTTTTCACTTTTTGTTTATTATGAATAATGCTGCATGAACATTCATGTACAAGTTTTTTCTGGACATTTGTTTCCATTTCCTTTGGATAAATAGCTAGGAGTGAGTTGCTGGGTCAACTGGGAACTAATTCTATGTTTAACCTTTGTAGGAAATTACAGACTCCTTTCCAAAGCAGAGGCACGACACCTTCATTATTGAACTTTGGCATTTCCCTTACCCCAAAAAGGGAAAAAACCAGCTTTGATTATTTTGCTATAGCATGGTGATGGTGTATATTAACTAAATAGTGCTAGAATTGAAATGACCTGAGAGCGGTTTTAGATATGGTGTCCTGCACTTACATCTCAAATTTCATACATTTCACTTGCTACCATGTTAAAAAGAAGGCCTGATTAACTCTTATTTAAAAAAAATAATAATTATAGAAATTGTGGATTTACAGAAAAATCATGTAAAAAACACAGTGTTCTCATATAGTCCACCATTGTTGACACTTTGCATCAATGTGGTATCTTTGTTACAATTGATGTAAGAATATTAAAATTGTACTATTAACTATAGCCCATAGTTTCAATTAGGTGTATTTTCCCCATATACCACGCTATTACTAACACCTTGCATTAGTGTGTTACATTTGTTATAATTCATGAAAGAACATTTTTCTACTTGTACTACTAATTATAGGCCATTGTTTACAATAGGGTTCACTGTGTAATACAGTCCTATGTTTTATCATTTAATTTTTATTCTAGTAACATATATACAACCTAGAATTTCCCCTTTCTAACCACATATATACAGTGATGTTAATTACACTCACAATCGGGTGCTATCATCACCACCATCCATTTACAAAACTTCACAATCAACCTAAATAGAAATTCTGTACGAATTAAGCATTAATTCCCCATTCTCTGCCAACCTGGCCCCTGGTAACCTATATTCTAAATTTTAACTCTATGAGCTTGCTTACTCTAATTCTTTCTTATCAGTGAGATCATACAATATTTTCCTTTTATGTCTGATTTATTTCACTCAGCATAATGTCTTCCAGGTTCATCCATGTTATCGCATAAATCAGGACTTTATTCCATTTTATGGATGAATAATATTCCATTCTATGTATATACCACATTTTGTTTAACCATTCATTGGTTGATGGACACTTCAGTTGCTTCTATCTTTTGGCAATTGTGAATAATGCCGCTGTGAACATCACAGTACAAATATCTGTTCCATTCCCTGCTTTCAATTATTTGGGGTATGTACATACCTTGTAGAGGGATTGCTGGGTCATATGGTAATTCTATACTTAGCTTTCTGAGGAACTGCCAAACTAACTTCCACAGCGGCTGCACCATTTTACATCCCCACCAGCAATGAATGAGTGTTCTTATTTCTCCACATCCTCTCCAATACTTGTAATTTTCTGTGTTTTTTTTAAAATAGTAGCCATTCTAGTGGGTGTGAAATGGTATCCCATTGTGGTTTTGCTTTGAATTTCCCTAATAGCTAGCGATGTTGAGCATCTTTTTATGTAATTTTTAGCCATTTGAATATCCTCTTTCAAGAAATGTCTTTTCAAGTCTTTTGCTCATTTTTTAAATTTGGTTGTTCTTTTGTTGTTGTAGAGCTCTAGGATTTCTTTATATAGTCTGGACAATTAACCCTTATTGGATATGTGGTTTCCAAATATTTTCTCCAATTGAGTAGGTTGTCTTTTCACTTTCATGATAAAGTCCTTTGGTACACAAAAGTTTTTTATTTTGATGAGGTTCCATTTATCTATTGTTTCTTTTGTTGCTTGTTCTTTGGGTGGAAAGTCTAAGAAACCATTGCCTAACACTAGGTCCTGAAGATGCTTCTCTACATTTTCTTCTAGAAGTTTTGTGGTCCTGGCCATATTTAAGTCTTTGATTCATTTTGAGTAAATTTTTGTATGTACTGTAAGATAGGGGTCCTCATTCATTCTTTTGCATATGAGTATCCAGTTCTTCCAGTACCATTTGTTGAAGAGACAATTCTTTCCCAATTGAGTGGACTTGGCAGCCTTGTAAAAAATTAATTGGTCGAAACGTGAGGGTCTTTTGGTGAACTCTCAATTCGATTCCATTGTTCTATACATCTACCCTTGTACCGGTATCATGCTGTTTTGACCACTCTAGCTTTATAAAAAGCTTTAAATTCAGGAACTCTGAGTCCTCAAACTTCATTCTTCTGTTTCAAAATGTTTTTAGTTGTTTGGGACCACTTACCCTTCCAAATAAATTGATTGGCTTTTCCTTTTCTGCAAAGTAAGCTGCTGGAAGTTTGATTAGGATTGCATTGAATCTGTAAATCATTTTGGGTAGAAATGGCATCTTAAACAATATTTAGTCTTCCAATCCATGAACATGAGATGTCCTTCCATTTATTTAGATCTTCTTTGATTTCTTTTGGCAATGTTTTATAGTTTTCTTTGTGTAAGTCCTCTACAGCCTTGGGTAAATTTTTAGATATTTGATTATTTTAGTTGCTATTATAAATGGATTTTTTTCTTGATTTCCTCCTTAGATTGCTCATTACTAGTGTATAGAAACATTACTAATTTTTGCATGTTGATCTTGTACCCTGCCACTTTGCTGAATTCATTTATTAGCTCTAGAAGCTTTATTCTAGATTTTTCTTATCCTGTAATTGGTTTGTTAAAATCATCTATTTCTTCTAGAGTCAGTGTAGGTTATTTGTGTGTTTCTAGGAATTTGTCCATTTCATCTAGGTTGTCTAATTTGTTAGCATAGTTGTTTATGGCATCCTCTATGATTCTTTTTTTTTCTTCGAGATCATTAGTAATGTCCCCCCACCCCATGACTGATTTTATTTATTTGCATCTTCTTTCTTTTTTACTTTATCAGTCTAACTAAGGGTTTGTCCATTTTTTTTCATCTTTTCAAAGAACCAACTTTTGATTCGTTAATGTACTCTCTTGTTTCTTTATTCTCAATTTCATTTATTTCTGCTCTAATCTTTGGTATTTCTTTCCTTCTGCTTGCTCTGAAGTTTCGTTTGCTGTTCTTCTAGTTCCTCCAGGTGTGATTTTAGTTCTTTCTTTTTTATATATATGGAGCAGGAGTGGATAACTTTGTTCAGGGATAAAGAAAGTTGGTTTGATGGCGGTTTGAGAATTTCAATCCCAAGGGCAGGTTCAAGATTCTCTCATAATTGAAGGGCAAGCTTATAAATTAAACTGACTTTAAGGGAACATAGCAAATAGGGGAAGGGAATAGGAAGAAAATAGTCTTTTTTGATGATTAGTTGTAGAAAGATGATTGGAAAATACTTAGTTGTACAAAGACCATTGGAAAAGACAAATACTTTGGCAGTTTGGTTAGAAAGATATCTAAATTATGTTTTATCATGTAAATGCAGTTTGATAGATCGTCTTTTGGGGGAAAGGTGAAGGGAAAGAAAGTTTTACATAGCAAATAGGTCTGTAAGTGAATACTTGATCCATTTCCTGGGAAGCTGGCAATGCCTTTTATTTCCATTAACATCAGGAACTAATTGTCTTACTTTGACCAGATCTTTCCCAATTTTGTCTTCAGAAGAGTCATTTACTGAAAAATACCCAATTGTGCACTGGGTACTCCCTCCTTGGAATAATTACTCAGTCATATGGGAAGGGCTTTTGTTCATCCAACTGTGGCAAACCAATATTACCTGGGGGGAGGGGAGGCCACAAAATACTCCTCCATGACCCACTGGGGGTTAGTAGTTCTTCAGCACAGTTGCTTTCTACCATGTTATCAGCTTGCAGATATAGGCATCAGTCCTCTAGTACTGACTCTGTGGGCTCCACTATGTTTGTGTGCATGACACAGAGCTCGTGAGCAAAGGCAATGGCCTTGTCCCACCTCATCATGGCCTCCCAGCTGCTGAAATCCACAAGCACCAGATTCCCCAGGTGCTCGATCACCTTGGCTGTGATTCAGTCACATCCCTGTGGACTCACCTTGAAGGTGAAGCCCTGGTGCCCATTCAGCAGTGACTGAAGGCCCAGCTGCATCTTCCATGCCCACATTTCCTTCCTTTCTTCTTTTGTAATGTAAGCATTTAGGGCTATAAATTTCCCTGTCAGCACTGCGTTTGCTGCATTCCATAGTTTTGATATGTTGTGTTCTCGTTTTCATTCATCTCAAGATATTTACTGATCTCCCTTGTGATTTCTTCTTTTACCCACTGATTGTTTAAGAGAGTGTTATTTAACTTCCACATGTTTGCAAATTTTCCAGTTCTCTGCCTGATTGATTTCCAGCTTCATTTGATTATGGTCGGAAAAGATGTTTTGTATAATTTAAATCTTTCTAAATTTATTGAGACTTTTTTGTCACACAACATGTAGTCTATCCTGAAGAATGATTCATAAGCACTTGAAAATAATGTATATCCTGCTGATTTGAGGTGCATTGTTCAGTATACATCTATTAGGATTAGTTCATTTATCATATTATTTAAGCACTCTGTTTCTTTTTTGATCCTCTGCCCAAATGTTCTATTCAATGATGAGAGTGGTGTAATGAAGCCTCCAACTGTTATTATAGAGACATCTATTTTTCCCTTCTGTTTTACCAGTGTTTGCCTCATGTAATTTGGGGTATTAAGGTCTAGTTCATTTATCATATTATTCAAGTTCTCTGTATCCTTATTGATGTTTTATCTATTGATTAGAGTGTTGTATTGAACTCTCCAGCTATTATTTTAAAGATGTCTATTTCTCCCTTCAGTTTTGCCAGTGTTTACCTCATGTATTTTGGGGCACCATGGTTAGGCGCATAAATATCTATAATTGTTATTTTTTCTTGGTAGATTGCCCCTTTTCTTAATATATAGTGTCCTTCCTTGTCTCTTGTAACAGTTTTTGACTTTAAGTTGATTTTGTTCAATATTAGTGTAGCTATCCAAATTCTTTTTTGGTTACTGTTTGCATAGAATACATTTTCCATCCTTTCACTTTCAACCTATTTGTGTCTTTGGGCCTAATTGAGTCTGATGTAAACAACATATAGTTATATCATGTTTTTTTATCCATTCTGCCACTCTGTGTCTTTTGATTGGAGGAGTATTATCCATTAACATTCAGGGTTACTACTGTAAAGGCAGTACTTATTTCAGCCATTTTGTCCTTTGCTTTTTATATGTCATAGCTTTTTTGGTCTCCTTTTCCTTTATTGCTCACTCTTTTTCTGTGTAGTTCTTCTTTTGTGATGGATCTGACTGATTACTTTCTCATTTTTGTTTCTGCATGTTTTTAAATACTTTCTTTGTGGTTACCCTGGAGTTTATATTATACAACCTACATCTCTAACTTACTAATTTGAAAAGATATCAACTTAGCTTCAATAGCATACATGTTCTCTATTCCCATATCCCTCTGCTTCCCCTTCTTTATTTTTGTCCCACTTTAACTCTTTATATTTCATGTCCATTATCAGTAAATATGCCTTTTTCTTGTTCAATTGTATTCTGACTCTTACAGGAAGTAAAGAGTTGAATATTGAGGATACAGTTTTATGGGTTTTGCATTACTTTTAGTTACCCTTAGTGAACATCTTCATTTCTGCACACTATTTCAAGCCGCTCTCTCCAGTCTTTGCCTTTCAACCTACAGAACTCCCTTTAGTAATTCTTGTAGGGCAGGTGTCTTGTTGATGAACTCTCTCAGTTTCTGTTTACCTGTGAATATTTTAAGCTCTCCCTCATTTTTTTCCTTTCATGTATTTTTTATTAGATAAGTTGTGAGCTTACAAAACAATCATACGTAACATGCAGAATTCCCACATATCACCCCTCCACCAACACTTTGCATTGTTGTGGAACATTTGTTCCAGATTATGAAAGAACATCATCAAAATATTACTACTGTGAGATGATATCTCATTGTCATTTTGATTTGCATTTCCCTAATAGCTAGTGAAATTATTTTTTCATGTGCTTTTTGGTCATTCCTATTTCCTCCTTGGAGAAATGTCTACTTAAGTCTTTTGCCCATGTGTTAATTGGATTGCTTGCTCTTTAATTGTTGAGTTGTGTTATCTCTTAATACAGAAAGGACAAATATTGCATAGTCTCACTAATATGAACTAAATATGAAGGATAAATGCATGGAGTTAAAACCTAGAATATAGGTTATTAGGAGGTAGGAGGAGGGCTGAGAAGGGGTACTTATGCTTAATGTATGTAGCAGTTTTAATTAACTTGGCTGTAAACGTGTGGAAATGGATAGAGTTGATGTCAACACATTATAGTGAGTAGAACTAATGCATCTTGTTTATAAATGGGATTGTGGCTTAAAAGATTAGTCTAGGAATGTAAAGGTCAATTGAAAGAAAGCTAGAGGATAATCTAAGGACTGAATAACATAGTGAACCTAGAGATGGATAAGAATTGTGGTTAATAGTACAAATACAAGAATGGTTCTTCTATGAACTAGAACAAATGTACATAACTATTGCAAGGTGGTAAGAATGTGCAGGAGCATGGGAAAAATACAATTAATGTAACATATGCACTATAGTTAACAGCAATACTGTAATATTCTTGCATCAACGCCAAAAATGTACTGTGTTAATAATAGGGGGGTATGGAAAAATACACCAAATGTACACTTATACACCATAGTTAGTGGTAATAGTCTAGTGATATTATCTCATAATCTGTAATAAATATTCCACAGCAATGTAGTGTGTTGGTGAAGGGGTGTTGTATGGGAATTCCACACATGTACATGATTGTTTTGTAAGTTAACAACTCTAAAAAAATACATTTTAAAAAATTACTACTAGCTATGGTTCATAGCTTACATTTGGTATATTTTTTCCATACATCTACCTTTATTAGCACCATGTATTAGTATTGTACATTTGTTATAGTTCATGAGAGAACACTCTCATATTTGTACTGTTAACCACAGTCCATCATCCATGGTTCACTGTGTTATACAGTCTCATGCCTTGTACAACCTATCCTAAGTTTATGCTCAGTGGCTCTCATTTTCGTCACAGAGTTGTGCAGTCATTTCCTCAGTAGATTTTTGAACCTTTTCCTAAGTCCAAAAGAAAAAATCCCATACCCCCTATTATTGACTCGGGGTTGATATAGTACCTTTCTTGACATTGATGCAAGAATATTACAGTACTGCCATTAACTATAGTCATCAATTATATTAATTGTATTTTTCCTATGCATCACCATATTCTTACCACCTTGTAATAGTGACATACACTTATTCTAGTTCATAGAAGAATATTCTTGTATTTGTACTATTAACCACAATCCTCATCCACCACTGGGTTTACTTTCTTATTCATTTCCTAGATTATACTCTAGCCTTCTTTTGACTGACATTTACATCCCTAGACTACCCCTTTCAGCCACAATCCCATTTATAAATTAGCCACATTAATTATACTCACTATAATGTGTTATCATTAACTCTATTTCCACACTTTTAGTCAAGCTAATTAAAAATTCTATGTACATTAAGCATCAGTACCCCTTCTCAGCCTTCATCATATCTCCTGGTAACCTATACTTTAGGTTTAACTCCACGTGTTTATGATCGTATTTAGTTCATATTAGTGAGACCATGCAATATGTATATATATATACACACACACACACACCACATTTTGTTTATCCATTCATTTGTTGATGTACACTTGGATTATTTCCATCTTTTGGCAATTGTGAACAATGCTGCTATGAACATCAGTGTGCAAATATCTGTTTGTGTCCCTGTTTTCAGTTCTTCTCTATATATTCCTAGTAGAGGGATTGCCAGATCATATGGCAGTTCTATATTTAGCTTCCTGAGGAACTGCCAAACTGTCTTCCACAGAGGATGCATCATTTTTACATTCCCACCAATAGTGAAAGAGTGTTCCTATTTCTCCACATCCGCTCCAGCACTTATTGTGTTTTTTAAAGTAATGGCTATTCTATGAGGTATGAGATGATATCTCATTGTAGTTTTTTTTGTGTTTTTTTTTTTAAAGATTTTATTTATTTATTCATTTATCCCCCCCTTGCTGCTTGTGCTCACTGGGTCAGCTAACCACGCCGTGCGGGCGGGCTTGCCTTCACCAGGAGGCCCTGGGAACCGAACCCGGGGCCTCCCATATGGTAAACGGGAGCCCTACTGATTGAGCCACAGCCGCTTCCTTCTCATTGTAGTTTTGATTCGCATTTCCCTAATAGCTAGTGATATTGAACATTTTTTCATGTCCTTTTTTGCCATTTGTATTTCTTCCTTGGAACATGTCAATTTAAGTCTTTTGTCCATTTTTTAGTTGGGTTGCTTGCCCTTTTATTGTTGAGATGTATGATCTCTTAATATAGCATGGAAATCAAATACTTATTGGATATGTGATTTCCAGATATTTTCCCCATTGAGTGGGCTGCCTTTTCACCTTCATGACAAAGTCCTTTGAAGCACAAGTGTTTAAGTTTGAGGAGGTCCAATTATCTATTTTTTTTCTTTCATTGCTTATGCTTTGGGTATGAGGTTTAAGAAACCACCAACAAATGGGACGTGGATGTGGCTCAAGTGGTTGGGCACCTGCTTCCCATGTACATGATCCCGGGTTCGATCCCTGATATCTCCGAAAGAAAAAGGCAAACAAACAAACGAGAGAACCAACTCTCATTGGGGAGCATATATGACTCAGTGGTTGAGCGCCTGCTTCCCATGTATGAGGTCCTGTGTTTGTTCCCCAGTACCTCAAAAAATAAAATAAAATAAAAACAAAGGAGAAAAGAAACCACTAACTACCACCAGGTCTTTAAAATCTTTCCCTACATTTTCTTCTAGGAGTTTTATGGTTCTAGCTTTTATATTTAGGTTTTTGATCCATTTTGAATTATTTTTTGTATAAGGTGTGAGATAGGGATACTCTTTCTTTTAGAAATGGATATCCAGTTCTCCTAGCACCATTTGTTTAATAGACTGGTCTGCCCCAGCTGAGTAGGCTTGAGAACCTTGTCAAAAATCGCTTGACCATAGATGTGAGGGTCTGTTTATGAACAATCAATTCAGTTCCATTGTTCTATGTATTTATCTTTATGCCCGTACCATGCTATTTTTACCACTGTAGCTAGATAATATGATTTAAAGTCCAGAATTGAGAGTCCTCCAACTTCATTCTTCCTTTTTAAGATGTTTCTGGCTATTTGGGGCCACTTACGTTTCCAAAAAAATGTGATAATTGGCTTTTCCATTTCTATTTAAAAAGGCTACCCCAACTTCTGAGAAGATGGCAGACTAGTAAGACACAGGAATCTCTTCTCCAGAAAAATAGCTAGAGGACAGGCTGAAACAGCCCCAAAAAAGATCTTCTAGGGTTTAGGACAGCAGGTGAAGGCTGCACACCACCCAGAGGAGAGAGGGACAAAAGAGGGAAATTGTGACAACAGAACCATGAGTTGGAACCAGCAGCAGCTGCTGCTGCCGGTACCTTCCCCCATACTAAAGACTCTTTAGAATTCTCAGGCCCCTGGGCCTGCGACTACAGACAAAGGGGGTTCCAGGGATCTACCACCCCAGGAAAGGGGATAGAGAGGGACACAGCTTGAGGCTGACTCAGGTTCTGACCTGCAAATTTGGGCTGCAGTGCCCCACGGGCCCTTCCAGGCCAGGTGGGACCACATAGTGGTTTGCCCTGGGAGCCGGCGAAGGACTGGAAAAATCAGACCCTCGCAATCTCCCTCTCTTCTAGCCTGGACTAATTGTTCAGCACTCCACAGGAGAGGGGAGAGCCTGGGGCTGACTTGGCTTTTGATTCACAGGTTTGGTCTGCTGTGTCCTGAGAGCCCTTCCAGGCCAGGCAGGGCTGCACCATTGTTTGCCTTGGATCCTGCAAGGAGCTAAAGATATACAAACCTCACAATCTCTTTACTCAGAGGGGAGTGGAAATATTTCCTAGCTGGGAAAAGGGAGGGGGCTGCCAGAGAAGACTGGAGAACTGTCTCAGAAAATTTGAATTACAAAGCTCTTACCCTCCAGATAGGAAGCTCTATCACACTGATCTGGTCTGTGTTGCAACCAATACACTCCAACCAGGCATTGAATTGAGAACTGTCAAAGAGCACCATCTCCTGGCAGACCAAGGAAGTGTCCATAAGAAAATTAAAAATAAGTAGCAGAGGCTTTTCCTGGCCTCTATAGCCTCCCTGCCCAAGGCCCTAGGAAGTGACTGTACAACCAATTACTGGGTTCAGTGCCCAGTTTTGAGCAACCAGCAGGACAATCCTAACAATCCAAGTCGAGCAAAAAATCAAAGAGCTGTGGTAACTCACAGCCTCCTGCCACTAAATCCCTATAAAAGAGAAAGATATGGAGCATCTGAGTAAACTACATCCTAACCAGATGCCTAAACCCCAGCAAAAAATTACAAACCATACTAAGAAAATAGAAGACATGGCCCAAGAAAAGGAATACATCAAAGTCCCAGAAGAGATGCAGAATTTGAGAGAACTAATCAGTGAGATGAGCACAAATTTCCAAAATCAAATTAATGAGGTGAAGGACAATATAGTTAAAGAGATAAATGACATAAAGAAAACATTGAGCAAATGCAAAGAAGAATTTGAAATCCTGAACAGAAAAGTAACATGGGAATGAAAGATACAATAGGTGAAGTCAAAAACACATTTGAATAGACCACAGTTTGTTTATCGATTCATCTGTTGATGGACACCTGGGTTGTTTCCAACTTTTGGCAATGATGAATAATGTGCTATGAACATCGGTGTGCAGATGTCTGTTAGTGTCACTGCTCTCAGTTCTTCTGGGTATATACCCAGTAGTGGCATTGCAGGGTCACGTGGTAAGTCTATATTCAACTTCTTTAGGAACTGCCAAACAGTCCTCCATAGTGGTTTATTATGCAGCTGTAAGAAGAAATGAAGTCATAAAGCATATGGCAACATGGATGAACCTGGAGGACATTATGTTGAGTGAAGCAAGCCAGACAGAAAAGGACAAATACTGTATAAATGCATTACTATGAACCAAATATATTGTGTAATATATTGTTTGATTCAAAAAAAATTTTATATGTAACCATTACATTTAATTGAGAAATGTATATATTTATTCATCTATGTTTACTTTTTAGTTTTTAATTGTTTATGTTTTCAATTATTAAATGTACAAAATAAAGTTAAAAAAAAAAAAAAAGCAGACCAAAAAAAAAATTGTGGGCAAATGTGGGACACACTTGTCATTTTTCCCACGTAAGGACATAAAAAGAGTTCATAAAAAAAAAAAAAAGACCTTTATTGTAAAGTTGTAAAATAAATAGAAAAATAGATTGAAAGGAATTACAAATTTTAAAGGAGAGTGCAATCCCAGGTTAGATTTAATATCAATTGTAAGAAATAGTATAGCAACAAACATATATAAATGTAAATAATAATTCTAACATAATAGAAATTAAATTTGAAGGTAGCAAGAAAAAAAAACACATTTGAGGCATACAACAGCAGATTCAAAATGATAGAAGAAAGAATAAGTGATACTGAAGACAGAGCAGCTAAAATTGAAGAGAGAAAAGAATGGAAAAAAATTGAGCAGGGGCTCAGAGAGTTGAATGACAACACAAAATGCAACAACATACATGTCATGGGAGTTCCAGAAGGAGAAGAGAAGGGAAAGGGGGCAGAAAGAGTATTTGAGGAAATAATAGCTGAAAATTTCCCAACTTTCATGAAAGAAATGAACTTACATGTCCAAGAAGCACACTGTACCCCAATCAGAATAAATCCAAAGAGACCTATGCCAAGACACATACTACTCAGAATGTCAAATGTCAAAGATAAAGAGAAAATTCTCAGAGCAGCAAGAGAGAAGCAAATGGTCATGTACAAGGGACGTCCAGTAAGACTTAGTGCAGATTTCTCTTCAGAAACCATGGAGGCAAGAAGACAGTGGTATGATACAATTAGGAAACTGAAAGAAAAACTGCCAGCCGAGAATTCTTTATCCAGCAAAACTGTCCTTCAAATACAAAGGTGAGTATAAAATATTCACAAACAAACAGAAACTAAGAGAGTTTGCAAAAAAGAATCCACCTTTGCAGGAAATGTTAAAGGAAGCCTTAGAACCTGAAAGAAAAACACAGGAGAGAGATTCTGGGGCAAGATGGCGTTGGTGTAGGAGGGCGCACACTGCAAGCTCCCAGACCAAGGCGGATTGGGGACGGGGTCCTGCCCGGGGGTCTGTGCTGTGCACGCGTGGAGTGAGAGGCTTGGGACATCTATCTGCGCAGATCGGTGGCGTGGACCGAACGGTGGAGATTCGTGAGTTTTGAGGCTGCCGGTGGAGGTTGGCACAGGCGGCTGAGCCCCTCAGTTACAGAAATAAAAAATAAAACGGCCATTTGGAGCCGCGGGCGGGGCGAAAAAATTTTATTTTCTGGGGAGCTGGCTGCCTGGCGCCCCTTGGACCTTGTGTGAACAGAGCAAACAAGCTAGTCAGCACCCGGTGAACCGGAGGGGGCATTTTGGTCGGGAACGCAGCTGATTTCCCTAGCCACCCAGGGATAAGACCCGGGCCGCTGCGGAGCCAGGAGGAAGGGACACTTCCCAAAGAAGGGAGGGTTCGGTTGGAAGACAGGGAAGGGTATTTTATATTTTTAGACATCGATCTGGCTGCCTGCACCACCCCATAGCTTTGGGGAGCAGATAAGCCGAACTGAAGCAGCACCAGGCTGAGAGCAGACACGAATCTGCACTCAAACTGATTTACTGAGCAGCCCGGTGACGCTGGAGCTCGGCGCCAGAAGGGGCGGAATCCGCCGTCTTTAGCACTCTTCACTGACTAACATCAGAGTTTCAGCTAACCTGGGGAGTCCGGAAAGTGGAACGTGCTTGATTAATTTCCACGGGCCCAGCTAGGGTCCCTTCCGTAAGGGGGTTGGTCTAGAAGAGGAATTATTTTGGGTCCTGCATTTGGCTAAAAAAAAAAAAAAAAAAA
>JAKSZT010054419.1:4270400-4370745 GCA_026826555.1 Tolypeutes matacus | reverse complement strand
AAAAAAAAAAAAAAAAAAAGTGAGGTCACCTCAACAATTGAAAAATAAATTCTTTTTAATTTAGTTTAATAGCTAAAAGCTGCTTCAGGACCTGCATATAGAACCCTGTGGGGAAATTCATTGATAAACACAAGTAGGCAGGAAGGATCCACGTGGACCCTAGGGGAATCATTGACCCCCCTTAGCTCTGTTTGACTGCTTGCCTGTGTGGATCATTGGTTTCTCTCTGTTACTTTCTGGTCTATTGCTATTATTCCCATTTTCCTCCCCCCTTCCTTTTTCCTTCTATTTTTTTTTTAAATAGGTGCTGCCATCTGGTCGCTTATTTGCTGGGCTTCTTATTCAGTAATTTCCCACTCGCTGTATATATTGATTCTGTATTACAAACTATCGCTTATCCTTCCTGCATGTTTCTGCCTTCTGTTTTCTGTTGTGGCTCTTAGAGACAACATTTTTTCATAGACCCACAACTTAAGGGTGTCAATTTATATCCCATCTATTTTGTTTCCTTCTTCTTTTTTCTTTTTTTTTTTTTATTAGCATTAATTTTTTCCTTTCAGACCTTTCTCTACTATTTCTCTACCTCCTCATAATTCTAGCCTTCTAAATCACTATATATATATATTCCTCCATTTGTTTTCCCAGTCCATTATAGGAACTCCATATTTTTTCCTAGTACTCTACACTGCCTACACAAGTTAAATATTCATCTCATTGAATCTCATTTTGCCCCTCTTCTAACTTTTATCAACATTTCTATTATCCTTCTGCCTTCCTTACATCTTTTGATTCCTCTGGCCCTAACCTTTTGCCTTCAAGGGAACATAGAAAGAAGTAAGGAAATAAAATAAGAAGAAAAACTGCCAAAGAGAAAACTAAACTCACACACAGAACCAACAGCTAAATAAAATTCTAGAGCATAGAGAAAAGCTAATCAACTGAACAAACCCATCAAGATAATATGATGACCAGAGGGCAACAGAAAAATACAAATGACTCTGAAAAACTGGAAAACATGGACCAGTCCAGTGCACAAAATAAAAACCAGGAAGCAATGCAGTACATCGAACAACTAATCAAAGCTATCCAAACAAATATCATGGACCAACTTAAAGAACTGAAGGAAGAGATTAAGGATATAAAGAAGACACTGGGAGAACATACTGAAAAAACAGCTAACACACCTAAAAAGGTAATGGATATGATGGGGAACAAAGACACAAGTCAAGAAATGAAAAAGACGCTGGACTCACATGGCAGCAGAATTGAACAGGCAGAGGAAAGAATTAGTGATATGGAAGACAATACAGTTGAAATCAAAGAGATTGTAGAAAAGATAGACAAAAAGATAGAAAAAATCCAGTATGGTCTCAGGGAATTAACCGATAATGCAAGACGCACAAACATACGCATTATGGGCATCCCAGAAGGAGAAGAGAAGGGAAAGGGAACAGAAGGAGTGTTGAAGGAAGTTATGGCTGAAAACTTCCCAACTCTATTGAGAGAGATGGATGTGCAGATTCAGGAAGCACAGCGCACCCCAAATAGTATAAATCCCAACAGGCCAACTCCAAGACATATACTTGTCAAACTGTCCAATGCTCAAGACAAAGAGAAAATACTCAAGGCAGCAAGAGAAAAGAGAACCATCACATACAAGGGAAGCACAATAAGATTAAGTGCTGATTTCTCAGCTGAAACCATGGAGGCAAGAAGACAGTGGTATGACATAGTCAAAACACTAAAAGAAAAAAACTTCCAGCCACGAATTCTCTATCCAGCAAAATTGGCATTCAAAAATGATGGAGAGTTCAAAATATTCACAGATAAACAGCAATTAAGAGAGTATGTCAAGAAGAAACCAGCACTTCAAGAAATACTAAAGGAATCTCTACAAATTGAAAGGAAAAAACAAAGGAGAGAGAGTTGGAGGAGAGTTTAAAAACAACTGAAAACTCAAAAAGAGAAACAAAACAACATATGACATACATTAACCCAAAGAAAAAATGACTGAAGTAAGAAATTCGTTACGAGTAATAACACTGAATGTTAATGGATTAAATTCACCAATCAAAAGACACAGATTGGCAGAATGGATAAGAAAATATGATCCATCTATATGCTGTCTACAAGAAACCCACCTTCAGCCCAGGGATTCAAGGAGGCTGAAAGTGAATGGCTGGAAAACCATTTTACAAGCTAACAATAGCCAAAAAAGGGCAGGAGTAGCTATTCTAATATCAGACAAAATAGACTTTAAATGCAAAACTATTGTAAGAGACAAAGATGGACACTACATATTAGTAAAAGGAGTAATCTCTCAAGAAGAGAGAACAATCATCAACATTTACGCACCTAATCGAGGTGCCTCAAAATATGTGCGGCAAACTCTGGAAAAACTAAGAGGAGAAATAAATTCCTCTACAATTATAGCAGGGGACTTCAACACACCACTATCATCATTAGACAGAACATCTAGGCAGAGAATCAGTAAAGAAACGAAGGCACTCAACAATACATTAGAAGATTTGGACTTAATAGACATATACAGAACACTACACCCAAATACAGCGGGATTTACATTCTTCTCCAGTGCACATGGAACATACTCCAAAATAGACCACATGCTAGGCCCCAAAACAACACTCAATGAATTCAGAAAGATTGAGATTATACAAAGTAATTTCTCTGACCGCAACGGAATGAAGTTGGAAATCAATAAGGGCCAGAGAAACAGGTTAGGCACAAGGATATGGAAGTTAAACAACACACTCTTAGACAAACAGTGGGTCAAAGAGGAAATTTCAAAAGAAATCAGTAACTACCTTGAAACTAATGAAAACAACAACACAACATATCAAAACCTATGGGATGCAGCGAAAGCAGTCCTGAGAGGGAAGTTCATAGCCATAAATTCATATATTAAAAAAGAAGAAAGAGCTAAAATTGAAGACCTAACTACACACTTGGAGGAATTGGAAAAACAACAACAAACTAAACCTAAAGGAAGTAGAAAACAGGAAATAACCAAGATTAGAGCAGAACTAAATGAAATAGAGAATAAGAAAGCACTGGAAACAATAAACAAAACCAAAAGCTGGTTCTTCGAGAATATCAACAAAATTGACAAACCCTTAGCCAGACTAACAAAGAAAAAGAGAGAACAGATGCAAATACATAAAATAAGGAATGAGCAAGGTGATATCACTACTGACCCCACAGAAATAAAGAGTATCATAAGAGGATACTTTGAAAAATTATATGCCAACAAGAATGACAATTTAGAGGAAATGGACAAGTTTCTAGAAACCCACAAACAGCCGACATTGATGAAAGAAGAAATAGATGAACTCAACAGCCCAATTACAAGTAAAGAGATAGACTCAGTCATTAAAAACCTCCCAACTAAGAAGAGTCCAGGACCAGATGGCTTCACAGCTGAATTCTACCAAACATTCCGGAAAGAGCTAACACCAATTCTACTTAAGCTTTTCCAAAAAATAGAAGTAGAAGGAATACTACCTAACTCATTCTATGATGCCAACATTACCCTAATACCAAAACCAAATAAAGATACCACAAGAAAGGAAAATTACAGACCAATTTCTCTAATGAACCTAGATGCTAAAATCCTTAACAAAATACTTGCTAATCGCATTCAACAACATATCAAAAGGATTATACACCATGACCAAGTGGGTTTCATCCCAGGTATGCAAGGATGGTTCAATATAAGAAAATCAATCAATGTAATACACCACATAAACAAACTGAAAGAAAAAAATCACATGATCATCTCTATAGATGCAGAAAAAGCATTCGACAAAATACAGCACTCTTTCCTCATAAAAACACTACAAAAGATAGGAATAGATGGAAACTTTCTGAAAATGATAAAGGGTATATATGAAAAACCCAAAGCTAACATCATTTTCAACAGTGAAATCCTAAAAGCCTTCCCTCTGAGATCGGGAACAAGACAAGGATGCCCACTATCACCACTCCTATTTAACATTGTCTTAGAAGTACTTGCACGAGCACTGAGACAAGAAAAGGACATAAAAGGCATCCAGATTGGAAAAGAAGAAGTAAAAATTTCATTATTTGCAGATGACATGATCCTATACATAGAAAGCCCTGAGAAATCGACAACAAGCCTTCTAGAACTTATAAAGGAGTTCAGTAATGTTGCAGGCTATAAGATCAATGCTCAAAAATCAGTAGCATTTCTATACACCAATAACCAGCAAACTGAGGAGGAAATCAGGAAAAAAATACCATTTACAATAGTAAACAAAAGAATCAAATACCTAGGAATAAATTTAACTAAAGATGTAAAGGACTTATATACAGAAAACTACACAACACTGTTAAAGGAAATCAAAGAAGACTTAAATAAATGGAAAAATATTCCCTGTTCATGGATGGGAAGATTAAACATCATCAAGATGTCTATCCTACCCAAACTAATCTACAGATTTAATGCAATCCCAATAAAAGTCAACACTATATTTTTTAAGGAACTGGAAAAACTAACCACAAAATATATTTGGAGAGGTAAGAGGCCCCGAATTGCCAAAGATATATTGAAAAAGAAAAATGAAGTTGGAGGTATCACATTACCTGACTTTAAAACTTACTACAAAGCTACAGTGATCAAAACTGCATGGTATTGGCACAAGGATAGACCTACTGAACAATGGAACCGGATTGAGAGTTCTGATATAGATCCTCGCATATACAGTCATCTGATATTTGACAAGGCCACGAAACCCACTCAGCTGGGAGAGAGTGGCCTCTTTAACAAATGGTGCTTGGAGAACTGGATATCCATATCCAAAAGAATGAGAGAAGAATACTATCTCACACCTTATACAAAAATCAACTCAAGATGGATCAAAGATCTAAATATAAGAGCCAAAACCATAAAAACCTTGGAAGATAATGTAGGGAAGCATCTACAGGACCTTGTAATAGGAAATGGTTTCATGAACTTCACAGCCAAAGCACGAGCAGCAAGAGAAAAAATGATAAATGGGATCTCCTCAAAATTAAAAACTTCTGCACCTCTAAGGATGTTATTAAGAAAATAAAAAGGCAACCTACCCAATGGGAAAAAATATTCGGCAACCATATATCTGATAGGAGCCTAATATCCTGCATATATAAAGAAATCCTTCACCTCGAAAATAAAAGGACAAACAACCCATATAAAAAATGGGCAAGTGACCTGAAAAGACACTTCTCCAAGGAAGAAATACAAATGGCTAAAAAGCACATGAAAAAATGCTCAACATCACTTGCTATCAGGGAAATGCAAATCAAAACTACAATGAGATACCATCTTACACCCATCAGAATGGCAGCTATTAAAAAAACAGGAGACACTAAATGTTGGAGAGGATGTGGAGGAATAGGAACCCTCATCCACTGCTGGTGGGACTACGGTATGGTCCAACCACTGTGGAGGACAGTTTGGCAGCTCCTCAGAAAACTAGCAATAGATCTTCCGTATGATCCAGCAATTCCACTGCTGGGTATATACCCAGAAGAACTGAAAACAAAAATACAAACAGATATATGCACACCAATGTTTATAGCGGCATTGTTCACCATTGCCAAAAGTTGGAATCAGCCCCGGTGCCCATCAACAGACGAATGGATAAGCAAAATGTGGCACATACATACAATGGAATATTACTCAGCGGTAAGAAGGAACAAAGTGCTAACACATGGAATAACGTGGATGAATCTTGAAGACCTTATGTTGAGTGAAGCAAGCCAGGCACTGAAGGATGAACAGTATATGACCTCACTGATCTGAACTGAGGAAAGTGAGCAGTCTCTGAGAACCATTGTCTGAAAGATAGGTTAACAAAGGAGAGTAAGAGAAGAGCAGGCTTTGAGCCATCTCCCATATGGACATAAACTATGGTAAAGGGATAGAGTGTGGTTGCATGTTGGGGGATGGGGCAGATGAGCGGTGGTGTTCCTGGGTTTGGTGGTACAACACTGGGGGGTGGATGGTTTAGGAAGTGCTGGTTCAAATCCCCAGAGCATGCAACTGTGAATCTTGACATTCCATGGGTTAGGAGAGGGGGGTATCATGGGCCCTGGGGGGCTGGGGAGAAGGGAACAGTCAAGATCTAATGGGATGTTTGGTGGTCATGGGGAAGGTTTTTCATTACCTTTCAGTAATGGACACAGGACATGGTAAATATCATCAAAATTATTTAACTGTATCATCTAAATTGTAAACTATACTGTAAATCACTGACAATGTTTAGTTGCTATATTTTGCTATCTGCATAACAGTTATAACAATGCTAACAACCAAAAAAAAAAAAGGAGGGGGAGTTAATATGGGGTGGGGAAGCGGGGGTGGTTTGGTATCTGGGAGTCTCCGGCACTCCGTGTGTGACTTTGCTGTGACCTAAAACTTCTTTGAAAATTAAATGAAAAATTGGGAGACAATGGGGATTGAGAGGAGGAAGGTGTCATGGCACACCAGACATCCGATAACACAGTGATAAAGGGAAGGAAAAGAGGGAAAAAAGAAGAGAGAAAGGAAATAAAAATGAATATATATATATATTTTTAAAGGCATTTCCTTTGCTTTTTTGCCCATTTTTTGAATGTCCCAATCCACTAATTATATTTTATTTTGTTTTGTTCTTTGTTTGATTATTTGTTTTTTTTTCCTTCTCTCTCTCTTTTTTTTTTCCCCCCCTGAGTTTCCTTATGTTTGTCTCTTGCATGTAAGCTTATCACACTTGTTTCTTTTTCCTAGTAAGTGTCTTTGATTATTTTATGGACTAAATGTTCATGGAGGATTTGGATCACAGAAGGGTTACAATGGGTACTGCGGGGGATTATTGGGGGGAGGGTGTCTGGGGTGGGGGTTCGTGGAGATTGGTTCAACCGAATATGCATGAAAGATATACAAAATCATTCAAAGGATCGGGGGATGGGGCATGGTCACGATGGGTGGATAATCACACAATAAATGAGGGAATCTGAATTCCTAGCCTGGAGAGCTCTGCCACAATCTCCAAGGGAGCAGCAATAGTCCTCTGAGTGTAGGGACAGTGCCTGTCAAAATAGGATGACCCACTGATGTTTTTTTTGTTTGTTTTTTTTTGTTTTTTTTTTTTGTTTTTTTTTTTTATTGATTACTACCCTTGTGAGTTTTTGCTCTTGCAAATGAGACTTAGCCTGCAGTAGTGGGGTGCCTAAGGGTTGCCACCTGAGAGCCTCCTTGTTGCTCAAATGTGGCCTCTCTCTAAGCCAAACTCAGCATATGATTGCATTACCTTCCCCCCAACATGGGACATGACTCCCGGGGATGAGCCTCCCTGGCAACGAGGGATTAATACCAAGTGCCAACTGGCAGCTTTGTGCAGTGGCAGTATCGTAGCCAATGAGGTTTATCCGAGGCACGATTATTGCTAATTGAAAACTTTTCCCAAGTGCCATGTGGCAACACAACTGGAAAAAGACCTTGAATAAAAGGGGGAAACGGTAAAGACAAATGAGTTCAAGTGGCTAAGAGACTTCAAAGAGAGTCGGGAGGTCATCCCAGAGGTAACTCTTACGCACACCTCAGTAGGAGCTCATAGAACATCTAAGTGCCTATCACCCCACTCAGTGGGGTTCCTGAGACCTCCAGAGACACCCTGGTCTTATATAAGGGGGGATAGCCCCAGAGACTGATGCCTTATCAGTGGGTTCTATTTTGGAATCTGTGCTCCTGAGAGTGACAGAATTAGACTCAAATAAGTCCTCCCTGCACATGGTTCACCAGTCCCTTCTATTCAAACCTACATGTGATGCTGGAGTTTCTTAGGTATACTTCCAGAGACTGGAGCCTCCCGCCTACCTATGTGCCAGGTGTGCATGAAATCTAGGTGGAGCTGCAACTCCTACCCTACAGCTCAATGGACTCATCCAAGTCACCTGGTGAGGAGACAACGATGGGAAATGGCCATCCCAGGGAATGGAGAGGGCCTGCATCTGCAGGCAGGATCATCCCACCCACCATATCCATGGGATATAAGCCCTCTCTCACTTGGAGTTGGAGTGGACATCACCATCCCAGTCGCCTCTGGATTGGGGGAAGAACTATGGACTAGAGTGGACTTGATGGTATTCTCTTGCTCACATATGGTGATTCTTGCAATACAAGAAATTATAACAATGAGGTGGAGCCAGTGGCCACTTGACAGTTTTTGGGTAGGGAGGGGATGAGCAGTTGAAATACAGGGGCTTCTTTGGGAGTTGGAGGTTGTCCTGAGTACTGTTGTGGCAATGGATGTAAGCCATTTTAAATCAGCACACACCACTCAGAACTGAGTGGGAGAGAGTGTGGTCTACAGTGTGAACTGTGGTCTATGGTTGGTGGCAAGGCTCCAGGATGTGTAAGTTCATTGAGGTTGGTGGGCCACACTATGGGAGATGTTTGTGTTGGATGTGGTGGGAGGTGTGGGAGGTGGGCAGCATGGGAATCCCAGTGGGTTCCGTGTAATATTTTGGGTAATCTGAGCACCTCTTAAAATATATGTATATATATATAAAAAAATAAATAAATAAATTTCCAAAAAAAAAACACATTAGAAGGGAGCAGATGTGGCTCAAGCAGTTGGACACCTGCTTCTCAAATAGGAGGTCCTGGGTTCAGTTCCCAGAGCTTCCTAAAAACAAAAAGAAAAAACAACAAGCAAACAAGTGAAAAAAACAACTCAGGGGAGCCAATATGGCTCAGTGGTTGAGTGCTGGCTTCCCACAAACGAGGTCCATGGCTCAATTCCTGATCCACGATACCTAAAACACACACACACACACACACACACACATTAGAAGCATACAGCAGCAGACTCAAAATGATAGGAGAAAGAACAAATGATACAAAAGACAGAACAGCTGAAATTGAAGAGAGAGAAGAACAGAGAGATAAAAGAATGGAAAAAATTGAGCAGGGCTCAGGAAGTTGAATGATAAGATGAAATGCAACAACATACATGTCATGGGAGTTCCAGAAGGAAAAGAGAAGGGGAAAGGGGCAGAAAGAGTATTTGAGGAAATAACAGCTGAAAATTTCTCAACTCTCATGAAAGAAATGGACTTTAATGTCCAAGAAGCGCTGTGTACCCCAATCAAAATAAATCCAAATAGACCTATTCCAAGACACATACTACTCAGAATGTAATAATCAAAGATAAAGAGAAAATTCTGAAGGCAGCAAGGGAGAAGCAAACCATCATATACAAGGGATGCCCAGTAGGACTTAGTGTGGATTTCTCATCGGAAACCATGGAGGTGAGAAGACAGTAGTATGATACAATTGGGATACTGAAAGAGAAAAACTACCAGCCGAGAATTCTTTTTTTTTTTTTTTAGGAGGTATTGGGGATTGAACCCAGGACTTCGTACATGGGAAGCAAGCACTCAAACACTGAGCCACATACACTCCACTTGAGAATTCCTTATCTGGAAAAATTGTCCTTCAAATATAAAGATGAGTTTAAAATAATCACAAACAAACAGAAACTAACAGAGTTCATTAAAAAAAGAATCCATCATTGCAGGCAATATTAAAGGGAGCCCTATAGCCCAAAAGAAAAAGAAGAAGAGAGAGGCTTGGAGGAGAGTATAGAAGGCAAGAATAGCAGAAAGGATAACCAAAAGAGTAAAAAGACAGGCGAAAATAATATATGGCACATGAAAACCAAAAAATAAAATGGTGGAAGTAAATAATGGATTTACAGTAATATCATTGAGTGTGAATGGATTAAACTCCCTGATCAAAAGATATAGGCTAACAGAATGGATTAAAAAATATATATGTTTTTTATATATGTTCTATATGTTGCCTACAAGAGCCTCACCTTAGACCCAGGGATACAAACCAGCTGAAAATGAAAGGTTGGAAAAAGATACCCCCACAAACGGTAGCTAAAAAAGAGCAGGGGTAGCTATACTAATATAGGACAAAACAGACTTTAAATGCAAAAAGTTATGAAATACAGATGGCCATTATATATTAATAAAAGGGGCGATCCACCAGGAAGAAATAACAGTCATAAATATCTATGCACCTAACCAGGGTGCCCCAAAATACATGAGGCAAACTCTGGCAAAACTGAAAGGAGAAATAGATATCTCTACAATAATAGTTGGAGACATCAACACACCACCCACATCATTAGATATAGAACACCTAGACCAAAGATCAACAAGGAAACAGAGAACATGAAAAATACAGTAAATGAGCTAGACCTAACAGACATATACAGAACATTGCATCCCAAATCAGTGGGTTATATATTCTTCTCAAGTGCTCATGGATTATTCTCCAAGATAGACCACATTAGGTCTCAATAAATATAAAAACATTGAAATTATACAAAGCACCTTCTCAGATAATAATGGACTGAAACTGGAAAATCAATAATAGACAAGAAAGGGGAAAATTCACAAATGTGTGGAGACTAAACAACACATACTCTTAAACAATCAATGGGTAAAAGAAGAAATTATAAGTGAAATTAGTAAATATATTGAGTCAAATAAAAACGAGAACACATTTTATCGGATATAGCAAAGGCAGTCCTGAGAGGGAAATTTTAGTCCTAAATGCCTATATTAAAAAAGAAGAAAGAACTAAAATCAAAGATCTAACTGAACAACTAGAGAAACTAGAAAAAGAACAGCAAACCATTCCCAAAGCAAGCAGAAGGAAAAAAAATAATAAAGATTAGAGCAGAAATAAACAAAATTGAGAACAAAGAACAGTAGAGAAAATCAACAAAGCCAAAAGGTGGTTCTTTGAGACAATCAATAAAATTGACATGCCCTTGGCTAGACTAACAAAGAAAAAGGGGAGGGAAGATGCAAATAAATAAAATCAGAAATGAAATGGGAGAAGTTATGACTGACCCCACAGAAGAAAAAGGATCATAAGAGGATAATATAAGAAACTGCTAACTGCAGTATCTACAAACTGCAGGCCTTGCTGTGGCCTTGCCTGCGCAACGTAACCCCCTCCCCCATTCCCCTTTTCCCTCTCTCCCTCTTCCTTGTTCCTTCTCACCAATCTGAGCTCTCGCCCCAGTTATTGCCTTTTTTGGACAACCTTGCTTCGCCCCTTGCCGCCCCCAAATTCTGCCCCTTTTCCCTAGCAACCCCTGACCCTAACCACTGCCCAATGATAAGCCTCCACCATCGGCTGAGGAACTGCCCCCAGCCTAAAGAGTATATATGCTCTGTACTTCCTCAATAAAGCTCTCTCTCTCTCTCTCTTGCTTCTTCCCCCGCACTAAAAGGTCTCGAGTCTTTCTTTCACGCGCGGTCCTTACCAGATACCCCCCACACCTGAGCCGTGGAGACCAGGGAGCCCCCAACCCGACGCCGCTCCCTGAGAACCTCCTCACCCTCGCCGTTCCCGGAGTGCGCACCGGACGGCCCATAACTAGCCAGTGTCGCCCCCCGGGCTGCAGCAGGGCTGATCACCCTCAGGCCCGGGAACAAAGCGGCAGCTAACAAACTAGACAACCTAGATGAAATGGACAAATTCCTAGAAACACACAAACAACCTACACTGACACTACAAGAAATACAAGAACTTAACAAACCAATGACATTTAAAAAGATTAAATCAGTCATCAAAAATCTCCCAACAAAGAAAAGTCCAGGACCAGATGACTTCACAGGTGAATTCTACCAAGGATTTTGAGAAGAATTAACACCAATCCTGTTTAAACTCTTCCAAAACAATGAAGAGGAGGAAAATTACCCCACACATTTTATGAAGCCAACATCACGCTAATACCAAAGCCAGTTAAAGATACTACAAGCAAAGAAAATTACAGACCAATCTCTCTAGTGAACATAAATGCAAAAATTCTCAACAAAATACTTACAAATAGAATTCATCAGCATATCAAAAGAATTATACACACAGAGTGCTGAAATCCTGAGATTGTCTGCCCTGTCTATAGTGTCTAGATGTCTCCAGAGCCCTCAGGAGCCCCAATGTTTGAAGCAGACAAGGATATCATTGACTTACTGCAGCAGTCAAAGATATCCTGCTGAAACATGCATAAGCATAACCTCTGGAATGTCCTTCCAACTCATTTTGAAATCTCTTAGCCATAAAAACTCATTTGTATTTAATATTTCCCCCTTTTGGTCAAGGTCTGTTTCCAAATGCATCACTAGTCAGCGCTTGGTAATAATCCCTCGGTGCTAGGGTGGCTCATCCCCAGGAGTCATGTCCCATGCTGGAGGGAAGGTAATGCCTTTATATACTGAGTTCGGCTTAGAGAGAGACCACATTTGAGCAACAAGGAGGCTTTCAGGAGGTAACTCTTATGCAATATATAATACTAGGCTAAGTTTCAAAATCTCAATACGTGTTCATCAATTGTAACAAATGTACCACACTAATGAAAGATATTGTTAATGTGGGAAAGTGTGGGAGGGGGTGGGGTATATGGGAATCCCCTATATTTTTAATGTAACATTTATGTAATCTAGAGCTTCTTTAAAAAAAAAAAACAATTTTTAAAAAAGAATTATACATCACGACCAAGTGGGATTTATTCCTGGTAAACTAGGGTGGTTCAACATTAAGAAAATAAATTAACATAATACACCACATGAACAAATTGAAAGAAAAAAAACTACATGATCATCTCAATGAATGCAGAAAAAGGCATTCAACAAAATCCAGCATCCTTTCTTGATAAAAAACACTTCTAAAGATAGGAATAGAAGGAAAGTTCCTCAATATGATAAAGGGCATATATGAAAAACCCACAGCCAACATCGTACTCAATGGGGAAAGGTTGAAAGCTTTCCTTCTAAGATTGGGACAAGACAAGGATGCTCACTGTCATCACTGTTATTCAACATTGTGCTAGATGTTCTAGTTAGCACAATTAGACAAGAAAAAAATAAAATGCATCCAAATAGGGAAAGGGGAAGTAAAATGCTCACTATTCACAGGTGACATGATCCCATATTTAGAAAATTATGAAATGTCTATGACAAAGCTATTTGAGCTAATAAATGAGTTCAGCAAAGTGGCAGGATAGAAGAGCAACACGCAAAAATCAATGTTTCTGTGCTCCAGTATTGAACAATCTGAGGGGGAAATCAGGGTGAAAATTCCATTTTCAATAGCAATAAAAATGACTCAAATACCTAGGAATCAATTTAACCAAAGAAGTATAGCACCTATAGGCAGAAAACTTCAAAACAGTGCTAAAAGAAATCAATGAAGACCTAAACAAATGAAAAGACATTCCATGTTCATGGATTGGAAGACTAAATATCATGAAGATGTCAATCCTATGCAAACCGATTTACAGATTCAATGCAATACCAATCAAAATTCCAACAGCCTACTTTATAGAAAGTGCACCTGAATAGCTAAAAGCATTATAAAAAAAGAAGTGTGATGTGGGAAGAATTTCACTGCCTGACCCTGAAATATATTACAAAGCTACCGTGGTCAAAATAGCATGATATTGACACATTGATCATTAGAATGGAATTTAGAGTCCAGAAATAAACCCTCAACTCTATGTCCAACTGGTTTTTGACAAACCTACCAAGTCCATGTTAATGGGACAAGCCAGTCTTCAAGAAATGGGGCTGGGATAACTGGATATCCATAACGAAAAGAATAAAAGAGGACCCGTATCTCACTCCCTATACAAGAATCCACTTAGGGAGCAGATGTAGCTCAAGTGATTGAGTGCCTGTTTCCCATGTATGGGGTCCTGGGTTCAATCCTCAGTACCTCCTAAAACAAACAAAAAACCAACTCTTTTGGGGGAACAAATGCAGCTTAGTGGTTGAGCGCCTGCTTCCCAATATGAGGTCCTGGGTTCAATCCCCAGTACCTCCTTAAAAAAAAAATAGAATCAACTCAAAAATGGATCAAAGACCTAAATATAAAAACCAGGACCATAAAATTACTAGAAGAAAATGTAAGAGGGAGAAGCAGCAAGATGACATCAGTTTAAAAGGGCGCTCATCATCTCTCTCACAAGGGATGGCTGAGTGGGAGTAAGATCCTGCCCGAGTGGGCTGTTTTGAGAACTCACAGAGCAGGAGGCCTCAGAGCATTGATATGGAGGGAGCTGGACAGGGGAATAGGTTGCTCAAGGTAAAACCATGAGTTCTCACTCTGTGGCTGGAAACTGCGGACGGCTAAGCTCCACCCTTGGGGCAGGAAGCTGCTGTGAGCCCTGACTCCTGCTGGCCACCCAGCAGGAAGGAGTGTTCTTCAAGAGTGGGAGGGTTCGGTGGGGGGTGGAGAGGGGTTTCCTTTCTGTGGGTTTGGTTGCCTAGACCTCATTTTAGCTTTGGGGTGAATACCGGCCAGCTCGAGGGGGCACCAGGAAGAGGGGAGAGGTGAATCTGCTGAGGAAGGTTGATTTACCTTATCACCCTAGGATAGAGAAATTTGGCCTGGGATGGGGCAGAGTCAGGCAATTGACTAGCCCTGTGCTGAAAACTATCAAAATTTCAACTTCCCTAAGGGAGGTGAGCAGTAGGAAGTGCTTAATAAGCTTCCAAAATCCAATTTAGGGTCCCCTGGGAGGAGGGGGTTGTCTGGAAGAGGGTCGAGAGTCATTTTTCTGTGGTGAGTTCAGCCACCAGGGTCCCATTTGAATTTCATAAAGGAACTCAACCTGACCAGGAGAGATGAAGGGGTTATCCACTCACACAGGCTATTGCATCCTGCCACCATGGGAAAGAAAGCAATAAGAATAGAAAGGAGACAGAGACAGATGGACTCCTGATCAGCAGGAGTCTACCCAACTGCAAAGAGTCAAGCTTGCCCAAGGGAAAGTGACTGGAGAGCTTTCTGAAGAGCTAACAGAACCAACTAGAAAGGTTAGCTCGGTGGAGGAGATTCCACCTTGAATATACAAGGTCCCTAGATCAATTCTTGGCTCCTCTTAGAGCAGTGATCCACCGCTGATACTTTAGGACATCCGCTGATACTTTAGGGCATGGAGAACATAGACATTATTTTTTGTTTGTTTGTTTCCAAGGTTTCAAATTGACACAAAATTTGTACAAAAATTCTTTGTGCTGTCACAATATATAACTGATATAGCTTAATAACAGACATAGACAATTTTTATAGATTTCACATAAATAGCATATAAAATGCCTTTACAAACCATGTTTCTTTAATATATTTATATTACAACACAAAATTTCTTTATGAAAGTGTTAAATCATTTGCAGAGGAAGTGGGGAAAAGAGAGGGAGAAGAGGGATAACAAGATTTCAAAACTAATCTTCACTAATTCTCCTAAATATTTGGCAATTATTTTCCTTTATAGACAATTATAGGTTTACAACTTTGAAACATATCGAAAATGCAGTGCATTGATTTAATTTTTTTAAAATCAGCAGTGTCAAATATATTTTTCAGGTATCAAATTCCCCTTTCTAAACATATTCAGATTCATAAATTTTAGACTCATGAAATAATGGTTTTAAGTAAAAACCTTAAAAATCTTTAGTTAAATAATCCCATATCTGGATTAAGTCATGGTAGACTTAATTTTTTTTAAAGATTCCAATTTATTTGTTCATCAATAAAATGTGGTATTTGACAATATCCCCAGAGAATGTGCTTCTTATGTGAGGGAAGATGATAATCTTCTCTTACACTTGCTACTAATTAGGACATTTACATAGCCACTAATTTATCAGAATTTATTTTCATATTGACGTTTCCACTTGGAACATCATTATCATCCCAGCACTGAAGACTTATCCATTCTTGAAACAAGGAACCACTTGATGTTAGTATTTCTTTGTTACAGTGCTTAGTCGTGGTATTATTAAGCACAATGAATTTTTCTTAATGAATGTGGATGGATTAAGGCAAAAAGGACGTAACTTAGCCCCCTCAATAATTTGTTCTCTTTCTGTCTTTGTAAGAATTGTTGTTGAACTTATGTGAACTACAGATCTGCTGGCTGGAAAGACACAAGTTTTCCCTTTTAGCAACACCAGGCATTTTAAGTATGAGGTCAAAATCTTGGTGCTCACAGCATCTTCCCTTCACCTACCATTATGATCATTCCTCAGTAGTACTCACAATGCTGATTTTCAAATGATACCATTTATTTGCTATATGGTAATATATGTAGAATTTGTCTTGTTAAAAATATTTAAGATTTATTGGGTAATAATCTGTTCATTCTTTGTAAGCTCTCCATTGAATAATTTTTCATTTTTACAACCATTTTCTGCATGGTTGTTACCTTTTCATCTTCTTCACAGAGCTAAGTGGTCCTGCCCTTCAAAAGATGAAGGATTTTTGAAAGAGCCTCCAATTCTGTCCCACAATGTGAAATACTGTCCATAGTTATAGTCAAAGAACATATGGTGGTCTGTATGATGAGCTGAGCTATTAATAAATGGTCTGAAGAGTTGGGGGACACGAAAATCACCATCATGAATGGAAATTGTCCAGATGTTGACCAAAATGTATAAACCTAAATAAACCACCTTATGTAAAGGAAAGATAAAAGGGTATATATGGTAAGGTAAACTCTGAAGGAAACCATCCAAAGGGTGAAATGCATGACTTGCAAATGTAGTGGGAATCTTCCAGACATGATGAGGTTTATGTACGTGCTTATATGAAAGCCTATGATGAAGGCCTCTGTGAATCCAGTAGATCAGCATGCCAGTGAAAAAGAGAAAGGATATTACACTAACAATGAGTCAAAACCAACCAAATGGAAACTCTCCTATGCTGTACTTTACTGTAACCTTTCAGCTCTAAAATGAACAATGCAACAATGGGAATACTTATCCATGGCAATGACTGGACAGTAAACTTAATCTCTCGATAGACCTGATTCTTTAAAAATTGTGGATGTTTCATCAATGAATGATCATAGACAATATAATAGCTCAGCGTTGCAAAGAGGAAATAAAGGATATAAGCACCAAGATTCGTTATAATCAGGAGACTAATAGTTTGTCGGAAGATTTCATCCTCTGGCCAGGTAGATGGATATACATTGGGTTTAAAAAAATAACAACTGCAGCATTGAGTACAAGATCCATCTTAGCACCTGCCTGGCTCCCCCGGGGTGCGCAGCTATCCTCAGGTCCGTGTCACTGCCCAGTGCCGGGTATCCAGGAGGCAGTCAATGAACGCTTGGTTCGGCCGCCGTTCTAGGTGCTCCCGTTTCCAGGTTAGTGGAGCCGGTCTGCCTAGACATTATTTTTGTATTAGCTTCTCTTGGGTCTCTTATTTTTCCTTTAAAAAAAAAAAAAGGTTACTTTTTAAAATATATATAACTTAGTTCACTCGCTAAAACCCGCTTCAAAACCTGCCAATTGATGAACACCGGCAGCCTGAGAAGCTCCTCAGGGGCCTAAGAGGGAAGGCTATTTTTCCTTAGTTTGTGTTTGACTGCTTTCTAGTGTGTTTGTTTTTTGTGTGTTTTTGTTTTTGTTTTCTCTTTCTTCCCCCCTTCCCCTCCCCCCTTTCCCCCTTAATTAGGTGCTGCTGGCTTGTTTCTTGTTTGCTGTGTTTCCTCTTCGTTGATTTCCACTTTTCTGTGTATACTGATTTTTTTCTACCAATGCTCTTTTCCTTCCTTCATCTTTCTATCTTCTGCTTTCTGTTGTTGTTCTTACATTCCACCTCTCTTTGTTTAGTCCTCAGTTTTTCTGGTTTTTATTTCTATCTTGTCTATCCTGTTCAACTTTTTTTCTTTTTTCTTTTCTTTTCTCTTTCCCTCTCTCCTCATTGTTCTGGCATTTTAATTCATTCTATATATTTTTCTCTATTTGGTTTCTCATTTCATTGTTGGTACGCCACTTTTTTATTCCTATTACTCTACACTGCTTACATGAGTTAAATATTCATTTTCCAAGGTCTTATATGGTTCCTCTTCTAGTGATTACTATTGTTATTACCATTAACCTTTTTCTTTTCTTACTTCTTTCACTTTCTCTGGCCCTAATCTTTTTCCTTCAAAGGAACATAGACAACAGCAAGGAAATAGAATAAGAGGAACAACGTGTCAAAGAGAAAACTTAACACACACACAGAAACAGCAACTAACTAAAACCCTAGAGTAGAGAGAGAAGCCAATCAACTGAATAAACCCATCAAGATAAAAAGATGACCAGACAGCAAAAAAATTACAAACCATACTAAGAAACAGGAAGACATGGCCCAGTCCAATGAACAAACTAAAAACCAGGAAGAGATGCAGAACATTGAATAACTAATCAAAGCTCTCCAAACAAATATCATGGGCCAACTTAATGAAGTGAAGGAAGAGATCAAGGATATTAAGAAGACACTGGGGAAACATACTGAAGAAATTGTAAAAATACATAAAAAGATAACGGATATGACGGTGATGAATGGCACAATCCAAGAAATTAAAAATACACTGGAAGCACATAACAGCAGATTTGAACAGGCAGAGGAAGGAATTAGCAATGTGGAAGACAGTACACCTGAAATTAAACAGATAGTAGAACAGATAGATAACACAAAAAATCCAGCAGGGACTTAGGGATTTGAACAACAACACAAAATGCACAAATATACACATTATAGGCATCCCAGAGGGAGAAGAGAAGGGAAAGGGTACAGAAGGCCTGTTGGAGGAAATAATAGTTGAAAACTTCCCAACCCTATTGAGGGAGATGGAGGTACATGTTCAGGAAGCACAGCGCATCCCAAACAGTATAAATCCCAACAGGCTTACTCCAAGACATATATTTGTCAAAATGTCCAATGCTCAAGACAAAGAGAAAATACTGAAAGCAGCAAGAGGAAAGAGAACCATCACATACAAGGGAAGCTCCATAAGATTAAGTGCTGGTTTCTCATCTGAAACCATGGAGGCAAGAAGGCAGTGGTATGACATAGTTAAGGTACTGAAAGAAAAAAACTTCCAGCCACGAATTCTCTATCCAGCAAAGCTGGCATCCAAAATTGATGGAGAGTTCAAAATATTCGTGGATAAACAGAAATTAAGAGAGTATGCCAATAAGAAACCTGTCCTTCAAGAAATACTAAAGGGAGTTCTACAGGTTGAAAGGAAAAAACAAGAGAGAGAGAGTTGGAGGAGAGTGTAAGAACAACTAAAAGGACAAAAAGAGAAATAAAAACAACATATGACATACATAAACCCAGAGAAAATATGGCTAATGTAAGTAATTCCTTGAGAGTAATAACATTGAATGTTAATGGATTAAACTCACCAGTCAAGAGACACAGATTGGCAGAATAAGGAAATATGACCCATCTATATGCTGTTTACAAGAAACCCACCTTAGACCCAGGGACACAAGGAGGCTGAAAGTGAATGGCTGGAAAACAATCTTACAAGCAAATAATAACCAAAAAAGGGCAGGAGTAGCTATACTAATATTGGACAAAATAGACTTTAAATGCAAAACGATTGTAAGAGACAAAGATGGATATTATATATTAGTAAAATGGGTAATCTTTCAAGAAGAAAGAATAATCATAAACATTTATGCACCTAACCAAGGTGTCTCAAAATACATGAGGCAAACACTGGAAAAACTAAGTGGAGAAATAGATGCCTCTACAATTATAGTGGGGGATTTTAATACACCATTATCACCATTAGACAGAACATCTCAACAAAGAATCAATAAAGAAACAGACAGAATAATACATTAGAAGATCTGGACCTAATAGACATATACAGAACACTACACCCAAATATAGCAGGATATACATTCTTTTCGAGTGCACATGGATCATTTTCCAAGATAGACCACATGCTAGGCCACAGAAAAATGCTCAATGAATTCAGAAAGATTGAAATTATAAAAAGTAATTTCTCTGACCACAGTGGAATGAAGCTGGAATTCAGTAAGGACCAGAGAACCAGATTAGGCACAAAGATATGGAAGTTAAACAGCACACTCTTGGACAAACAGTGGGTCAAGGAGGAAATCTCAAAAGAAATCAGTAACTACCTTGAAACAAATGAAAATGACTACACAACATATCAAAATTTATGAGATGAAGCAAAAGCTGTACTGAGAGGGAAATCCAAGCCATAAATGCATATATCATAAAAGAAGAAAGAGCTAAAATCGAAGACCTAACTGCACACTTGGAGGAATTAGAAAAAGAACAACAAACTAACCTTAAAGGAAGTAGAAAGAAGGAAATAACAAAGACTAGAGCAGAACTAAATGAAATAGAAAATAAGAAAGCACTAGAAAAAAATAAACAAAACCAAAAGCTAGTTCTTCAAGAATATCAATAAAATTGACAAATCCTTAGCTAGACTAACAAAGAAGAAAAGAGAGAAGATGGCAAATAGACAAAATAAGAAATGAGGAAGGGGATATCACCACTGACCCCACAGAAATAAAGAGTATCATAAGAAGATACTTTGAAAAATTATATGCCAACAAGAAGGATAATTTAGAGGAAATGAATAAATTCCTAGAAACTCACAAGCACCCTACATTGATGAAAGAAGAAATCAATGAACTCAACAGACCAATCACGAGTAAAGAGATAGAATCAGTCATCAAAAGCCTCCCAACTAAGAAGAGCCCAGGACCAGACAGCTTCACAGATGAATTCTACCAAACATTCTGGAAAGAACTAACACCAATCCTGCTTAAACTCTTGCAAAAAATAGAAGTAGAAGGAACATTACCTAACTTATTCTATGATGCCAATCTTACCCTAATACCAAAGCCAAACAAAGAAGCCACAAGAAAAGAAATTACAGACCAATCTCTCTAATGAACCTAGATGTTAAAATCCTCAACAAAATACTTGCTAATCATATTCAACAACACATCAAAGGAATTATACACCATAATCATCCCGGGTTTGCAAGGATGGTTCAACATAATAAAATCAATCAATGTACTACACCACATAAACAGATCAAAAGAAAAAAAAATCACATGATCATCTCTATAGACACAGAAAAAGCATTCAACAAAATACAGCACCCTTTCCTGATTAAAAATACTGCAAAAGATAGGAATAGAAGGAAACTTTCTGAACATAATAAAAGGTATATATGGAAAACCCATAGCTAACATCATATTCAATGGTGAAATCCTAAAAGCTTTCCCTCTAAGATCGGGAACAAGACAATGATGCCCACTATCACCGCTCCTATTTAACATTGTATTAGAAGTACTTGCTCGAGCACTGAGGCAAGAAAAAGATATAAAAGGCATCCAAATTGGAAAGGAAGAAGTAAAAATTTCACTATTTGCAGATGACATGATCCTATACATAGAAAGCCCTGAGAAATCTACAACAAAGCTTCTAGAATTTACAAATGAGTTCAATAAAGTCGCAGGTTATAAGATCAATGCACAAAAATCAGTAGCATTTCTGTACACCAAAAATGAGCAATCTGAGGAGGAAATCAAGAAAAAAATACCATTTACAATAGTAACTAAAAGAATTAAATAGGAATAAATTTAACTAAAGATGTCAATGACCTATACACAGAAAACTATACAACACTGTTAAAGGAAATCAAAGAAGCCTTAAATAAATGGAAGAATATCCCCTGTTTATGGATAGGAAGACTAAACATCATTAAGATGTCTATCCTACCCAAACTAATCTACAGATTTAATACAATCCCAATAAAAATCAACAAAGTATTTTTTACTGAATTGGAAAAACTAATTCAATTAGTTTTGAATTATATACCCAGAAGAATTGGAAGCAAGGACACGAACAGATATATGCATAAACCAATGTTCATAGCGGCATTATTCACTATTACCAAAAGTTGGAATCAACACAAATGCCCATCAACAGATGAATGGATAAACAAAATGTGATACATACATACAATAGAATATTGCTCAGCTGTAAGAAGGAATACAGTGCTCACACGGGATAACAAGGATGAATCTTGAGGACCTTATGTTGAGTGAAGCAAGCCAGGCATTGAAGGACAAATATTACATGACCTCACTAATATGAATTAAGCAAATCAAGCAGACTCAGAGAGCTATTGTCTGGAAGATAGGTTTACAGGAAATAGAAAGGGAGAAGAATATTGTGAGCCAATGCCCATATGGGCGTAATCTGTGATAAGGTGGAAGTGTGTAGTTAGGCACTGAAGGGATATGACAGGAGGGTAGTGATACTATTGGGTTGTGTGGTGCAGGTTTGACAGGTGGGTAGAGCAGGGAGGGTGGGTTGGATGGTCCATGGAACTGGGGGGAGGGCTGGGGGAGGGACCAGAGGAACAATGGGGATTTGCGGGTATGTGGTTGAAAGTACAAAATTGGGAAGGCTCTTATGGCAATATGACAAGGAAGGGTTACTGGTTTAGGGTGTTGGATGGGGGGGCATTCAGTACAGGGCACACCTGGGGCAGGCTTCTAGGGAATGTGCAAGTGATCATTTTGTCATAATGTGTTGTATCAGTGGGTGGAGACCCACATAATGAGTGGGAAGGAGCTGGACTCCCATCCTGGGGAGGACTGATATGTTCTCAAACAGAGGGGTGGGAGTCTCTCGAGAGCATGGGTGTTTCCTAATAGGGGAGGACAAACCAGTGTGTCAAGACCTCAGTGTTGTTGCAAGTAACTATGAATATTGTCATCCAAGGAGTGAAGCCAGGTGGTTGCCGTGGGCCCCAAGGGGAGGGAGAGGGAGGAATAGAATAGATCAAACAGGCGGTATTTAGTGAGCAATGGAAGTGTTCTACATGGTCTTGCAATGATGGACACAGGCCATATTAAATATACTAAATTTATGAAAGTGTATGCTCTAAAATGTACACCATAATGTAAACCACTGATCATGGTTAGTAGCTATGTTTCACTATTTGTATATCAGTTGTAACAAATATACCATCCACATATAAAAAGGTATTAATATGGGAAGGGGGAAAAGGTGGAGGATGTTGGGTAAATGGGAGTCCCCTGCATTCTGTATGTGACTTTACTGTGACCTAAAACTTCATTGAAAACAAAATGAAAAAAAGTAAGACACTGGGGAATAAATGGAAGAAAATGTCACTGTACATACAGGACAACAGATATTACAGTGATGAAAGTCAAAATGTCAAAAAATTATTTTTAAGTATTTTTCATTATTTTTTAATATCCCAATTTTCAAATTTTATTTTTAGTTTTCTTTAAATTCCTATGTATTTTATTTCTTATATTTAAACCTACCATTATTATTTCATTTTCCTATTAATTGTATTTGGCTATTTTATTGGCTTCATTTTTTTTTTTTTTTTTTTAACTGGGAGGTCCTGGGGATAAAACCCAGGTCCTTCCATATGGGAGATGGACACCCAACCATTTGAGCTACATCCATCCCCTGGCTTCATTTTTTAAGAAGCTTTGGATCACAGAAGGATTACAACTGTGGCAGGGGAGGATCATTGGTGTGGGGTGTCAATGATGGGGGATACATGGAAGTTCACCTGGACATACATATAAGGTATATAAATGTGTTCAAATGTTTATGGGGCATGGTCACAGTGGGTGGAGATTCACACAATAACCGAGAGAATATTGAATTCCCATCCTGGAAAGCTCTGTCACATTCTCTAATGTAGCAGCAACTGTACCCCAAGTGCAGGGGCAATGACTGGTGAAGGAGGATTGTCCATTGATGGGCCCTTGATATTGATGACTATGCTTGTGAGCCTTTCCTCTTGAAATTGAAACTTAGCCTAGTGTTGTGGGGTGCCTAAGAGTTGCCTCCTGAGAGCCTCCTTGTTGCTTAAATGTGGTCCCTCTTTAAGCCAAACTCAGCATATGAATGCATTGCCTTCCCTCCAGTGTGGGACATGACTCCCGGGGATGAGCCTCCCTGGCACTGAGGGATTGCTACCAAGCACCAAATAGCAATGCAACTGGAAAAAGACCTCAAATAAAAGGGGGGGGAAGGTAAAGACAAATGAGTTTATATGGCTAAGAGACATCAAAGTGAGTAGGGAGGTCATCCCAGATGTAACGCTTATATACATCTCAGCAGGATCTCATAGACTGCGAAAGTGGATACTACCTCAAATAGTGGGGCTCCTGAGGGCTCTGGAGACACCAGGTTCTATGGTCAGGGCAGATAGCTCCAGAGTTTGGTGCCTTGCCAGTGGGTCCTACTTTGGAGTTTGTGCTCCTGAGAGTGACAGAGTTCGACTCAGTTATGGCTTCCCTACACATGGCTCATCTGTCCCTTCTATTTGAACCTATACTTGGTGCTGGAGTTGGTAGGTGTACATCCAAGAGACTTGAATATTTGGGCTGTCCATGTGCCAGCTGGGCCCTGAGCCTCAGTGGAGTTGCAACACCTCCTCTCGAGTTCATTGGACTCACCCAGGACAACTAACAAGGCAGTGAGGATTGACAACCACCATACCAAGGAAACAAAAGAGCCTACAAATGCAAGCAAGAGAGTCCCATCCATCAGCTGTATGGGATTGAAGCCCCCTCTCAAGGAGAGGTGGAGTGGACATCACCATCCCAGAATCTTCAGGACTGGGGAATGAACTATGGACTAAAGTGGACTTACTGGTATTCTACAATAGATTTGTTGTGATTCTAGCACTGGAAGAAATCACAGCATTGATGTGGAGGCAGTGGCCCCTGGAGGCTCTGGGGGCAGGGGGAGGGAAAGACAGGTGTAATGCGGGGGCTTTTTCAGGACTTGGGAATCATCCTGAATGGCATTGCAATGACAGATAAATGCCATTATATATCTTTCCATAGCCTGCAGAACTGTGTAGGAGAGAGTGTAAACTACAACGTGAACTATGGTCCATGCTCAATGGCAATGCCCCAGGATGTGTTTAGCAATTGCAATGAATGTGCCACACTAATGAAGAATGTTGTCTATGTGGGAGGATGGGGGAGGTGTGGGGAGTGGGGCATATGGGAATCTCTATTTTTTGTGTAACATTTGTATAATCTAAGTGTCTTTATAAAAATAAAAATATATATATTAAAAAAGGAAAATGTAAGCAAACATCTTAGAGATCTTGTGGTAGGTAGTGCTTTCTTAGACCTTACACCCAAAGCACAAGCAACAAAAGGGAAAAATAGGTAAATGAGACCTCCTCAAAATTAAACACTTTTTCACCTCACAGAACTTTCTCAAAAGGGCGAAAGGCAGCCAACTCAATGGGAAAAAATATTTAGAAATCACATATCCAATAGGGGTTTAATATCCATGATATATAAAGAGATGCTACAACTCAACAATAAAAAGACAAATGACCTGATTAAAAAATGGGCAAAAGACTTGAATAGACATTTGTCTAAAGAAGAAATGCAAATGGTTAGAAAAAAAAAAAAAAACACATGAAAAAATGTTCAACATCACTAGCAATTAGGGAGATGCAAATCAAACCTACAACAAGATGTTATTTCACACCTGTTAGAATGGCCACTATTAAAAAGACAGAGAACTACAAGTGTTGAACAGAATGTGCAGAGATAAGGATGCATATTCACTGTTGGTGGGAATGTAGAATGGTACAGCCACTGTGAGGACAGTTTCACAGTTCCTAAGGAAGTTGAATATAGATTTGCCATGTCACGCAGCAATATCACTACTGGGTATGTATCCAAAAGAACTGAGAGCAGTGACACAAATAGACTTCTGCATACCTATTTCATCGTGAAGTTATTCACAATTGCCAAAACACGGAAAAACCCAGGTGTCCATCAGCCGATGAATGGATAAACAAACTGTGGTGTATACACCTAATGGAATATTATGCAGCTGTAAGAAGAAATGAAGTCATGAAGCATATGGCAACATGGATGAACTTGGAGGACATTATGTTGAGTGAAGCAAGCCAGACACAAAAGGACAAATACTGTATGATTGTGCTACTATGAACTTAATACATTGTGTAATCTCAGGGAGTTAATAACTAGAATATAGGTCACCAGAAAATAGAATGAGTTTAGAGAATGGAAAGCTGAGGGTTAACTTGTGCAAAATTGGCAAAAAGGATGTGTGTTAATCTTTGGAAATGAATAGAAAAGGGAAAGCATAACTTAATGTTTGTAACTAACAGTGCTATTATATGGATAAGATAGGGGTTTAAAGGGAAAAGTCTAACGTCATGTATATTACTAGAAGGAAAGCTAAAAAAAATGTAACATAAGACTGTATAGCATAGTAAAACCTCATGTGAAATATGAATATGGGTAATATTGCATATATGACTGTTTTTCTTTGAAACTGAACAACTGTATGCTAATATTACAAGATGTTAATATCATTAAAAATTATGCTACAAAGCCCCAGGATGTGTATATCCATTGCAGGTGATATGCCGCACTAATGAAAGATGTTTATGTGGGATATTATGGGAGGTGTGGGAGATGGGGAACATGGGAATCCCTGTAATTTTTGTGTAACATTTATGCAATCTAAGCATCTTTTAAAATATATATTAAAAAATAACATTTATGTAAGCAAATGCACATATATGCATATATATTTATGTATCATTTTATAAAAAAAAAGTTATCTGAAAAATACCTTATAAATTATGCAATACTAAATAAACTGGTGTTATTATTTTTTTTAATTATGCTACATGAAAGAAACCAGACACAAAGTACTACATATTGTATTATTCCATTTATATAAAATGTAAATATAAATCCATTTATAAAGATGAAATTAGATTAGTGGTTATGTAGAGCTGGGGAAGGATAGAGGGATAGAGAGGTGACTGCTAAGGGGTGTGAAGTTTTTCTTTTTTGGAGTAATGAAATTGTTCTCAAATTTTTTGTGATGATGAATGTACAACATTGTGATTATACTAAAAGTCATTGATTATACACTTTGGATGGAGTGTGTGGTATGTGAATATATCTCAATTAAACTGCTTTAAATAACTATATAAATCAAACTTATCTCTTGCCAAATCATAGCAGAAAATCTATACATTTCTTTATGTCTGGCTTTGACACATTAAAAAAAAACTGCCAACACATTTCAGACAATGTACTAGAAATAATAAACATTTTTTTTAAGATTTTATTTATTTATTCATTTATCCCCCCCTTGCTGCTTGTGCTTGCTGGGTCAGCTAACCACGCCGTGCGGGCGGGCTTGCCTCCCATATGGTAAACTGGAGCCCTACTGATTGAGCCACAGCCGCTTCCAAAAAAACATTTTTAAAAACCGTATATTCCCTTTATGTGCTATGCACTTTCAGAGTTTCTAAATGAGGCTAACGTTGTCCCTGGCAAACAATGGTATGCTGCAGATTTTGGTAAGGAAAATTACGCTGATAAATACCCAAGACACGTGTATATTTCAACAGTATATTTTTTTTCACAGTTACCAAGAAGAAAAATTGCATTCAACGCATACATCTATAAACACTCTGATTCCTCACTGTATGGATTTGGAGGAGGTGGGAATGCAAAGCCTTTCAACAGTCTGGGGAACCAGATTGTCCACTTCTGGCATTGTATATTACTTCTCACAGGCTTCTGAATCTAGGGTCCCCTGAAAAGTTCAGAGCTGACTGCACCTGCTTGTCTGTGGCAGAACTGATAGTTTGTGACTCAGTCTTCTTTAGCTTCTCAGAGTCAAGAGCAAGGCACTCCTTTGAGTTGTCCCTTTTGTCCATTCCACTATCAGTTTGAGAAGAAAGTTCTTCCTAGTCAACAAAGTCATCATCTTCTCCTAAAAGGGAATTTCCTTTGGCTGTAGATTCAAATGCAGTGTGAGTGTCAGGAAGTTCCTTATTGACCTCGGTCACTTGGTAGATCTGTTGGTTGCCTCCCTAGAAGATTCCAGTTTCTTGAACTTTCCAGACACAGGGCTTCTGGAGGCTTTATCTTTGTGCAATCTATTGACTTCTCCAAAGATGTTGTTGATTTGGCATCTGAAGTGATGATTCTCTCTCCGTTCTGCTGCTATTTTTCTTTGTTGAGAGATTTGAACTTACTGGATGGGTTGATATCCTTTTCAGAAGCCAGGTCTTCCCATTCCACCATTCTCCAGGCCTGCACAGAGCACAAAGAAACTAAGGTAGGTCAGATGGCAAGGCATCTTTGATCTTCATGTGGGAAATGTCATTGTAGAGGGCAATGAAAACCACCTCTTCCATGGGGCAGATGAGGCCGTACTCCTCACAGCCACTTTCAATAACCAGAGCATCAGACTTGTGAGGGTCAAACATGATGTTGTTTGGAGTGGCAATCATGACGCCTCCCACCACACCCTTTCCATCAATGAAGTATCAACAATTCATTTTTTTTTAATTTAATTAATATATTTTTTATTGTGGGTAAAAATCAAAAATTTCACAATACATACCACTATTTGTAAAATGATATATAAATATATATGCATATATGTGCATTTGCTTACAAAAATGTTGTTTATATATATATATATATATATATATATATTTTTTTTTTTTTTTTTTTTAAGAGGTGCTTAGATTACCTAAAATTGTCCTGAGTGCCGTTGTGGCAACGGATGTAGGCCATTTTAAATCAGCACACACCACTCAGAACTGTGTGGGAGACAGTGTGGTCTACGATGTGTAAGTCCATTAAGGGTGATCAACAACTCATTTTTTTAAAATTTACCATGCCTGGCTCATCTTCTTCAGAAGTAGATGATAAGAATCTTCCAATGGGTTTTAAGGCCTTTCTTGCTAAGTCAGCATCAGGCAGTTTATTATACTCTGCATCTGATGATGGAGAGACAGTAGCACCAGGACTCGATGTTGAGCACCTTAAGATACTAGAAGGAAAGTTGGTATCTGACATAAAAAGGACCTGGCCTGGAACAATAGTATCTGTGAAAAGTTTATTCAGTTTCACTCCTTCATTGGGAGTGATGTTAAACTTCAGTGCTATGGAGTTTAGGTTGTTTTGGCTTCCAGCAATGTATTCCATAGACCATGGGGCTTCTGAACCACCATCTTCTTCTCTTTTTTATCAAGTGTTTTGTTTTGATTGTCACTGTGTGCCAGGTGCTGTGCTAGGTGCAAGACTTAGATTTATTTGATGGCATCTGCCTCAACATAATAGTCACTCCACTTCGTTTCTCCTACTCCCCTCAATACTATAGTATCTCTTTAATTCTGTATGCCTGATCTCCTTTGATTATTTTTTCTCTCTTTTTTTCTCATCAGTAATATAGTCCTCCTCATTCACAGGAATGTTGCACTTGTCTTGTTCTAGAATGACTGTATTAGCATCTTCTTTTCCAGTATGAGCCCTTGTAGCTGAAGCTGAGGCTGCCTCTGCATTTTGTTTAGCTTCTTTTTTCTTTTTCAATTGAGCAAAATACGTTTGTTTCCATTCCTTCTTCTCTTCCTTGGTATCCATACTACAACTTCAAAAGTACAAAGTAAGTATTTGGAAAAGTCCTCCGTTTTATCAACCCTAGAGGACAGGGGGCACCGGCTCCTCGGTCCCAGAGAAGGGGATCGGGCACGCGCATTTAGGGGAGTGGTGGTCTCTGCTGTTTGGCGTGGGGGAGCATAACCTCCCTGGTGGGTGGAAGGAGCCGTTGGGGGTGAGAACCGTGCCCTGAGGAGGTGCAGGGAGATGAAGCGGGAACATCCAGACGCATCCACCAGGACCCAGCGGCCGAGCTGCGGATGCAACAGCTACCGGGCTTGCTCAGCTGTTGCTGCTGCCCCCAAGCGCAAGGCATCAGTCCCAGCGGGCTCAGTGGCTGGCCACAGGCAGGAAAGCTGGAGGTGGTGCTATGCCTGGCAATGCCTGTCTCCTCTACTCATGAATCTTCACTGCAGATGGGCAGTCTCCTCCTTCCGTTCTTCCAAGGATGTTACAGGATGCTTTTCTGGTCCCCTAGACCCCCCAAGCAGGTGATTTAGATAGCTCTGTAGCTCTGGCTGATTACTAACTGCACTGGGGGAGGTGTTGCCTCTTGGAGCTCCCTACTCTCCTGCCATCTTGCCCCTCCTCCCTCCCTCAGTTTTGAAGGACATTTTTACTGGATAAAGAATTTTGGGCTGGCAGTTTTCCTCTCTCAGTATCTTAAATATTAATATATAATACCACTGCCTTCTCCCCTCCATGTTTTCTGATGAGAAATCGGCACTTAGACTTATTGAAGATCCCTTGTATGTGATAAATCACCTTTTTCTTGCTGCTTTCAGAATTCTTTCTTTATCTTTGGCATTTGACATTCTGATTAGTATGTGTCTCAGAGTAGGTCTATTAAGATTTATTCTGTTTGGAGCATACTGTGCTTCTTGGACATGTATATCTGTGTCTTTCACAAGAGTTGGGAAATTGTTGGCCATTATTCCTCAAATATTCTTTCTGACCCCTTTTCCTTCTCTTCTCTTCCTGGGACACCCAGGCACATATGGTTGTGTGCTTCGTGCTGTCACTCAAATCCCCGAGACACTGCGCGAGTTTTTCTATTCTTTTCTATCTGTTCTTCTGACTGTATGATTTCTATTGTCCTCTTTCTAGTTTGTTGATTCTTTCTCCTGCCTGTTCAAATCTGCTGTTGTATGACTCTACTGTATTTTTAATCTCTACTACTGTGCATTTTATCCCCATAATTTCTATGTTTCTTTTCATACCTTCAAATGTTTCTTTATTCTCACACATTGTTTTATTAATATCCTTTAGCACTATAACCATATTTTCCTTCATCTCCTTGAATTGATTCAGGAGATTTTTTTTTTTTAACAAATCAATTTTATTGATACATATTAATAAAGCATACAATCCATCCAAAGTGTATAATCAATGGTAATTGGCATAATCACATAGTTGTGCATTCATCACTTCAATCATTATTAGAGCATTTTCATTATTTCAATAATAATAATAATAAACAAAGTAACAAGAAAATTCTTCACCTCTCAATCTCTCTCTGTTTCCCCTGCTGTACATAGCTGCTATTTCTGGTTATACTTGCACAATTATTTATTTATTTATTTATTTATTTATTAAGCAGTTTTGTTGAGATATATTCACATATCATACAATCTATCAAAAGTGTATAATCAAGGGCTTTTAGTATAATCACAATTTTGTGCATTCATCACCACAAAAATTTTTAGAACAATTTCATTACTCCAAAGGGAAAAACTCCACACACCTTAGCAGCCCTTCTGCAGTCCTACATAACCACTGATTTAATTTCATCTTTATAAATTGATTTATATTTACATTTTATATAAATGGAATCATACAATATGTAGTACTTTGTGTCTGGTTTCTTTCACTTAGAATAATGTGTTTTCTTCTCTGATATGAATATCTAGTACTATTAACATACATTTGTTCAGTTCAAAGAAAAACGGTCTTATATATGCATTTTACCCATATTCATATTTCACATGTAGTTTTACTATGCTATACAGTCCCATGTTACATTTTTTAGCTCTCCTTTTAGTGATCTACATGACCTTAGACTTTCCCTTTAAACCACGTTCATACCCACATAATAGTACTGCTAGGTACAAACATTATCTTGGGCTTTCACCTTTTCTATTCATTTCCAGAGATTAACACACATCCTTTTTACCAATTCTGCACAAGTTAACCCTCAGCTTTCCATTTTCTAAGCTCATTCTATTTTCTGGTGACCCATATTCAAGTTATTAACTCCATGAGATTACACAATATATTAAGTTCATCATAGCATAATCATACCGTATTTGTCCTTTTGTGTCTGGCTTGCTTTACTCAACATAATGTCCTCCAGGCTCATCCATGTTGTCATATGCTTCGCGATTTCATTGCTTCTTAGAGCTGAATAATATTCCATTAAGTGTATGCACCACAGTTTGTTTATCCATTGATTGATTGATGGACACCTGGGTTTACTTCAATTTTTGGCAATCGTGAATAACGCTGCTATGAACATCGGTGTGCAGGTGTCTGTTTGTATCACTGTTCTCAGTCCTTCTGGGTATATACTCAGTAGTGGTATTGCCAGGTCATGTGGCAAATCTATATTCAACTTCCTTAGTAACTGCCAAACAGTCCTCCACAGTGGCTGTACCATTCTACATTTTCACCAACAGTGAATAAGTGTTCATATCTATCCATATCCTCTTCAACGCTTGTAGTTCCATGTCTTATTTTTTAGTTTTTAGGAGTTTTTTTTTTCTGTCTTTTTAAAAGTGGCCATTCTAATAGGTATGAAATGAAATCTCATTGTAGCTTTCCTTTGCATTTCCTTAATTGCTTGTGAAGTTGAACTTTTTTCATGTGGTTTTTTTTTTTTTTTTTTTTTTTTTTCGCCATTTATATTTCTTCTTCAGACAAAAGTCTATTCAAGTCTTTTGACCATTTTTAAATAGGGTCGTTTGTCTTTTTATTGTTGAGTTGTAGCATCTCTTTATATACCATGGATATTAAACCCTTATCGGATATGTGATTTCCAAATGTTTTCTCCCATTGAGTCGGCTGCCTTTTCACCCTTTTGAGAAAGTCCTGTGAGGTGCAAAAGTGTTTAATTTTGAGGAAGTCTCATTTATCTATTTTTTCTTTTGTTGCTTGTGCTTTGGTGTAAGGTCCAAGAAACCACTACCTACCACAAGGCCTTTAAGATGTTTCCCTACAATTTCTTCTGGTAGTTTTATGGTCCTGGCTTTTATATTTAGGTCTTCGATCCATTTTGAGTTGATTCTTGTATAGGAAATGAAATAGGTGTCCTCTTTCATCACTAATTTGGTAATTGCCTTTTCTATTTCTGTAAAGTAGCTTGTTGGACTTTGGATTGGTGTTGCATTGAATCTATAAATCAGTTTGGGTAGGATTGACATTTTCACATTTAGTCTTCCAATACATGAACACAGAATGCCTTTTCATTTGTTTAGGTCTTCATTGATTTCTTTTAGTATTGTTTTGCAGTTTTCTGCATATAGGTTCTGTACTTCTTTGGTGAAATTGATTCCTAGGCATTTGAGTCTTTTTGTTGCTATTGAAAATGGAATTTTCCCCCTAATTTTCCCCTCAGATTGTTCAATACTAGTGTAGAGAAACATTACTGATTATTACATGTTGATCTTATATCCTGCCACTTTACTGAACTCATTTATTAGTTCAAGTAGCTTCATCATAGACATTTCAGAATTTTCTAAATATAGGATCATGTCATCTGCAAATAGTGAGAGTTTGTATTTTTTTTTTTTTTTTTACCGGGAGGTCCCGGGTATCGAACCCGGGTGCCTCCATATGGGAGACGGATGCCCAACCATTTGAGCCACATCCGTCCCCCAATAGTGAGAGTTTTACTTCCTCTTTTCCTATTTGGATGTTGTTTTTTTTTTTTTTTCCTTGTCTAATTGCACTAGCTAGAACTTCTAGCACAATGTTGAATAACAATAGTGACAGTGGGCATCCTTATATTCCCAATTTTAGAGTGAAAGCTTTCAACCTTTCCCCATTGAATACGATGTTGGCTGTGGGTTTTTCATATATGCTCTTTATCATATTGAGGAACTTTCCTTCTATTCCTACCTTTAAAAGTGTTTTTATCAAGAAAGGATGCTGGATTTTATCGAATGCCTTTTCTGCATCGATCAAGATGATCATGTGTCTTTTTTTTTCCTTCAATTTGTTAATGTGATATATTACATTAATTGATTTTCTTATGTTGAACCACCTTTGCAAACCAGGAATTAATTCCACTTGTTAGTGATGTATAAATCTTTTGATATGCTGTTGGATTCTATTTGCAAGTATTTTGTTGAGAAGTTTTGCATCTATGTTCATTAGAGAGATTGGTCTGTTTCTTTTCTTGTAGTATCTTTATCTGGCTTTGGTATTAGGGAGATGTTGGCTTCATAAAATGTGTTGGGTAATTTTCCCTCCTCTTCAATTTTTTGGAAGCTTTTAAATGCCTGGTAGAATTCACCTGTGAAGCCATCTGGTCCTGGACTTTTATTTATTTGGAGATTTTTGATGACTGATTCAATCTCTTTAAATGTGATTGGTTTGTTAAGTTCTTGTATTTATTGTAGCGTCAGTGTAGGTTGTTTGTTCATTTCTAGGAATCTGTCCATTTCATCTAAGTTGTCTAGTTTGTTGGCATACTGTTTCTCATAATATCCTCTTATGATTCTTTTAATTTCTGTGGGGTCAGTTGTAATGTCGCCCCTTTCATTTCTGATTTTATTTATTTGAATCTTCTTTTTTTTTCGCCCCCTTGTTAGTCTAGTTAGGGGTGTGTCAATTTTATTAATCTTCTCAAAGAACTAGCTTTTGGTTTTGTTAATTTTCTCTATTGTCTTTGTTGTTGTTCTCAATTTTGTTTATTTCTGCTCTAATCTTTATTATTTCTTTCCTTGCTTGCTTTGGGAATGGTTTGCTGTTCTTTTGCTAGTTCTTTCAGTTGTTCAGTTAGATATTTGATTTTAGCTCTTTCTTCTTTTTTAATATGGGCATTTAGGACTAAAATTTCCTTCTCAGGACTGCTTTCGCTGTATCCCATAAATTTTGATAAGTGGTGTTTTCAATTTTCGTTCGTCTCAATATATATACTAATTCCACTTACAATTTCTTCTTTTATCCATTGATTATTTAGGAGTGTGTTGTTTAGTCTCCACACATTTGTGAATTTGCGTCTATTATTGATTTCCAGTTTCATTCCATTATGATTTGAGAAGGTACTTTGTATAATTTCAGTGTTTTTATATTTATTGAAACCTGCCTTGTGACCTAACATGTGGTCTATCCTGGAGAAAGATTCATGAGCACTTAAGAAGAATGTATAACCCCCTGATTTGGGTGCAACGTTCTGTATATGTCTGTTAGGTCTAGCTCGTTTATCATATTGTTCAAGCTCTCTGTTTCCTTGTTGATCTTCTGTCTAGTGTTCTATCTAATGATGTGAATGGGGTGTTTAAGTCTCCAATGATTATTGTAGAGATGTCTATTTCTCCCTTCAGTTTTGCCAGCGTTTGCCTCATGTATTTTGGGGCATCCTGGTTAGATGCATAGATACTTATGACTATTATTTCTTCCTGATGGATTGTCCAGAAGATTTGTTTTAGCTTGTTTGATTAGTTTTTCCAAGAATTGTGTCTCCTATGAAGTTTTAATTTGTTCCCTTGACTGAGCCATTACTTCTTTTTTTCTAAGTTTAAACAGTGATTTAATTTGTAACAGATAAAAACTGAAGTTCAGTTATTTAGTTTAGGATAAAAAAATAAGTCCAGTTATATCAATAACAAAAGGACGGCATGTTTTCTTCATCAGGACTTCATTTCTGGTTTGTCTCTGTTGTTGGTCCTGGTCAACTGGTGCATTTTTTTTTCCACAGGAATTTTTTTTTTCAATGGGATGATTACCTTTAGGACAACAAATGTTCATCAGACTCTAATTCTACCAGTACACATTTTAGTCATTTGTATGTATGTAGCCCCACCTTGTCCTGGCTCCAACCTTCCTACTGCATTCCTATTGACATTTATTTGTCAGGCATTTATTATGGGCCTCCAAATGGCCCCAAGTATTATTTACAGTGAATAATTTGTACATAGCACAAATCAACTCCACTGTTCTCAGTGCATAGAAGTCCCATAATCTTTTTTTGTGCTGAAATACTTTTCTCCAGTTTTTGCAAAACTATTATGTTTATTTAAACATGCACAGAGGATGTTCTTAGACAAGTATAATACCCGAGGCTCATTTGGTAAAGCAATTTGCTTTTCACTTCTTATTAGAAAAATAAAATTGTATCTTTGTAAATTGATAAGAGCCAAAAAGTATTTAAAACAAAAATAGAAAACCACATATTAATCATACAATGCATTGACTGATAAATTGAAATTCTGTCAAAATAGATTATCAGTGAGGTATTTCATTCAGACAGGCCAGAAAAAAAAACCCAAAAGGTATGTTTTATACACATGGCTCTGTGTCTTGTTAAAAGTTGCTTTCTCACTTAAAGTTTATATATAATATTTAGGAAAGGCAGATTACAAGAAGGATGGTCTCTCTCAGTCAATTTGTTGGGAGAGATTATCAACTATTTTTAATGCTGAAATGTCAAGAAGTTGGAAAGCACAAATGCATTTTGCAATTAAATATGTGGCACTATACTTTCTTAAGTGGAAATCATGTTGATTTAGTTTCCTTGGCTGCTCAAGCAAATACTATGCAATGGTTCAAACAATGGGAGTTTATTTCCTCATGGTTTTGAGGCTAAGAGAAAGTCAAAATCAAGGCATTATCAAGGCAATGCTTTCATCCCAAAGAATGGTGTTCTGGGGCTGGCTGCCAATGATCCTGGGTCCTGAGGCCTTTGTCACATGGCAATGCATATGGCAACCTGTCCTGGTCTCTCCCTTCTCTTCTGGATTCCACTGACACTCAGCTCCTTGTTCCCCTTGGCTTTCTCTCTCTGTGTCTGAATTTCACTCTGCTTATAGCAGACTCTAGTAACAGGATTAAGAACCATCCTGATTGAGGTGGGCCACACTTTAACTGGATTAACCTTATCACAAGGTCCTACTTACAATAGGTTCACACCCACAGGAATGGATTAAGTTTAAGAACATATTTTTCTAGGTTACATACAGCTCCAAACTGCCAAACATGTATTCTCTCCATTTCTCAATTTTTGAAAATTATTCCTATAAAAACCCCTGGAACTAGTTAAAGATTGACCATCTACTTCTCTTTCAAACCTTCACTCATAATTTCACCAAGTTTCTGCTTAGTGTTTGCATAGCACTTGCCCTGACTTGCTGCAAAACATTTTTCCTCAGCCATTTTAGAAAGTCTGGACATAGTTCATTCCAAATCTCTAAATGCCAAAGGAGGCTCCATAGATGCCTCAAAGGAAAGAGTTGGGAAGTGATGGCTGGAAGGTGATATTAAGAAATTACCAATATGAAATGCTCAAGAGGCTGGAAAGCAGTGCCAGGATAATAAGAAAACTGTTCAGTTTCATCTATAGTCTTGCCTTCGAGTCAATTTAAAATGGGAGTATTTTGGTTTTGAACTCCATACATAGGTTCTAGAGTTCACTGAAAGCTCAAAAACAAATATATATATAAACAGTCAGGTTTTTTTTTTTATAACATATCACCTCTTACATCAATGTTCTACTTGAAAAACAGAACTTTTAGAATTGGATTTTGTCTTATTGGCCATCTTCTCTAGTATACTTTACTTTCTATAAATGAAATGTTTGGGTAGTTCAACTAAACCTACTAAAATAGAAATGCTAGATTTAAATTCTGACTTACACAGTTTGGCCAAAATTATAACAGATCTCACTTGGGAAACCATTCACTAGCAAGTAGGGGAATTCAGTGTGTCCTTCCTTAAAAGAATAGGAACATTTAAAAACCACAACATTTGTAGTAGAGTAATACTAATCCCTTTGCCATTATTGTAGAACTTTAATTTTCATGTATTTAATTTAGTATAACCAAACCATCCTATATACTTCATACAATCATCTATGAAAAGAAGCATGAACTATTTTTGTTTTAGAGTTTTTTAAAAGGTACTATAAAAAGGAAAGTCACATTTATGCATAAAATTCCCTTTGTTTCTTCTTGCAAACCATCATTCAATGAATTTTGTACTTTTTTTGTTTTTGTTTTTGCTTCTTTGAAAGTAATTTGCACACTTAATATTTTTTATCTTCTTGGGGCAACTTCCTTTTCTCCACAAAAACCTGATTAAGGATGTTGTACCAATTTAATTTTTTTTTGGGGGGGGAGTTCTTCTTGGGTCAATTTTTTAATGTGTCTAAGACATATAAGTTGTTTAATTTGTTGGTATAAAGTTGTTGAAAATATTCCCATATAATCTTACTAACTTTTGTAAGGCCAGTAGGATGTCCCCTCTTTCATTCCTGATTTTGATAAATTATTTCTTCTCTCTCTCTCTCTCTCTCTCTTTTTTTTTTTTTTTTTGGTCAGTTTAAGTAAAGATTTCTCAATTTTGTTGATCTTTACAAAAATGATTTTTTATTTCATTTATTTACTTTATTGATTTTTTGTTTCACTTCAAATGATTCAGGAAGACAAAGAGATACACACAAACACCATATACAAATATACACATACAGAGAAAGAATGAATTGGTGAATATGAGTAAAAGGTATATAGGATATCCTTGTTCTAATCTTGCAACTTTTCTATAAGTTGGAAATAATTCCAAAATAAAAATTCATAAAATTATAAATTCTTTTCCTAACCCATAGCAGACTGCATTTTGGCTCCAATGGCCAAGAAAGGGAAAGAGAGAGAAGTGAGGGGATGGAACTCAAGGAAGACAGGCCCAAAACCACTATCCAGAGTCTTCTCACATCCCAACATAGCATGAAGAGACCCAGAAAAGGATGTTTTCATGCAGCTGAGAGCTGGCAACAGTGGCAAGAGAGGCATGTTGTTCAGGATGAAGCACAAGTCTGTGTGGCCCAAGGACAGTACACAAGGGAGAATGAGCATATTGGCAGATGCTTGCATGAATAGTGACTCACTCCCCAAGCTTTGGTGCCACATAAACTCCCTGCAGAAGTGAGATGCAATACAGAAGTTCTCAAAACCTGAATTGGCTGTGATCTCTGCCTATCAATGAATGGGGGCTTTAAATAGAAATTATAGAAAAAGCTATATTTCTTATATCTCCTGGCCTGAGAAATGCATACATTTCTGCTACACACACACACACACACGATGATAAAGCTAATTTTAAAAAGCTGGTGTGGCTATATTAATATTAGACAAAGTAGACCACAGAAGAAGGAAAATCATCACAATGGAAAGAGATATTACCTACTGATAAAAGGGTCAATTCTCTAAGAGGATATAACTATCCTAAATGTTTATGCACCTAGCTACAGAGCTCCAAAATACATGAAGGAAAAACTGATAGAATTTAAAGGAAAAATGCACAAGTCCACTTTTATACTTGAAGACACCAATATTTCTCTCTGTAATTGGTTTAGCAAGTAGACAAAATCTTCAAAGATACAGAAGTATATAATACTACCACCAACTACCTTAACTTAATTGATATTTATATAACACTACACCCAATAATGGCAGAACAGGCAGCAGAAAGGTCTTCAATAGGAAACTAAGAGGCTTAGAACAAAGTGAATCAGGACACTCATTTATCCATACATATTGAACATCATCACTTGAATGTCTCACAATGCACTGGTAGACATTCTGTAGACATTTGGATCCTGAATTCTCCCAATTTAACCCCACTTTGAAAAGAGACTTTCTTCATTGGTCACTAAACTATTCCCTAACTTAATGTTAGCCCAGCTTTTAAAAATAAATATAGCTACTTAAATATAAGAGCTGAAAACATAAAACTCTTAGGAAAAAACATAGGGGGAAATCTTCCTGACTTCGGATTTGGCAATGATTTCTTAGATAACACACTGAAAGCATGAGCAACAATACAAAACATATATAAATTGGACTTAATCAAAATTTAAAACTTTGTGCAAAGGACACTATCAAGAGAGTGAAAAGGTTACCCACAGAATGGAAAAAATATTTGGAAATCATATATCTGATAAGGGTTTAATATCCAGGATATATAAAGAACTCCAATTACTCAACAACAAAAAGACAAACAACCCACTTGAAAAATGGGCAAAGGACTTGAATAGATGTTTCTCCAAAGAAGATATACAACTGCTCAAAAGCACATGAAAAGATGCTCAACATCTTTAATAATCAGGGAAATGTAAATCAAAACCACAATGAGATGCCACTTCACATTCACCTGAATGACCATTATTAAAAATAATAAAAAATCCAGAAAATAACAAGTGCTGCCAAGGATGAGGACAAATTAGAACCCTTATGTGGTATTGGTGGGAATGTAAAATGGTGTAGCCACTGTGGAAATTAGTTTGGCAGCTCCTCAAAAAGTTGAACATAGAATTACCACATGACCCAGCAATTTCACTTTTAGGTATATACCTCCAAAGAATTGAAAGCAGGGACCCAGACACCCAAGCGCCAATATTCATAGCAGCATATTCACAATCACTAAAAGGTAGAAACAACCCCCAAGAGTCCATCAACAGATGAATGGGTAGACAAAATGTGGCATTATACATACAATGGAATATTATTCAGCCATAAAAAGGAGTGAAGTTTTTTTTTTTTGTTTTTTTTTTAAAAGATTTTATTTATTTATTCATTTATCCCCCCCTTGCTGCTCATGCTCGCTGGGTCAGTTAACCACGCCGCGCGGGCGGGCTTGCCTTCACCAGGAGGCCCCGGGAACCGAACCCGGGGCCTCCCATATGGTAAACGGGAGCCCTACTGATTGAGCCACAGCCGCTCCCCAAGGAGTGAAGTTTTGATACCTGCTACATCATGGATGAATCTTGAAATCTTTAATGTTGAGTGAAATAAGCCAGACACAAAAATAAAAATATTGTATTATTCCACTTATATGAAATAACTAGAATAAGCAAATTCAGAGAGAAAGAAAATTAAAGGTTACCAGGGGTCAAGGGTAGGGAAGAATGGAGAATTATTGCTTAATAGGTAGATTTTCCACTTGAGGTCATGAAAAAGCCTTGGTAATGCTTGGTGGTGATGGTAGCACAACATTATGAATGTAATTAATACTACTGAAGTGTACACTTAAACGATTAAAATGGAAGCAGCTGTGGCTCAAGCAACTGGGCACCTGCCTCACATGGGAGGTCCCAGTTTCGGTTCCCGGTGCCTCCTAAAGAAGACGAGCAGACGCTGCAACCAGCAAACACCGCAACCAGCAGAAGAAGCAACCAGCAGAAGAAGCAACCAGCAGGGAGTGGAAGTGGCTCAAGCAATTGGGCACCTGCGTTCTATATGGGAGGTCCTGGGTTTGGTTTCCAGTACCTCTTAAAGAAAATGAGCAGACAATGAGCAGACAGACGAGGGAGCTATCTTGAGTGTGGAGGGGATAAAAAAATGGTTAAAATGGCAAATTTTGTGGGAAGTAGATGTGGCTCAAGCGATTGGGCTCCCATCTACCATATAGGAGATCCAGGGTTCAATTCCTGGGGCCTCCTGGTGAAGGTGAGCTGGCCCGTGCAGAGAGCTGACCCATGCGGAGTGCTGGCCCAAGCGGAGAGCTGGCGCAGCAAGATGATGCAACAAAAAGAGACACAGAGGAGAGACAATAAGAAACACAGCAGACTAGGGAGCTGAGGTGGCGCAAGAGATTGAGCACCTCTCTCCCAACTCCAGAAGGTCCCAGAATTGGTTCCTAGTGCTGCCTAAAGAGAAGACAAGCAGTCATAGAAGAACACACAGCAAATGGACACAGAAAGCAGACGTTGGGGGCAGGGGGTGGAGGGGAGAAATAAATAAATCTTTTTTTTTTTAAGGCAAATTTTGTATTTTATATATATATGTTACCATGATAAAAAATGTATAGCCTTTATATATCAAACAACTACTACTTAGAGATCCCATTTGTAGTAGTAGTGGAAAAGGAAAATCAGTATGAAAATTGATTTGAATAACACTATCAACCAATTTGCTCTGTCATTTATAGAAAATTCCCTCCAACAGCAGAATAGACATTCTTTTCAAGCATACACAGAATATCTACCAAGGTGGACCATAATCAAGTCCATAAAATAAGTATCAATGAATTTAATAGGATTCAAGACATATAAAATATGTTCTTTGACCACAATAGAATTAAAATCAATAACAGAAAAAATCCTTAAAACCCCCAAATATGTGGGCGCTAAATAATATACTTCTTAATAACCCATGTGTCAAAGAAGAAATCAAAAGGGAAAAAGTATTTTGAAGTGGATAAAAATGAATATATATCATATCCAAATTTGTGGAGGGCAGCTTGTATAGGAAAAAGTTAACTCAGCAGACTTGGGTTGTTCAAACCCTGCATATTCCCAAGGAAGCCCTGGTTTCAAGACTGGCCCTTGGCCAGCTCCTAGGAACTAATCACTGAGCTTTTGGAATGTTCAGTTTGATAAGGGTGTTTCCATATGCCTGAGGTCTTGGGCCATGCTGTGACAGTTTGACCAGATAGTTTATGGTAACAATGTTGGTGAACACTTGTTTTTACTTGGTAAAGTCTGAGTAGCTGAAGTCAGTTATGCAGGTGCTATGTGTCTAGCAACTGACCCCCAATAAAATCCCTGGACACCAAGGTTTAATCAAGTGAGCTTCCCTGGACAGCAGCAACACATTGTACATGTTATCACACATTGTTGTGACAATTAATTTTGTCCCTTATGACCCACTGGGAGGGGATACCTGGACGCTTGTACCTGGTTTCCCCTAGATGTCACCTCATGTGCCTTTTCCCTTTGCTGATTTTAATCTGTATCCTTTCACTGTAATAAACTGTAACCATGAGTATAACAACTTCTGAGTCCTGTGAGTCCTTCTAGTGAATTATCAAGTCTGAGTGTGGTCTTGGGGGTTTCTGATACACAGCTAAAGCATTAATTAGGTGAAATTTATAGCACTGAATGACTATATTAGAAAAAGTCTCAAACAAATGACCTCAGTACATAGGACCTTTTGATTACAACACTTCAGTAGGGCATGACCCAATGTGGGTCTTAATCCTTCTTTTAGCAATAAAACACCATTCATAAGAGCATAAAAAATATCAAATACTTAGGGATATAAAGACCTGTTTACTGAAAACTACAAAACGCTGCAGAGATAAATGACAGAAGATCATCTAAATCAATGAAGAAATATACCAGATTCATGGGTCATGAAACTCAACATTGCTAAGTTTCTCCAAAAGGTGGTCTATAGAATCAACACAATCTCAGTCAAAATTAGCAATTAGAGCTTACATATATTAGCAGTAAAAATTGTAAATAGCCCAAATGAATGGATAAACATTTTGTGTTTTATGCATACAATGGAATATCACTCAGTAATTTTAAAAAGGAAATTACTGATAACACATCAATATAGATGAATTTCAAAAACATATGGTCAGTGAAAGAAGTCAAACACAAAGTCCATTTTGCATATTTCCATTTTTATGAAGTTCAAGAATTTCAAAATTAATCTATGGGGATAGAAATCAGAAAAATGGTTGCCTTAGAGGGCAGGAGAGGAGAGGGATAGAATGGAAAAGGACACAAGGGAACTTTCTAGGGTAATGACAATGCATTACTCTTGATTGGGGTATAGACAATACAAGTGTACACATTTGTCAAAATTCAGTGAACTGTACACTTAAGATCTGTTTAGCTTACTGTATGTAATCATATCTCAAAAAAGTTAAAGTTTATGAAACAGGCAAATAATCCTTAAACATGAAAAAATTCAATCTTAAAAGAGAAATGCAAATTTAAACTATCTTAAGATGCTATTTTTCACCTATAGTATTTGCAAATATCCAAATACTCCACAATACAGTCTGTTGGCAAGGCTGTGGGACAAATAGTCATTCTTATAAATTACTGGGGGGAGCACAACACAGTGCATCTGTGGAGGTCAACACCAAGCAAAATTATATATGCACTTACCTTTTGAACCAGCGATCAAACTTCTAGGACTCTGCTCTGAAGATATACTTCCACAAATATGAAACAGCATATGCATAAAGTAGTTGCACCATTTGAAATAGCAGAAGATAATAAATACCCCAAATATCCATCATTAGGAGATGGTACACACACGACAACAGTGCCATTAATTGATATGTAACATTTTCAGTATATATTCAGTTTAGAAATCAAGGTACTGAGTAATGTATATAGCATGCTACCTCATGAAAAAAGCAGGGGAAATAAGACAATACATACAAATGTATTTGTTCTTGGAAAAAGAAACACAGGAAATATGAGCTAACAAATTGAAAATAGTTACCTATAGATGGTGGGTGGAGACAAATTTGAAGGTGACAGGGATGGGAACTAGACTTTCTGAATGTGTAATAAGATAGTTTTGCATTCTGAACAATGTTAATATCATATGTTTAAAAAATAAAGTTAAATCAAAAGAAAAATGCAAACCATAACATGGAAAATAGAAAACAGCCTAACTATATTAAATTGGTAGCATAACCACACAGAGAAAAGAAAGTTTTATGTATTTCTTGAACACAGTACATCCTTAGTTGGATATATTCTAATGACAAAAAAAAAAAAAAAAATAAAAAAAAAAATTGCAGAAAAATCTCAAATATCAGGTTTATGGTCAGTAATATTATTGTAATTTTGAAACTTTTACATTTATTGAAGGATAAAGCAAATAATATTGTTATTAGGAGCCAAGACTTAGAGTGTAAGAGAAATATAAGTCTATAAATAGTTGAGAAAGAAAAAAACCTATATTAAATGTTAATTGCTGTATCAATATGAACTCAATTTTTAAAAAGTAATAGCTGTCTACCAAAAAGGCTTAGAAAACATGACATCTCATTATCAATGCACACACTCAGCTACCAGGTCTTGGTTCCTAAATACCTTTTTACACTAAAAGGAAAAGAGGTTCTTTGGAGACACGGTTCCTTCCAGGGGTAAGGCATGGAAAATACAAGGTGAGAAAGTGAGCCCAGTACACTTTGTTCAGCCAGAAAGCAAAAAGTGCTGAGAAAATTAGGTCTGTGTCAGAAGGAAACAGGAGTCAGTTTGAGACAATTTGAGCATCAAAAAGTGTAATGACTGTAATTGATTGTAAAACTTTGAAAAACCCATGAGTCCATAGTAATACTCAGGGAAAAAGAGAAGAAAAATAATGTATCTTTTTCTTTAGAGAAGAATACCAGCTAATAAATATGATGGAATGAAAGAATTACACAATTAACACTTTCAATCCCCAGTGTATTGATACAGTCAAAAATCATCAATGGTTTAAAATATTAAGTAAAATGTTATTGAGGAACAGGATATTCGCATGTTGCCGAAGTATCAACCCACACCTTGCTCACTTGGAAAAAAGGTACCTTTACAATGGAAATATCTGGCAGCTACTACCTTAATCCAGTGATCAGACATTGCAACACAAATAGTGAGAAAATATGACATTATGTGCCCCCTAATGTCACATAATATCTGGTACACATCACCTGTGAAGTATTCTAAGTAAACAAATTCTACAAGCAAACAAATACAGAATATAGGACAGTCTCAACAGTTTCCTGGACTCTTAAGTCAATGTCATAAAAAACAAGGAAAGGGAGCAGTGGATTAAAAAAAGACTGAAGAACAACCAGCAAGATGGTGGCAGAGTAACCAGCTCCTAGAGTCAGCTTGTGTTACAGGGCAGTTAGTAATCACCCAGAGCTATCTAAACCACCTGTTTGGGGGCTCCAGGAGACCAGAAGTGCATCCTGCAACATCCTTGAAATAATGGAAGGAGGAGACTGCCCATCTGCAGAGAAGATTCATAAGTAGAGCACTCCACACCGTGGAGACTGGTGCCCATTCTCCACTGGAGGCACAAACCGCCTCGGGAGCTGTTCTGCGGCTGGAATTGGAAGCTCCATTTCCCAGAAATGGGGGAGAAAGAGACGGTTGGGCACTAACTTCAGCTACTGATTAGTAAATTTGGCGGGCTAAAGTATAACCCTAGGAACAGCTAAAGTTTGAACCTGTCCAAGTCAGAAAGAGGCTGGTAGCCACCATTTTAACCCCGCCCCTGGCACAAGGGGAAGCAGGGCAGACTGAAGATCACAGTGCTGGTAGGGACCGGCTTCTTTCTATCCAGATCAGATTGCAGCTCTAGCCTAAGCCCCAGCCCCACCGCCAGCAGGGAGGAAGCTAGGGAGATCTGCACCAGCCTCTCCGGGAAAATACAGGCTATGCCACAGAGGCTGGTGATCATCCTACACTGGCTGTGATATCCGCCTCAGGAGCTATTCTGTGGCGGAGTTGGAAGCTCCATCTCTCAAAATCAGAGGAGGGAGAGACAGTTGGCCACCAACTTCAGCTACTGATTGGTAAATTCACCTGGCTAAAGTACAACCCTAAGAACAGCTAAAGTTTGAACCTGTTCAAGTCGGAAAGAGGCTGTAGCTGCCATTTTGGATCTGCCCCTGGCAAGAGGGGAAGCCCGGCAGATTGAAAATCACAGTGATGGTAGGGACCAGCTTCTTTCACCCAGACTGGACTGCAGCCCTAACTATAGCAAGGCCTGCTCCAGCCTCTCCGGGTAACTGCAGGTACATTTGGCTGGCACAGATTGAATAGTCGGAAGTATACAGGGGCAACTGTGGTCATCTTGGACCTGCACGGCATAGATTGCTGCCCACACCTGCAATCCATCCCTACCCCAGGCATGGAAGAAAGGGGCTTGAAGCTTCATCAGTCTCTCTGAGCAACTAAAGTCGAAGACTGCACGACTTGGATTATTACACATGGCTGTGGCTCTGTCCCTACTCCTGGCTAAGGAGAAAGTTGGGAGATGCTTCACTGGTCCCTTGGGCAATGTAGGCAGCTCGAGCCTCCACAGCTTACAATACCAACTATATCCTTGGCTCCTACTGCACAACCAGCAAGGGAGAAAGGGCAAGAAAGCCCTCAACAAAGAGAGAAACTGCACCCAGAATAAATACATCTAGTAAGCCAGATGCCAAGACACCAACAAAAAAATTTTAATCCACACTAAGAAACAGGAAGATATGGCTCACTTAAAGGAACAAGATAAGCCTTCAGATGACATAAAGGAGTTGAGACAACTAATCACAGATGTTCAAACAAATCTCCTTAATAAATTCAATAAGATGGTGTATTAGTCAGCCAAAGGGGTGCTAATGTGAAATACCAAAAATAGGTTGGTCTTTATAAAGGGTATTTATTTGGGGTAGAAGTCCACAGATACCAGGCCATAAAGCGTTAAGTTTCTTCTCTCACCACAGTCCATTGCCACGTGTTAGAGCAAGACAGCTGCCGACGTTTGCCTGGGTTCAGGCTTCTTGGGTTTCTCTCCGGGCTTAGCTCCTGTTTCCTCCACAAGGTCAGCTGTAGGCGATCAGGTGAACGGCTCGCTTCTCTTCCCCTGGGGCCTTCTTTCCAACATCAAAACTGCTTCTCAAAAGACTGCTTCAACTCTGTTCTTTGCCTTGCCTTTTATATTCGATTCCCCACCCACCAAGGGGCAGGGCTCAACGCCCTAATCATAACCTAATCATGCCCAGATTAACAGATCAGTTTACAAGCATGATCCAATTATATTTTTGGAATTCATAATTACATCAAATTGGCCAGCGGTTACTTACAGATGGCTAAAGAGATGAAGGATATTAAGAAGACATTGGATGGGCACAAAGAAGAATTTGGAAGCATGCAATAGAAAAATAGCAGATCTTATGGAAATGAAAGGTGCAATAAATGAAATTAAACATACACTGGGATCATATAATAGCAGATTTGAGGAGGCAGAAGAAAGGATTGGTGAGCTTGAAAACATGGCCTCTGAAAGCAAACTTACAAAAGAAGAGATGAAGAAAAGAATGGAAAAAATTGAACAAGGTCTCAGGGAACAAAATGACAGCAAGAGATGTGCAAACATACATGTCAGAAGGAGAAGAGAAGGGAGAAGGGGCAGAAGGAATATTTGAAGAAATAATGGTAGAAAATTTCCCAACCCTGTTGGAGGACATGGATATCCATGTCCAAGAAGCATAATGTACTCTTATCCAAATAAATCTGAATAGACCAACTCTGAGACACATACTAATCAGAATGTCAAATGCCAAAGACAAAGAGAGAATTCTGAGAGAAGCAAGAGAAAGGCTATGCTAACATATAAGGGATACCCAATAAGATTAAGTGCCCATTACTCATCAGAAACCATGGAGGCAAGAAGATAGTGGTATGATATATTTAAGATGTTGCAAGAGAAAAACTTCCAGCCAAGAATCTTATATTCGGAAAGATGTCTTTCAAAAATGAGGGCGAGTTTAGAATATGCACAGATAAAAAGAAACAGAGAGCGTCTGTAGCCAAGAGACCAGCTTTGCAGGAAATACTGAAGGGTGTACTACAGTCTGAAGAGAAAAGACAGGAGAGAGCAGCTTGGAAGAGAGTCTAGAAAAGAAGATTATATCAGTAAAAGTAACTAAAAGTCTCAAAAGAGTGGTGAAAATAAAATATGACAGTTAAAACCTAAAGATCAAAATGGGTGAAATAAGAACTGCCTTTACAGTAATAACATTGAATGTTAATGGCTTAAACTCCCCAATCAAAAGACACAGGCTGTCAGAATGGATAAGAAAATATTAGCCACCTATATGCTGTCTACAAGAGACTCACCTTAGACCCAAGGATACCAATAGATTGAAAGTGAAAGGCTGGAAAAAGATATTCCACACGTGCAGAAACAAACAAACAAACAAAAGCCGGAGTAGGTAAACTTATGTTAGATGAAATAGACTTTCAAAGACACTAGTAATGCGCAATCTGAGGAGGAAGTCAGGAAAAAAATTCCATTTACAATAGCGACTAAAAGAATCAAATGTTTAGGAATAAACTTAACCAAGGATATAAAGCACTTGTATTCAGAAAACTACAACTCATTGTTAAAAGAAACAAAAAAAGACCTAAAGAATTGGAAGACCATTCCATGCTTACGGACTGGAAGACTAAATATCATTAAGATGTCAATTCTACCCAAACTGATATAGATTCAATGCAATCATGATAAAAATTCCACCAGCATTTTAAAAATAAATGGAAAACATGATTATCAAATTTATTTGGAAGGGTAAGGGGTCCAGAATAGCCAGGAACATCTTAAAAAGGAAAAGCGAAGTTGGAGGACTCTGGACTTTAAATCATATTACCTAGCCACAGTAGTAAAAACAGCATGAAACTTGGCATAAAGACAGACACATAGACCAATGGAACCAAATTGATGGTTCAAAAACAGACCCTCACATCTATGGTCAAGTGATTTTTGACAAGCCTGTCAAACCCACCCAGCTTGGGCAGAACAGTCCATTCAATAAATGGTGCTGATAGAACTGGATATCCATGCCAAAAGAAGGAAAGAAGACCCCTAAGCCACACCTTATACAAAAACTAACTCAAAATGGATCAAAAACCTAAATATAAAAGCAAGAACCATAAAGCTTCTAGAAGAAAATGTAGGAAAATATCTTCAAGGCCTGGTTGTAGGTGGTGGATTCTTAAAGGAGATAAGAGGAGGACCGTGATGGATTACTGATGTTTAATGTATGTAGAAGTTTTAATTAACTTTATTGTAAAAGTGTGGAAATGTATAGAGTTGATGGTAACACATTATAGTGAGTAGCAGCTGGTTTAAAAATGGGAATGTCTAGGGATGTAAATGTCAATTGAAAGAAAGCTAGAGAATAATCTAGGGACTGACTAATAGAGTAAACTCAGAAGTGGATGAGAACTGTGGTTGATGGTACAGATTCAAGAGTGTCCTGTGTGAGCTAGAGCAGATGTACATCACTACTGCAGGGTAGTGGGAATGTGGAGAAGCAAGAGAAAAATACAACTGGAATGACCTATGGACTGTGGTTAAGAGTAATAATGTAATATTCATGCATCTATACCAAAGATGTACTGTGATGATAATGGAGGAGTATGGAAAAAGTGTGCCAAATACACGCTATGGACCTGGTAATAAGTCTGATAGTCACATTCCCATTTATAAACCAGCTGATAATATTATCTCATAATCTGTAACAAATGTTCCACCACAGTGTGATGTGTTGATAGAGGGGTGGTGTATGGGAATTCTGTACATGTGTATGATTGTTTTGTAAGTTTACAACTTGTCATAAAAATATACTTAAAAAAAAAGAATAATAGCGTGGGTTGGGGGAAAAATACACCAAATGTAAGATAAGGACTATAGTTAGTAGTAAGATTTTCATGATATTCTTTCATCATTTGTAACAAATGTCTCACAACAATGCAAGGTGTTGGTGGTGGGTTGATGTTTAGGACCCCTGTATGTTATGCATGTTTGCTTTGTAAGTTCACAACTTTTACTATACACTTATTGTTTATGTATGTCCCTATATAAATGATATAAAAATAATCATAATAATAGGGTGGGTTGGGGGGAAAATACACCAAATGTAAAATACTTTGGTTGGTATTAATATTTTGAGGATGCTCTTTAATCATTAAACATGTTTCACAACAATGCAAGGTATTGTTAGTAGGGTGAGGTATGAGAGCCCTGTATGATGTTATGTATGTTTGTTTTGTAAGTTCACAACTATTACTATGCACTTATTTTTAATGTATGTTTATGTATGAGTGATATACTTAAAAAAACAAAAACAAACAAACAAACAAAACAAACACTGGAGGGAGCAGATGTAGTTCAAGCGGTTGAGTGCCTGCTTCCCACATGGGAGGTCCCGGGTTCAGTCCCCTGTGCCTCCTAAAAACAAAAAAGCAAACAACAAGCAAACAAAAGAAAAAATCAACTCAGGGGAGCCCATGTGGCTCAGTGATTGAATGCTGACTTCCCACATACAAGGCCCAGGTACCTCAAAAAAATTAAGGACAGAAATAAAATCAAAATATAATACATGAATCTCTTTTTTCTTCTTTAGTACATGAATCTTGATTTGATCTTGGCTCTGAAAAACAAAACAAAACCAGGAAGGCATTTTTGGGACACAACTGGAGAACTTTTCATTTGGACTGGGTATTAGATGATATTGGAATTCTTAGATGTGATAATGGCAATTTTTCAGAGATTGCCTTTAGTCTTACAAAATGCATGTTGAATATTTAGGGGCAAAGTGTCATGAAGCCTGCAACTTGGTTTTTTTGTTTTTTTTTTAACCGGGAGATCCCAGGGATGAACCCGGGTCCCTCCATATGGGAGACGGACACCCAACCATTTGAGCCACATCCGTCCCCTGTAACTAACTTTTAAATGATCCAGCCAGCATCATAGAAAACGTGTCTGTCTATAGAGAGCGAAAAGAGAAAGCAAATGTTAAAGTAGACACAAATGAATACTTATGATATATAAAGTTCAAAAGTGGTGAAAGTAATCTATGGTGTTAGGATGCCAGGGTGCTGGTTACCTTTGGGGAGGGAGGGTTGTAATGATAGGAAGGAGGAAGGGGGATCTTGTGGTAATGTTCTATTTCTTTATATGGCTGGTGGTTACATAGGTGTTGACTTTGTAATAAGGCATCAAAGTTGTACTCTAACGATTTGTGCAATTTATGTATCTTTCAATACAAAGTTTATAAAAATTAAGATAATAAAAAGCTTAAATACAAAAGAAAAACTGAAATATTCTACCATGTTAAGATGATTTAAATGGGAATCATTGAAGAGTTTAATTGGGAGGTAAGACGGGGTAGTTTCCATCTCAGGGAATTACCCTTTCAGTATGCTAACAAGTAGATTACCTACTATTCACACACAGCTCTTCAATGGGCTCTTATGACTTTCAGCAGACTGACCTTATCTGGCTGGAGTGAGCCTTACAGAAGAATACTAATTCATAGACTATGAACCCCATCTGATTTAGAATAATGATTTACGACAGGATAACTTGTAGGTTGATCTGGATTTAAAAATTATCCAGGTTTTGTGTATGGCAACTGCGTTTTTAAATCTTTGGTACTTTTCTAGTTTTACTTTTTACTAAAACTTTTGATGCATCAGTAGCTCATATAGTTTTGAACTTGCTCCTCAGATATTTTCAGTACCTTAACTTAGAAAATTTTGCTGTCCTCTATCAGATTTGAGTACTGATTTCTATTAGACAGAATCCTTTCCATGTGCAGCCATGCCAAAAACTGCATCCAATGAGTACATTATTTAACAAAAGATGTTTAAATCATTTATATCAAGTTCTCTAAAGATAACATTCTTATCTAGTTTCACTGTCAAACATATTATTCTATCAAAGTGTAGAGCTAAAGTTCTACACTTGAGTTTATTTTTTTTTTTTTTTAAGGATTTATTTATTTATTTACTTTTATCCATTTTTACACCCCTTCCCCCTCCCCCCCCCCGTTTTTGCTGTTTCTGTGTCCATTCGCTGGGCAACTCTGTGTCCATTTTCTGCCCTCTCTTCTTATCCTTCTCCTCCTGTCTTCACTGGGATTCAATCGTTGGAATCTCTGATATAGGAGAGAGGCATCCTGCCCGCGCAACCTTAGTTGCTGGTTTTTCGGTGCGTCTCATCTTGCCTCTCCCTGGTGTCACTCTCCTATTATGTCATCATCTTGCTGTGTGGCTCGCGGGAACTGGTGGTGCGCCCGCGCACAGGGCCTGGCGGCCCACGCACCTTCTATATATTTTTTAAATTTTTACCAGGAGGTCCCGGGGATTGAACCCAGGTCCCTCCATATGGGAGATGGACGCCAACCAGATATAGCCCCCTGCTATATCTCTTAAGGTTGACCAGAGATACCTAGAGTTACAGTCTTTTCCCATACAGGATGGACATATAATAAATCAGGCTTAGTTTATCACCAGCATTCTAAAAACCAGACCTAGGGAGGAAAACGAGGTCTGGGGACACATGCATGGTTTCTAATATAGCGAATGTTTAGCCCACCCTGATTATCACAGAATCAGGACAGTGAGAATATTCGCACTACACTTGAGTTTAATTACAAATTATCTAAGCCTACAAAATTTAGTGTATTCACTTTCTCCTTTCCCCCTTTAATAGATATTTTATCTGTGCATTTTTAAAGTAGGTGTGGTTCAGAGAATTGTTTTAATTATACCTTTAATTTTTTTGAAGTCATCACACACTCACAGGGTGTGGCAGTTTGATATTATTTATGAATTCCAAAAAGAGAGAGATGTTTGTAAACTGGTCTGTTCCTCTGGGCTGGATAACCTTTGTATGAGATGTCCTTGATTAAATTGTTAAGATTAGGGTTTTGTCAACAGAGTTGCAACACCTACTATCCAGTTCATTGGACTCACCTAGGGACAACTAATAAGGAAGTGATGATGGACAACCACCATACCAAGGAACTGAGAGAGTCTACAACTGCAAGCAAGAGAGTCCCATCCATCGGCCATATGGGACTGCAGCCCCTTCTCAATTAGAGGTGGAGTGGGCATCACCATCCCAGAATCCTCAGGATTGGGGAATGAACTATGGACTAGAGTGGACTAACTGGTATTCTACTATAGACTTATTGTGATTCTAGCAACAGAAGAACTTATATCATTGATGTGGAAGCAGTGGCCACTGAAAGTTCTGTGGTCAGGGAGAGGGAAAACAGGTGTAATACCGAGGCATTTTCAGGAGTTATTGTCCTGAATGACATTGCAATGACAGATACAGGCCATTATCTATCTTGCCATAACCTACAGAATTGTGTGGGAGATCGTGTAAACTACAATGTAAACTATAATCCACAATTAGCAGCTATGCTCCAGAATGTGTTCAATTGCAATGAATGTACCACTAATGAAGGATATTGTTTATGGGGGTAAATGTGGGCTGTGTGGGGAGCAGGGCAAATGGAATCCCCTATATATTTTATGTAACATTTATGTAATCTAAGTATCTTTTTAAAAAATTAGGGCTTTGATTTGACCACGTCATTAGGGCGACTCAGTTGGAGTCCTCGCCCCTTTTGTGGCTATATAAATGGACATTCACCCAAGGAGAACATAGAAGTAGAGACACAGAATACACACAGGAATAGAAAGAGCTCCATAGACATGGCAGAGGAGAGAACTTGATCCGAGAGAAGAGCCATTTGCTTGATAGTTTACAGCTGACCTAATACACACATTTTAAATACTGTAGGATAGTCCTTATGTTCATTAGGAATCATTTTGTTGGTTCATATTAAAATGTGTTTAATCGCTTGGAAGTAAACTCTATGGCAGTGGTTTTAAAGCAATGAGAAAACTGGCTTTTTGTCAGGTTGGCACATTTAAAAATTTTAAATATGCTGATTCCTATCTTAAACTGAATTGATAAGAGGTAGTTGGACCAAGAGTTTAGAGAAATGCATAATAATCTTTACAATGAGAATATTCTATTCCCTCATTATCTTGTCATACCAATTCTTTAAGTGCTATTATTGGATTTTAGGATAGTTTCAACTCAGTAGACATCACCTAAGACTTGAAAACAGGAATTCCCTTTATCATATTCTCTTTCTTATTCGTTGTTGGCATCTTTACTCTGATAATTCACCATCTTAAGATGAACTTTATACTGTACATCTAGGTTTGCCTAGGACAGTCCCATTTTGTGATTGTTGCCCAGCCTAATTAATAGTGGTACCTTTCAACATCAAAGGGGTCCTGGTTTGGACTATAAAAGATATAGCCAGCTTATAGGTTATGAAATTTAAGGATATCTTGAATCTGTTAAAGAAAACATTCAAAATGAAAAGGTTCTTTCAAACCTAAATGCAGAATAGGCACTTAGCAATTCCTACAGTGGGAAGTAGAATAGCATTTGCTCTGGAGCCAGATTGCCAGATTTGGAACCCTGGCTTGGTCACTTAATAGCAATGAACTTTGGACAAGTTACATGATCTCTCCTTGCTTCAATTATCTGTAATATGGGGCTAAAACAGTACCTAACTCAGAGGGTCATTGTAAGGATTCAATAGAAGAATGAGTATAATGTATATAAAGCACCATCCCTTGCACAAGTGCTCAGTAAATGGGAGACATTTTTAGGCCCCACTAAAAAATATCCTTTTTCCTGTTCAATCAAAAAGTACATCTTCCTTTCAAAAGCAAAATATCATCTGGGCTGCCTCAAGATACAAAGTTATTACTATGTAAAACACTCTGGATAATGCTACAAAATGTTTAAAATTGATGGTTTGCTATTCACCAAAAGACCAAGATAATTTCATATCCACGGCTCCTGGAAAGACTGAACTGGCCCCCCACCCCCAACCTTTCAAATTCACTACCCCTTCCCATCCACTCCACTGAAGGTGTTCTGTCAACTGTCATCAACAATCTTGTGACAACCCTAAGGAATGTCTTTAATTCTCATTCTTGCAGCATGGTGCAGAGGCGGCCTTCTAGCAGTGGGTCCTTCCTACCTTTCCAGTTGTCTCTTAACACTCTTCCAACCCCTTAAGTCATGTCAAACTACTTGATGTTCCCAAATATTCTTGCTCTATAAGGTGTGATGATGTAACATCTGCTGCTCTAAACAATGTGTGTGCTGTAATACAATTATGTTTAATTATTAGGGAACATGGATAGAGTATGTCTTAGCAGGATTTAATTACAAGCAGTAAAGAGAAAAAAAATTCTATTACATCTGAAAACTGAAAAATTCAAATTATTAAAGATTATTAAACTGATGAAAAGAAAGCAATTTACATAGGATTTCACTCATCTAATTATACTTCAGAATAATGTTGATGTGTTTGATTTCTATCCCCTAGCCTCAAACACATTCAAATACTGTAAGCTTCTAAACAAGCATTATTCTTGACATATAATCCAAATATGTATTAGTAGTGAAAGATCAGTAAGTTACTCTTAAAAGCCAGATAAATTACATTAATCTTGGCAATAATTTATCTTAAGAAAACCATAGAAAATAAGACAGTAATGTCAGTAACATAAACTATAACTGGTTAAGAAAGATTCAGGCATAGCTTTAGCATTCTTATTATCTTTGCTTCCTGATGGTTGGTTTGCAATTTTTGTTTGCAAAAATGTTTGTCTTGAGTTCATTTATTCTCAATTGACTCTGGATAGGAGATTTTTACAAGAAAACCACTTAAAAATATTAGTGGTTAAACTTCCTGAGCAGCACTTAAAATAAGCACTCTTACTTCTTAACACACAGATTTGTAATTATTTTCTTCTGAAATTATATAGAGATGACTGCTGTGTAAATACTCAATATTTACCAAATTATTAGCTAACTGAATAAAATATCTCCATGCTTTCAGCCACTGAACTATTTCTGGGAAGATAACATACTCCAAAACTATTTGAAAAGAATACTTGAGTAATGCAATCAGCACAACATTTTACTAGATAGTATAAATTCTCTTTAGCCATACCCATAACTTCATTTAGCACTCTCTGTGCTTCTTCACTAAAACTTTCTGGAAAATTCTTAGAACATGGTAATGAAATGATAATATGTGCCAAATAGAGGTACAAATGCAAGGTGCCATTATTATAAAATGAAATACTATCGTTTGTTAATAATATAGCTTGCTATATTTTACTAGTGATATGGTATTCACCTACCCACCCCTCATCATGTTATATAAGCAGGAAAGCATGAGATTTCAAAATTGCCTAACTTTTAAAAAAAAGTCTCTAATTTATTAGAACTCTAAAATAGAGCCCTTCATCCTGAATCTTTTATCAATATAAAACTCTACTAAGTGGTGTACAAGATTTGTTAAGCCCATTTAACATTCCCTTTAAAACTTTAAGTTCAGTCACTATTTGTTTTTCTACTATTATACTACATTTTGGCAGCAATTGTTTATTGGTCTGTCATTGCAATAACTGCAACTTAACAATAAACCAGTCTGACATTTTAGGTCTTGAAGATACATACCATATATATTTCTTTAAAAATAATCATACTTTTGTAAGCAATACTTTACAGTAGACACCTCAAAAAAATCTACCATAGATGAGAAACTTAAAACGAGAAAAATTTAAGTTCTAAATCTTTATACATATATATCCAGATTTCTATATATATTATATATACATACATAAGTATATATAAAATATATATAATCAGATTTGAAAAATGAACAAAAACTGGGCACTGTACATAAAGTCTTTTTAAAACTCAAACAATAGAAAACTCTTTAAACATTAAACAATTTTAATAAAAGTTTCTGTACAATGCTAAGCAGTTTTATTTACACATAGAAAATGTAATAGGAGTAGTGTTTGAAATTACAGAACTCCTTAAAATTTCAATGGCAGGTAAATCTGGAAAAAATAACAGCATTCCATTCACAAATATTTTCAAGCAATAAATATGTATTTATAAATAGTGTAAATTTACATCAAGATTAGAAACAAAAATCACAAATCTGAAGTTTATTCCTTAGTCTATGTGCAATCCATTATCTTTGTGACTTGGCTGTTAATTTTTAACATTTTATTTAGGAACCAAAAGTGTGACCATCATGGTTTCAAAACAAGACAGAAAAACATAAAAGCAGTAAAAAAGTTTCTTACCTAACTTTTCACATTAAAAAAAAGTTGACCAAAGAAAGACTTAAAATTGCTAACTACCTTACAAAGAAATGACCAGCTAGGCTATTATCTTTTTCCAAGGAAAATTCTGAAGGGGGAAAAGATAGATGAAAACCAATTCATCAGCCCAGAAATAGAGAAATATAAAAGAGGTTGTCTTCAAGTCAGTAGTCTGTATGATGTTGCCAGTTTTGTCAGATATATACAAAACATGGAAATTATTATTATTTTTTTTCTGAAGTACAGCTGGATCAGCTTTGTGAGAGTCCCGGAGTAGGAGCAGGGCTCTCCCCTGTCCAGTTGGTTGACACTCCGCACTTGGAAGGTTGCATAGACACAGTTTTCAGCCAGCAGCCTTACGAGATAGCTACAAAAACCAGTGGTGCAGAACTGGGTTACTTCCTGAATAGCAGAAAAGGTCTCATTTAATGTCCACGGAACAATATCAAGATAAGGAGGATGGTAATGGAGGAGCCTGAAAATAAAAGTAAGGTGTGTTAATTATTTGGTATACAAATTGCTACTAGTCTTCTTTAGCTCATAGCTACAAAGCAGCATATAGTATGCTTATGAAGTTAAGGGAAACAACTCTCAAGAAAGTTCAACAGCCTACTATACCATTAGAAGCACAACCTCCCTTACTGTCTCCCACCTGTCCAATTTTCCTAAAAGTCTGAGACCATCACCCTACTCAGTTGTACCCCTCATTTTTCTGTACTTTTTCACCAATTAGCAAAAAAAATTACTGGAACATTATTAGATTGACCATTTCTTTAGATTAAAAAAAAAAAAAAAAAAAAAGGCTCATAGAAAAATATTTTAAACAAATCCATTACAATTTCACTAGTGACTGGCTTCTTTTTCAAGCAATCCTGAAGACCAATCAAGCGAAAATATCAGGAACTAAATTTCAAAAATTCAGCTTTTGAGCACAGGTGTATGAGAGAAGTTTTAGAGGAAATCAACAATTCATAAGTTATTTCCATGTTTCTATTCATAAAGCTATCTGCTATCTATACTTCCCCCTAAGCATCACCCATTTGAAATTAAAAGCTGGGTACAATTTTTATAAGTATACTTAAATTTCCTAAGATTATATACCAGGGAAGTTAGGTTCTATCAGAAATTCCCATGAGGATAATACTTCTGGCAAGGAGAAAATGTTAAATAATAAATACAATTAGCTTTAAGTATATTTAAAAGCACAACTGCTGATTCATTTTTTATTATCCCCACAGTGGGCACTAATAACCTATGTACACAAACATTTTATCAACTGGGAATAAATGACATAAAGGATATAACAGTTTTCTAAAAACACACAGAGATTTTAAATATAACTGTGATATTATTTAGGTTAGTCTCACCTAGGGAAAAAAATGAAAATGATAAATGCCAATTGTACATGAACAAACTATTTGGAAGTGGGGGAATGATATGAATATTTCCTCATGCAATATCTAACAAGCCAAAGGAAAATTGAAATATTTCATTACCTCCTATTATCAGGTGCCAGAGCAAATACTGCTGCTTCACAACCCAGCTAACTATGTACTCACATGTTGATATCACTTACTAATGTAAACTGATCATAGACTTGCATCAGGTCCTCCATTTTGTACTGTTCTAGCACCACGAAATTTTCCAGGTTTCCGTTTGTTTTTCGTGCACAATCTTGGCAATGTACTATGTAGGTCTTTCGAGAATTGCTCTCATTAGTGACGAAAAGTAAATCAAAAACCTCCACCTATTTTAGGCAAGAGAAAAAAATGCACTCAATAGAAATAGTGGTACTTATTGTATTACTTTAGAATAATCATGATTTTTTAAAATCCAGAAGCAAATCTTACACTTAAATAACAAAAAGCACAATCACAGAGCAGTGTTATTTTCCCATTAGCAAATACACAGAAGAGCAATTAAAAAATAGATTTCACTCCAAGCCACTGGTTCCTACATCCAAGAACATACATCACAAGTACACAGGCAAGATTTTAGAAATATTTTAGTCCAGCTCTCCCAGAGGAGGATGCAACAGGAATCAGGACCCGGGTATTTTTAAAAAGCTCTTCAGGTAGTCCTGATGTTTCCTTCTGGTTGAGTTGCTAATTTTAGGTTGATGGGGACACACTGGGTTGAGTCATTGTTTGGGGTCTGGGGAGCTTTTCTAGCAGATTTACTAGGAGAGTTAGCAAAGAACTTGGCATTTTTGGAGTCTATCTCAGGTCTTTTTTTTTTTTTTTAAAACCCCAGTGAGGAGGTGATTTCTTTCTGTCTCTTCTTTGGTTCTTGGCTTCTTTCCTGGGCTAGAAAATTTGTTAACATTCTTCAACTTGTCCCTCACTACTGCCATTTAATGAGTTGTTTTTTATTTTGTCTTCTAAATATTTTTGAATGACTCATCTTCTTTAATATTTTCACTGTCAGATTCTAGTCTAGGCCTTAAGATAGTGATTTTTTTTCTTAAGACCATTGAGCTTTCCTATCTCCATCCTCGCTAACCACCTTTCTGAAACACATCTTAGTCCCTTGCTTAAAAACTTCCAATGACTTCCATAACCTCAGACTAAGTATCAAATTATAAACAGAATTTGCATAGTCTATGTCCCAGCCACAATGGACTCCTTACCCTTTTCTGAAAAAAGCATTCCATTTCCCCGCTCCTATGTTCTTCCTATAACCCATAATGACATTCTTTCCCCAATTCTTGCCATGTTTTTGCTTGTTGAAATCATACTCATTCTTCAAGGATAGACTCAAATGTTAATACTTCTATGAATTCTTAACCTAATACTAGAAGGGAAAATTAAATTAGGTCAATTTTTTCCCTTGGTGTTTTCATAACAATCTCATGTACATTCCAATTAGTTGGTTGTAATTTGTTTTCTCTGAGGAGAATGTAAGCTCCTTCAGCGCAGGCGCCACATCTTTGTTTCTGTACCTCTTGCAAGCCTTGGCCCCAGGAGAAGACTGATAAATGCACTGTGCAGTGAACTAGAGAGGACTTAACATTGATCTGCCAGGAGCTATACTGAACCATATTCAGTTTACTGGACATCTGGATTGTTCCCAGTTTAAAATCTTAAGACTTTTTAATGATTATCATCTATTAAAGATCTACTAGGTGAATGACTCTGTAGTAGATACTTCTAGAAACTAATTCATAGAGAAATATCATATCAAATTTTAATATAATAGTGAAACAAGAAAATGGCAAGATTGAAGAAAATGTCAATTTCAGTAAAACATTACGTAAAAAGTATAAGCAAATTTGTAAAAATAGATCTAAAGAGAAACCCAAAGTGGAGAGATGAGGCTTTATAAAATAACTGTGAATAAAGACAGTTACTTTACCTCACATATGCTACAGTAATGAGCTGGTTCTTCTTTTGTCCGCCCATGCCATATAATCTCCTTTCCTGCAGCAATGAGAGCTTCCCTCAATGTCTGACATTGCTTCAGAGTTCTCAGAAGACAATACCTATTGTGGGGGAAAAATTATTTGTGACCAGCAACTGAATATTGAGTATTTTAGCATAAAAGATATACCTATTAGAAATAACTTCAAGAGACTCAGTTCTAATGTATGACTTCATAATTTTTCTTCTGTCAATTTCTCAGATATTCTCAGATTAGGAAAGAGTGAGACAATGATCAGCAGGTCTGACAATGACAATATTAAATCATTAAAGTTGAGAATAAGTGATATCTGAATATTAAAATATAATGATCTTAATATACAAAAACTGACCCCTTGTTTATGTAAGTTGCTAATTTTGGCTCTTATTTGGGCAAGTCAGTTAGCCTCTCGGGGAGTCAATTTCCTCATCCTTGAAATAAGGGGTCTGATTCCAGATCTGAAATGCTATGATTCTAGTAGGGCAAGTAGGCACATTATTTCTCTCAACACTACCTAGACACAAATATCTTCATAGTTGCTTTTGAAACTGTTGAAAATTTATAGGTTTAGTCACTACAGGATACAAAATTGGTTTAACTAGTGCTAAAGAAGAAAAAAAAGACATTTCCTCAATTTTAACGTGAAAGTAATATAATGGAATCCTTCATTAATATTAACAGTTGAACTTTTCTTGTAGTTTTTACCTTTTCTAAACTCATATTTATGTTGCTAACAACATAGTGAATTCTTACAATTTGTGTTGATTTTCCTACAGTTTGTTGTCATTTCTTGGAATTGTCTGCTAAATTCTGTTACTATCCTATGAATCTTAGTGGCACGGGTTCTCCATTTGCACAGAAATAATGATGCACTTTGGGGCTCTAATATTTGGAGACAATAAAAATACCATAAAGAAAAGAAAATGAGTTTAGCAACTGAGTTGTTTGAAAGCAAAGGTCCTGGGGTGATGTGGCTCAAATGGTTGGGCGTCCGTTTCCCATATGGAGGGACTTGGGTTCGATCCCCAGGATCTCCCGGTAAAATAAGGTACGCAGGCGAGCTGCCCAGGACCTGCCTAACCACGCAGCAAGAGGATGACGTAACAGGAGAGTGACACAAGGGAGAGCCAAGAAAAGACACGCCAAGAACATAGGAACTGAAGTGGCACAGGCAGCAGGACGCCTCTCTCCCACATCAGAAGTTCCCAGGATCAAATCCCGGTGAAGAGAGGAGAAGGATGAGAGAAGAGGGCAGGAAACAGACACAGAGAATTGCCCAACGAATGGACACAAAAACAGCAACAGCGAAACTGGGGGAGGGGGGGTTAAAATGGGTAAAAAATAAATAAAATCTTGGGAAGTGGCTGTGGCTCAATCAGTGGGGCTCCCGTTTACCATATGGGAGGCCCCGGGTTCGGTTCCTGGGGCCTCCTGGTGAAGGCAAGCCCGCCCGCATGGCGTGGTTAGCTGACCCAGCGAGCACAAGCAGCAAGGGGGGGATAAATGAATAAATAAATAAAATCTTTAAAAAATAAAATAAAATAAAAATAAATAAAATCTTAAAAAAAAAAAGGAAAGCAAAGGTCTTGTTCATGCTATCTACCCATTGCCTAGGACAGTGCTGGGCCTACAGTAGGGACTCAACAAACATTTGATTACTAACCAAAATTATATGATAAATAATAGTATATTTAATTTCCTTGCTATTTTTAAGTTACTAGGCTAAAATACTATTATTTATCAGAACCCACGTAAATTAAGCCAGGGGTAAAATGACTAAAAATATAAGCAAACCCCGGTAACTTACCTAATTAATATAAAACAATATCAACTTTAAAGTTATAGGGCAACTTCCTTAAGTATCATATTCAAAGGATTTAATTCACAGTTAGGTTTTAGCAATTCTTGTATTCTTAACTTACTCAAAAACAAAACCAAAGACAATGCTTTAAATGCCAAAGGTAGGACAGCAATTATCTATGTACACCTGTTGTTTGTATTTTGGGGAAGGGTGCCAGAGAAGATAGCAAGTAAAAATTTAGTTCATCACAAAAAGAAAGAGAATGCCTATAGCATTCAGACTATGCCTTTAGCTCTCAAACAGTACCTGCTTCTCCCCCTTTTCCCCTCCATTGTCTCATACAATTCACCTCTAGGGGCACAGATCTTACTGAATGAATTTTCCAAGTAGTTCTTCAAATTAAGGTTCCTCACAGTGAAATAATGCCCTGTAGATATCTTTGGAATATATGCAAACTCAACTCTGCTCCCATGTAGGAAACAAACGAATGATAAACAAACAAACATAAAAGATTAACAAGAAGTAAACATACATGAGGGTTTAGGAACAGGCAGGAGGCATGATATCAGGTACTCTACATATACTATGTCATTTAGGCCTCACAGCAACCCTGAGTAGGAGGTGCTATTATCTTTATTTTACAAATGAGGAAACTGGGGCTCAGAGAAGCTAAATTTGTTTGATGTCATAAAGCTGTAAGTGGTTGAGCTAGTTTTTTTTTTGAGGTACCAGGGGCCCGGGATTGAACCCGGGACCTCATATGTGAGAAGCCAGCACTCAACCACTGAGTCACATCAGCCTCCCTGCCTTGGTTTCTTCATTTGTTATGCTTGTTGTTTTTGTTTTTTCAGGAGGCACCGGGAACTGAACCTGGGACCTCCCATGTGGGAGGCGGGAGCTCAACCACTCGAGCCATATCTGTTCCCAGAGCTAGAGGTTTTAAAAGGCAGGAAATCTCAAGCTTCCCCTCACTATCTTACACTCTTCTCTTTTATTTCCAGTATCTTTTCACATCTTATTCTTACCCATTTCCCTCTTCTCTTTTGAAGATGAGATTTTTGGGGCTCAGCATAATTTTTTCAACACAGAATCTTGACTCTGTGGAGTGTTATTCCACTCTTTACTCAGTGAATTTTCATCTCCAATGCTACCAACTACTCTGGCAATTAAGATTGTAGTTTACAATTTATGGTTAGTTTGGTGGTTTTACCTAGAAGAAGGAAATATACTACTTTCCTGCAAATAATAAAGAGTGGGAGCTAGGGTTGCTAAGAGTAAACACTAAATTGAGTAGTCTGCTTCTAGAATCAAGGTTTTTTTGGGGGGTGGGGTGGGGGGATGAGCTATTACAATCTTAGAGAAAACTGACAGATCTATTAATCTTAGCTGACAATGAGTAACAAAATTGTAGTTTCCTCCTTGCCCTTATGTTTTTTCCTTAACTTTGAAATTTATGTTCCTTCCCATTTTCACAAGGGCAGCAGTTGCATACAGAAGGAAAATCGAGAGAGAGAGAGAGAGAAACACTTTTATGGTGTACAGAGCCATGAGCAGGTCTAAAGAAAGGAACTGATTCAACCAAAGACCAGGGAAAAATAAATAGAATGTAAAGACAATTAGGGAAAGGATCCTAGGGAAGATACACATATAATAATCAAGGCTTGACTTAACAGTAATCTGTTCTGCTTTGATTAATCCCAGACTTTGAATTCATATGAAGACAACTTCTGAGTATATTGAAGAGCTAAAAAATACAAGCTAAACAAATACAGGGTTGTCATTTGCTCTTAATTTTAGTTTTGGCAAATTTTAATAAGTTTACATTATAGCAAAATTAAGAGTTCAAAAGAATAAATCACTCACAAAAAAATGTAAAAGATAGAAAATGCTGTTTTTGTACAATGGCATTTTAGAAACAGGGCCAGCAATGATTTCAGGAACTGGAGAAGGAGGGAATTCTTTGACTTTCAACGATCAGTCTAGTTTCAGGACCCACCTTGTTTCTAAACTGTTTGGATGAAAAACAATATAAAAAGACAGGAGATAAAGACAGCTTCTGGTTTGGAAGAAATTATAAGAGGCTGACTGAAGGCTTGGTATATTTGAGACTACACAGTAAAATGTAATCCAACTAAAAATCCATGTGCAAAGATGAAGCCTAAAGAAGATGGGATTTTAGAGAACAACTTCACACACGGGATAGAATGAAAATATACTTGTAATATTAGAACAAGAAATCTGAAGACAATGTGAGGACAAATGATCGAGAACCTTATTTAACATAGCAAGTAATGCATAATATAGACTGATAAACCAATACATTAGGCAAGAGATAAACAGAATAGTGTAGGGATGCTAAGAGGAGGGGAGAGATCATCTTTAGATAAAGGGAGGTGGAAATCAGAGAAGTTTTCATAAAGAAGTTACCAATTTAGATGTGAGCAGGAAGGAGAGGTGGGGGAGGGCACCTTCTAAGGCAGACAACGCCAAGAGTAAAGAAATGAAGGCAGTAAGTGTGGGAATTAGTCAGGGAACAAATAACTGATCTTAGGAGATTTTTTTTAATAGAAAAAATAATTTAATAATATATTTAAATGACTACAATTTAGTCACACCAAGAGAGGTTCACATGTTAGAAATAACTTTCCCTGTGAAATTGTGTCTATTTTAATCTTTTTTAAAAAAGAGAAGTTGCAGGTTTACAGAAAAATCATGCATAAAATGCAAAGTTCCCATATAATACCTAATTTTTAACACCTTGCATTAGTGTGCTTTTAGGAGATTTTAATCTTAGAATGAGGTTTGTGGGACAGGAGAATAACAGGAATGAAGCCATAATGATATTATGATGATGCTATAGTTAAAGACAACCCTGAGGTTTATGCTGACATTCTGGGGGCAACCTAAGTTTCCAAAGTGAGTTCCCAAATATCAGTGTGGAGACAGAGGAAACATGGGTTAACCCAACATGGCACTTTTAAAGTCTTTATAGGTAACAAACAATCTCCACAACTAAGAGGAAGATGGTGTGCAAATTAAATACCCAGAGGTGCCTTGCCTTGCTCAGTCTTTCTTACTGAAAGGACCATCAGGAAAAGGGAGCCTGACACATGGTGCTAGCTGCAAGTCCTCTAAGCTTTCTTGCCACCCGTCACTTGATGGTGCTCCCCAAGGACAATAGCAAGTCTTGGAATGCTAGTAACATCTAAGTTTCATTTAAACCAACCACATGGCTGAAAGTCAAGGTCTCAGTCAATGGTAAGTATTCTGAAGAGCTGTAAACTCTTGGATGGGAAAAAAACAAACATGAAAGCAAATATATGTTAACCCTGAGAATGCAGAGTTTTAAATGTTCTAATATACCCAATGGTATATTAGAAGACCCCCAGGGCAACACTAGGATCTATGCTAACTAGGGATTGGTCTTCATGGCTATACCATTTGTATTGAAAGTGTTGGAAGAAATTTTGTTCAATTATTAGAACAACTAGCCTTGAAGAGTTGTAGTAGAACACCTTATTTATTCTTTCTAGAATGGAAATCAAAAGGGAAGAGGGAGTTAATACTCAGCGGTTTGCTTTAATTTACATTCTAAACTCTGTACTTACGATAAAGTGCATATTATGTAGTTAAGGTAATACCTATGTGTGGAAAAAAAAGGGAAAACTGGAAGAAAAAAATAATCTTAGTTCTAAAAGAGATTTTAGAATCTAGTCCAGGGTGTCCTTAACTTGCCTGATCATAAGATTTACACAGGCCACTGTGAAACTGATTTTCAGGGTTCTCCCCATAGAGCTTTGAGTTTATTTGGAAGGAACAGAGTCTGAAAACCCATTTTAATGAGTCCTAGGTGATTTTTATGATCAGGCAAGTAAGAACCAGTGTAAGAAAGAACCTCTTACTTCATAAAAGAGGAAATGTGAAAATGTCTAAAATTTGTAACAACATTTCCAATAGAAACTAGTACTATACTCTCACACATCATTTTTTTACTTTATGCTAAGACCCACATAGTAGTCATAAAAATCATATTGATACTATTATTATTATTCCCATTTTTCAGAAGAGGAAACAAAGACTAACAAGTTTAGTAATTTGTCCACTGTCCCCCAGCCAGTGACTGGAGAAAACAAGATATGAAAGCAGACTGGACTCCAGACAATGCACAGCCATTGCCCTACTTGTAAACCTTTATTGGCACAGACCCAAAGACTCAGTAAAATAAAAAAGGAAAGGCAAATAATGAGAGGTCCACACAAACACAAAAGGCACAAAAAAAAGTACATAAAAGCACTAATATTGTACATATTTAAAAGCTGAAATATAATAAGTATCTTAAATGATGGTCAAAAGAATGACAAAATGTATGACAAATTAAGTTTGTGGCGAGTGGTTTTCAATGGACTTGGTACATATATTTTAGAGCATTTATTTTCAACTATTGGTTTATATGTTATTAGTAATTTTAGAATGCATAACTATCTGACAGATGGGAGGTAGACAAGAGAATGTATTTTCTGAAAATTAACCATCTACTCCTCGGCATACTTTCTTTTATATTCCTCCTAAATTTGATTGAGAAACTGAAACTTACTCCATCAAAAAAATAGGAGGTGATTCAGGTGTTGTCATATAAATATTAATTATAACAACAGCTAAATCCAAGACCTCCTAATATTGAACTTTTCACAGGAAAATGGGCTCCTTGGCATTCTATTTTTGACATATTTTAAAATTTACTGAACTATTTATCACAGTGATTTAAGTAGAACTAACAAAGTAGTTGGTGAATAAACCAGAATATCAAATATATAAGGGAGCATACTATCATTACATTAACTTGCTAATAGTCTAAAACTTCTAAATGAACAAGACTGTAACAATTTTAACCATATTTGTTGGGGTTGACCTTACCTACCATTGAGACTAAAACATTCAACTGCATTGACCAGACCGTCTCTATTCTGAAAGTCTGTATCTATTGGGAATCTAATCACTATCAATATTCTCTAGAGATCATCTGCTGCACAATCATTTGATTAGGAATACTTCAATGATAAAACATATAATGAATGTATGATTTTTATGAAAGTGAAGTAAAAAAGAGCCTTAGCACTGTACAAAGAGAAAATGTAGCCCAAAGCAATATATCGCAAACATCTGAAAAGAGGAATCATGGAGTTGTAAAGAGGGTTCCCTTTAAATTTAACCTGTTTTTAAATAAAAACTGACAAAGATAGATTAAAAAAAAACAGCAATAATAACCTCCACCCATTTCCAGTTTTAAAGTGCATATTTAGTAAAATTTCATTCACTCAGGACTCACTAATGAAAATATCTATGACACAGTTTATACTGGAGACAGGGGTTTATTTCAAAGGTAACCATCAAGAGTTTAACCCAAATATAATTATGAAAAAACAAATTGAGAATGTGGAAATGTGTACAAGACAAAGGCCTGGCCTCTTCAAAAAGAGAATGGCATGAAAAAATACTCTAATAGATTTAAGAGACACTAAAGTAGACGCAAGGATTACATATTGGATCCACTGTGAACCTTGATCAATCTGGCTTGGGGGAGGGATGAAGTGGGAGGATGCAAGAGCTAAAAAACCCCACATTTTTGGACAGTTGGGGAAATTTAAAAATGTAGACTGTATATTAACTTATATTATTGAATTTTAAATTCCTTAGATATGATCAGTGGTATTGTGGCTATGTAGAATGTATGCATCTCTTAAGAGATGCAGGTTGAAGTACTTGGGATGATGTGCCTATGATGTCTGCGAATTACTTTTTCAGACAGCTCAGTCAAAAAGAGGGTATAGCATGTATGTACATAGAGAGTTGGTAGGTAAACATGGCAGAAACTTATTTACTGAACTATTCTCTCAACATTTTCCAGGTTTGAAAAATTTCAAAATAAAAGGTTGGGGGAAGTGTATAAACAAGTTTTGGGGGGTTGCAGCAATGTGTAATATGCAAATTATACATATTTTAAAGGAAAATGAGCTATTTCAACAAGAAAAAACTATTATACTTGAATGAATCAGTAGCCTCTCTTCTTTTTAAAGGAAGTCTGAAGTCTTCCTAATTCATTATTTAATGTGGTCACTCCTCTACCACAAAAATAGCTCATGGGGGAGCAGATGTGGCTAAGTGGTTGAATGCCTGCTTCCCACAAGGGAGGCCCTGGGTTTGGTTCCCCATGCCCCCTGAAAAAAACAAAAACAAGCAAAACAAATGAAAAATAACCAACTCAGGGAAGCTGATGTGGCTCAGTGGTTGAGTGCTGGTGTCCCACATAAGAGTTCCTGGGTTCAATCCCTGACCCCCAGGTACCGTTAAAAAAAAAAAAAAAAAAAAAAAAAAAGTAATGGTTCAGAAACCTCAATAGCTAACAACTTAGCAGGGATTCTCTATCAGCCAGTTGAGAGTTACAAATACATATTTCAGACTCTTCTTTGAAGTACTAGAACCACATTATCCATCTGGCTGCTTAATAGAAATTTCCACTTAAAAATCCTAGAAGGAATACAAGTTCTACGTGTTTAAAAGACAGCCAAGCTGATAATCATTATTCCCCACACCTAACCCGTTTCCACTTCTTTCCTTATCCTCAACTTCATGGATAAGCACAAATGTCCCACTGAGTCACTCAAGCCAAAACCCAGCAACCAGGTTCCTCCCTCAAATATCTAATCAATCAGTGTATGCTATCTTATCCTCTACTCCCATCTTTCCTCATCTGAACTGCAGCAATTACCTAATTCATGCCCCTAAATATTCTGCCCTCCATTTAATGTTTCATCTTCCTGCCAAGTGATCTAACATGCAAATCTGATCATTATTAAAAATATTAAAAATTCTAAAGGCTTCTCATTAGCAGATGTTGCCAATGTGAAGTTTGTATGAAATTTTTTAGCAACAGAAATTTAAATCTGTACTCTTCAGCTTATATGAATGAACAAGTAGGGTTTAAAACCAAGAGGCACACTTAAAAGTTTGGTCTAAAGAAGGAGAAACTAAGTTCACTTGCAACATATGGGTGTGTAGGAAAAAGTTTCAACAGTTAAATGAAATAAAAAGAGAAAGTTATGCACTGAGCTTCCACTAAAATATTCCTTAGGAGTTAGGCTGTGAACTTTTCAGGTCAAGTTCACTGCATTATGAAATGAAGAAGTAATCAGGATAATGAATATTCTTTTGATTCATGTTAGTATAGGAGGTATTTGGAAGAATGTTAAATAAGAGTATGAAGATTCGTGTATTTTAGTAAAATAGCTAGGTTGTAGAAATTGGAAGAGATTTACTAAATGACTTACTCAGATGAAGGACTTTAAGGATTTGCAGGGCTCTGAAAGACCCAATTTGAACTTGAAAATACAGGGGGAAAAAAACAAGAGCGAAGTTGATTTGTTTAGGGAAGAACAGGTAATTCATTCTCAAAATGAAAATGAGGAATTAGTATTAGTAGGTGGCAACAGGAGAAAGCACTGTTTCCTGTTATTAAATCACCTGCTACAATTACAGGTTCATAATCCCTTATAATACCCCCCAAATTTCATAAATTTTGCATAAACTCATTGGTGTTGAAACTTGACCTAAGGCTATTTATAGTTTTCATTTAGCCCATTTAGAGTGACTATATGTTTTACTGCAGAAATATTAATGTGTTTGATTCCAGGGTGCTGCTATAGACCCTGCCGGGAGGGTAAAATATATTATAAAAACACAGTATTACCTTTCTAAATTCAAAAAATTCTGAACAGACCTGGTGTAAAGGGTTTAGGATAAGAAACTACAGACCTGTAGTAATTCTTCTGTGAAGTATTTCCTGAATCTTTCCCTCTCTCAGAAGGCCTTCCTCTGTACTTCCCCATTGATCCATATCAATATTTTCATTAGAACAAAGATCACATATTTTAATGATTTGCATGTTTCCCCATTTATTTTAAGCAGCTGGAGAAGTGATCAAAGCCTTTTATCACCTAGCACAATACCAGGGCACCAATTCAGTTCACAATAAATATTTACTGAATGAAAAAATGAAAATAACTGGGTAGTGGAATTGAGTGAGTAGATTAAGGCACAAGGTTGCTTACTTTGTTTTTGGTTGGGCTGACTTACCACTTAAATGTGAAGACCTAAAAAGCAACAGACATGTCACATTTTATAGACTGACAGTATTTGAGAACTGAAAACAGTAATTTAGGGAGAAAGTTAAGGAACAGTACTATCTATGTATGTCTTTTCCATTCCACTTCTTACCTCTAGCTGGTATTTTTTTCTTTTAATATAGTCTACAATCCATATGCTCAAGATATACTGAATACATTAAAAGATAATTCAAAAGAAAATAAGTGTGTGTGTGTGTAAAAACTACAGTTCACATTAAAGACGGTTTAAAATAGGCAATAGAGCAGTAAAAACAATAGGAAAAAATTCAAACACACATCTAAAGGTAGCAGTGGGAAAAAAAGGATAAGGTAAATGGGGACAAGAGCTGAGGTACTTCACAGGCTAGGCTTAAAAATGCAGAGTTTAAAAGAAAGTTTACACTTGTGCCTATGTATATTTAGAATAGTTGGCCACTGGTGACCTCAGCTGAAATTTCAGGGACATATCAAAGATGGAAAGCTAGACTGCTATATATGGTGGAATGAACAGGAGATGAAGAAAATCCCTGGGGCTACACATATTTGACTCAAAGCAGAGGGAAGGAATGGAAAGGGAGAACTATTTATTAAGAATTGGCACAGTTCCATCAACCATATGAGCAAAATCTATGATAAGGTGGAAGTGTGTATTTGTGCAGTGGAGGGGCATGACAGTGGTGCAGAGATACTTTTGGGTTGGGTGGTGCTGGTTTGTCAGGGTGGTAGCGTGGGGAGGGTGGGTTGGACTGTCCATGGAACAGGGGGGAGGGGTGGGGGAGGGAACAGGTGAACACTGGGGATTGGTGGGTATGTGGTTAAAACCTCAACGTTGGGAATGTTCTTTTGGCAACATGGCAGAGGAGGGTTACTAGTTTAGGGTGTTGGATATGGGGGACATTCAAGACAGTGCACACCTGGGGCAGGCTTCTAGGGAGTGTGTGAGTGTTCATCTTGTCATAATGGGTTGTATCAGTGGGTAGAGACCCACATAATGAGCAGGAAGGTGATGGACTCCCATCCTGGGAATCCTGCTATGTTCTCAAAGAGAGGGGTGGGAGTCTCTCAAGAGCACAAGAAGTGCCTAACAGGGGAGGACAGAGTGGTATGTCAAGCCCTCAATGTTGTTGCAAGTAACTATGAATCTTGTTCTTCAAGGAGTGAAACCTGTTGGTTGCCTTGGGTCTCGATCCCGAGGGGAGGGGGAGGGAGGAATAGAATAGATGGAACATGGGGCATTTTGGGGGTGATGGAAGTGTTCTACATGATCTTGTTAAATTTCATCAAAATTTATAAAAGTGTATGGTCCAAAATGTAAACCATAATGTAAACCATTTACCATGGTTGGTAGCTATGTTTCAATATTTTTACATCAATTGTGACAAATGTACCATCCACATATAAAATATTATTAATAGGGGAAAGGGGAAAAAGGGGAGGATGTTGGGTATATGGGAATCCCCTATATTCTGCACATGACTTTTCTGTAACCTAAAACTTCTTTGAAGACAAAATGAAAAAAGTAAGACACTGGGGGAATAAACGGAAGACAATGTCACTATACATACATCACATCAGATCTTACAGTGATGAAAAACAATATCAAAAGAAATTCATTTTTTAAAATATTTTTTTCACCTTATTATTCCAAATTCTTAAAAAAAATTTTGTATTTTATTTCTTATTTTTAAAACTAACATTATTTCATTTTCTTATTAACTGTATCTGGCTATTTTGTTGGCTTCATTTTTGAAGAAGTTTTGGATCACAGAAGGGTTACAACTATTGTAGAGGAGGATCATTTGTGCAGGGTGTTAGTGATGGGGAATACATGGGAGGAGGTTCACCTGGGCATACATATAAGGCATATAAATGTGTTCAAATGTTCATGGGGCATTGCCACAGTGGGTGGAGAGTCACACAATAACCGGAAGAATATCAAATTCCCATCCTGGGGAGCTCTGCCACATTCTCTAATGGAACAGCAAGAATCCCCTGAGTACAGGGGCAATGACTAGTGAAGGAGGCTGATCCACTGATTGGCCATTAACACCGATGACTGTACTTATGAACCTTTACTCTTGAAACTGAAATTTAGCCTAGTATTATAGGTGCCTCATAGCTACCAGAGAGCCTCCTTGTTGATCAAATGTGGCCTTTTGCTAAGCCAAACTAAGCATATAAATGCATTGCCATCTCTCCAGATTCTCGGGGATGAGCCTCCTTTGGACCAAGGGATTACTACCAAGCAACAACTAGCAATACAACTGGAAAAAGACCTTGACCAAAAGGGGGAAAAGGTAAAGACAAATGAGTTTATATGGCTAAGAGACTTCAAAGTGAGTCGGGAGGTCATTCCAGAGGTTAAACTTATGCATGTCTCAGCAGGATCTCATTGACTGCCAAAGTAAATACTACCTCAAATAGTGGGGCTCCTGGAGGCTCGGGAGACATCCAGACACTATAATCAGGGCAGATAGCTCAGGCGTTTGATGCCTTGCCAGAGGGCCCTACTTTGGAATTTATGCTCCCCCGTGTGACAGAGATGGATTCAGTTGTGGTTTCCCTAAACATGGCTCTTCTGACCCTTCTATGTGAACCTATAATTAGTACTAGGGTTGATAGGTATATATCCAAGAGACTAAAATCTTTGGGCTGTCCATGTGCCAGCTGGGCTCTGAATCTCAAAAGAGTCAACACCTTCTCTCCAATTCATTGCACTCACCCAGGACAACTAACAAGGAGATGATGATGGACAATAATCACCCCAAGAACCGAGAAAGTCTACAACTGCAAGCAAGGGAGTCCCATCCATCTGCCCCATGAGATCAAAGCACACCCCTCCTTAATGAGAGGTGGAGTGGGCTTCACCATCCCAGAATCCCCAGGACTGGGGAATGAACTATGGACCAAAGTAGATTTACTAGTATTCTACTAAAGACTTATTGTGATTCTAGCATGGAAGAAATTATATCATGGATGTGGAGGCAGTGGCCACTGGAGGTTCTGAGGGCAGGGAGAGGGAAAAACAGGTGTAATATGGGGGCATTTTTGGAACCTGGGAATTGTCTTGAATGACATTACAACGACAGATACAGGACATTACATATCTTGCCATAACCTACAAAATAGTGCGGGAGAGAGTGTAAACTACAATGTAAACTATAATCCATGCTTAGTGGCAATGCTCCAAAATGTTTTAATCAATTGTAATGAATGTACCCCATTAATGAAGGATGTTGTTAATGTGGGAAAATGTGGGAGATGTAGAGAGCGGGACATATGGGAATCCCCTATATTTTTATGTAACATTCATGTAATCTAAGTATCTTAAAAAATACACACACACACACATATTTATGTGTGTGTATATAATATATATTAATTTGGCATAGTTCAAAAGCCAGAACCAAAACCACTGATATGGGTACAATTTTACAGCAAACTACGATTGTGGAAAAGCACACCCTGTTCCTGTAGCAATACATTCTCCATTCTCTTCTGACTCTAGCCAGTTCCAGTCTAGCTTCTCCTTTTTCCTGTTTTTAAATAAGATGTATTCCCCCAGATATAGTCCCCAACTCATCTCCTGTTCCTCTCAAGACATTCACAGACAGCCAGGTAGAACACTCCCTAGTCAGCCAACTTCTGCTTCGATTACTCTCTGAAGTTCGATATTTCCTACAGCCTTTTCTAAGTAGTTCTAGCCAACTATTTCACTGGCTCCTCAAACTTGCTACTGCCCCCAAATGAAGTCATATGCCATAGACACATGTGAGTGTGTTCACCTAGGACAGATATGAATTTAATTCCTGTCTCTAATCAATTGGGTGATCTCAGGATGTTGTGAGGGTTAACTGAGATACAGTCTGTGAAGCACTTTGCTTAGTGTTGGCCTGGTACCAAGCTCAATTTATTAACTAGAATTATTACTAAACTGTTAGAACCCAGACTTGAAAACACAAAGGGTCCTTGATTTACTCTCCCTTACCATCCAAAACTTTATCCTATTTAACTGCTATAAAGATCTTTATGAAACTCAAATTAGATCATTTAATTAAAAACCCACCAAAAACTCTCCAACAGAAAAAGCACGCTCTACCACTAACCAACTTTAACAACTATTTCTTATTCTATAACTCAGCATACACATTGTGCTCAAGCCAGAATATACTACCATTGTTGTCAACAAACACATAGTAGAATTGGATCATATACACATTTACGCTCATGCAAATATATAGTAGAGAGGGAAGTCAATCAGGTGGTGGGGAGATAATAGAGCAGGAGGAAGAGAAGATGACTTGGGTGAGTATGCATCTGTTATTTCTCTAGGTAGTCTGAGTTCCTCTGAGACTCTCACAGTGTGAGTAGCTTAACATTCTTCAGTGGTTGAAGATATGAATTTTTCACACAACATCTCCACACATAAGCCAACTATTTTGCCTAAGGGGACTAATTCTTTCACTGGGAGAATTAGTACTGTTGGACTTAAGGAGATATGGTATGTATATACACTGTATTTTATGGATGAACTGAGGTATCTTCCTGATGGTGTAACAGTTTGGTCTTAAGAAGGCTTTAGCTGTTGCTCTCTATTCTCTCCACCTCTACATCTTCACTCTTCACACAAGTTCACACAAATTATCCTTCTCCCCAGAATGCACAGCTTACAAGACTTCTCTGACTCTACAGGCTAGAAAGAATCCAGTGGATCTGTCACTGAATTATTTTCAATCTATTTATTTATATCACTATCTTTTACATGAAGACAGGACCTAGCTCAGTGCCCTACACACAGTCAGCAAATATCTATTAAATGAAAAAAGTACAAATGAAAAAAAAGGAAGCAACGTTGGCTGGTGAGAAGTACATTTTTAGCAATGGCTGAATGACTATATTTTAAAAAGGAAGCTTATGAAGCGAGAAAGACCTAAGGGTCTGGACTTATTCTGGTTAACATTTTCAGTGTAATAACAAAAAGAGTTTGCTAATCATACCTCATGACAATTCTAGCTAGAAGCAGAATTCATAATATAATGAGGAATACAATCAAGATTCAAATGATTGTATATTTTGTAATGCAGGGTAAAATGGAATGCAGATAAGTACATAAGAGCATACAGGTTAAAAAAAAAAAAAAAAAGACAAAAACAATCGTATAAGGAAAGTGTGGGGAACCAACAGTATCATCCAGTAATTTTAGGTAGAAAATACCTCAATTTTGTGTCCAATTTCAACATGAGACAACTTTTATAACGAAGATAGTATGAGTGTCAAGGCTCAGCATTTCAAATATTAAGAAGGACACTGATAAACTAGAAGGAAGTCTAGTAGTATGGGGGTTATGGAGAAGATGATAGAAGTGAGAGATGTTAATTAATGATGTTAATTAATGAAGAACAGAATAGGACAACTATCTTTCCTTGATTCCTTTTTCCCTCTTACCCCACAATCTAATCAATGAGCAAGTTTGCTGAGCTTTAGCTCCACAGCAGTCCCTAGTTTGATCCCTCTCTCCACCTCCACTGGTATATCTCTGTCCAGATTGGTCTATACTGTTTCAACTGTCTAACTATCCTCCCTACGTCTAACTTGCCCCTTGCAATCCATTCTCCAAAAAGCAATCAGATTCATTTTCTTAAAGTTTAAATCAGAACCTATCCCTCTCATGCTTAAAATCTTCTGAGACCTATAACACACAGAATTAATTAATATATAAACTTCTTACCACGGTCTAAAAGTCCAAGCATTATTTGGTTCCTGCTCACTTCACTGGGCTTAATGCTATCACTCTTCCTTTCCTAATTTCGGCTATAGTCACACTGGCCTTTTTGTCCCATAAGCATGCAAAAGTTGTTCCTGATTCAGTCTTCATTTGTTCTCTGAACCTGAAATGGTCTATCTCTAGATCTCTGCCTGGTTGACTCCATCTCATTATTCATATCTAAACACAAACGTTATCTTCTCAAACACCTTCCCTGACCACTTTAGCAAAAGCAACTCTCCTGTTCCACTCATCCCCGCAATTCTATTCTCTTTTCTCTTACTCATATCACTTATCAGTAATTTATTTATCTGGTTGGGGATGTGTCTGTCGTGCTCCACTAGAGGTTAAGTGCCCCTGAGGGTGGAGATTTTACCTTATACACATTGTGCCTACCCTTAGTGCCTAGAACAGTGTCTAGCATAGAATTGGTTCTCAAACACTTGTTGAATGTAATTTATTTTGTACAAATCCCAAATATAATTAGGGAAATAGGACCAAATGACAGGTTTTAGGTCGAATTTTAAAGAACTTTCAAGAATTATAGTAAGATAATGAGAATGTTCAAAAAAGTTGTTAGGTGACCACAAATTATGGATGCTATAGTAGGGATTTCTGCATTGGGTAGGAGATTAGACTAAATGATCTTTAAAGTCCTTTCCAACTATAAAAACCTCATCTTTCCAAAATGGAATGAGTCAATTTCAATGTATTTGGCTGTTAGGTTTTATTGGCAAAGTGAAGAAAAATCATGGTTACTTACTAAAGGAAACTTGGCTTCTGAATTGTGCCATCCCTTTACCTTTAGGAGATCTTTATGCCTAAACATATTCAGGGACTTTAGAAACTTTCTTCCCAAAAGTAACACTCTGCTATTCAGAGCAAAGTAACATTTTGAGACATAATATGGTAAGACAGCACCCTTCTCCCAATTATATTTATAGAGAGAGTATGGTACCTAGGATTGAACGTTTTAAAGGATTTGTACATTGCTTGCTATAATTTGGTTTTTGTTCCCTTTTTGTCTCCCCTTATACCTTTTGCCTAGGACTAGACAAAATAGTGCAACTAATAAAGCACCGTGTCATAAGATAATTCATAGGCATGTTACTTTGGCCACACAATTTTTGTTAGAATAAAATTTTGGATTTAGATTTGAAATCATTTTAATAAGGCAGGATTACTTTCAAAAGACAGCATGTTTTTAAAAAACAATACATGTTGACCAAATAAATATTCCTGCAGGAAAAATACTTAACATATTATTTTAACAAGGACTTAGACAAACTCTATCACTGAGTATAAAGCAGCATATTCCAAAATGAATTTCTGAAGACTAATCTTCCTCCCTCCCAAAAACTGGTCAAATAAGTTTGGGAAATATTGTACATTATATCCTTTTCTCCCATTCACAAAACAAATCAACACACAGGGACTATGAAACACTTTACTTAAAAACAAACAAACAAACAAAAATCTTTATTTACTCTATCATTTCCCATATTTCTTTGACCAGAATCCCCCATTTTTGGGGTTAGGGATAGTAGTGGTAGAGAAAACAGTTTAGAGAAACACTGCTATATATCACTGTTTGAAATATTACTTCTAAATAGATTTACAAAATAGCTAGGATAGAAGCTGATAAATTAGAAGCTTACTATGTATTTAAATTAGGACAGAACATAAGAATTTTTATAACTTGTATTATTTAAAACAGCTAAGAAAAGGGACAATTATAAAGTGGATGATTTAATTAAAATAATCAGAGGCTCTTTACCATTTTAGTAAACTCTATTAAATTCTCATTTCTCTGTACCAGCAATTATTTTGTGATACCACTCTCTACCCTTGTTAATAAAGGCAGACTTTCAATATTAAAACTAAAGTTCTGGGAAATCAGGTGATTCAAAGGGTCATGGAGAAGCACAGGTTTGTGAATCTACTGGTTTAGAATCATTTATACTTTTGCTCCTCTTTGTATGAGATATTGGAAGGGAAAATATTTTTAACATGTGGATTCTTGTATTACATTTTACTAAGACTCCTGGACCATTCTGTTTTGATATCAACATAATCTGATATCAACATAATTCTATGGGAAAAAAAAGTATTGAATAGTTAACACTCCCCCAAAAAAGAGGGACTACAGCAGTTTTAGAAAGCACTTACTTAATCATTTCAAAAAGCTTTGGATCTGAGACCTTGATATTTCGTGCCATATTCCAGGAAAGATGAACCATGGGTACTATTGACTTCACACTTTGCAATTTGTTCCATTCGTACCGTTCCACTGCCAATTTATACTGGCAGGCTAGGAAAAAAAAAAAAGTTATAAAGCAACTCAAAGTACCAAAAGATATGAAGAAAACCATTATCACCCTCTCAGGTGATAACTTCGATACCAATTCTGAAAACCTCAAAACACTACAAAAAAAATTTTTTTTTGAAAGGATAATTATGGTAATAATAATAGCGATCATGTAAAGAGCGCTTATTATGTGCCAGGCATTGTGCTATTTTATACATTATCTCATTTAATCTTTAACATCACCTTATTAATTTTATTATCCCCATTATGCAGATGAAGAAATTGAGGCTCAGAGAGATTAAATAACTTGCCCAAGTTGCAAGAGCCAGGTTCTGGTCCTAATCCAGGTCCTTCTGGCTCCAAAGGCCATATTCTTAACCTAAATATATATTGCCCAATGGCAGACAAAACTGAAAGAGATTTTTGACTTAAAAGGGCTGTTCATAAGACATACCAGATAAAAGAAAAACTGGAAAGAATGAATAATCACTCTGCTTTCTCCCATAAAGGGTTTATTTTATAAAACAAAATCAAGCACTTATAAAAATTAGTAGAAGTATATCTTCTATGTATACAAAGACATAAATTTATCATTTACTGAGATTTGTGGTCTTGGATAAAATCTTAATGTGTAGTAGGAGAAATTAAATTCAAGTTATCAAATGGAAATCCAATTGTTAGTAAGTTATGTTTCAAGAAAAAAAGAGTAGAACACAGATATAATCCTTTATAAACTAAACTTTTTTAGCATATTCTTAAAGATACCTGTAAGTGGACCAACATTCCAAGCAATGTTGTTGCACCAGCCAATAGCCTGAACCCAATGCACAGTGCCTGCATTAATCCAGACCAAATCTCCAGGTCGCTGAATAAACCTATATACTGGAACATTTGCTTCATAAAGATCTTCAAGGTTGGGCCACCAAGAACCCATTAGGAAATTCAAATTATTTCTGAAACAAGAACAAATAATACAAATGGATCATGTGTTTTAATAAGCTTTTTATAAGACTGGAAGGTAATGTCAAAAGTTTAATTTCATTGAAACAGTTCATTCAGTAAGAGCTGCTATATTTAAGAGTAAAATTAATTACAGTTGAGTATTAGATGGCTTATCCAAAGATTAGCAATACTACCTTAAATAGATTTTTCAAAGATCCAAGTATAATCCAAAGCTAATTTTAAGTTACACTTACATTACATTAACTTTTTTTTTTAAAGATTTTATTTATTTATTCCCCCCTTGCTGCTTGTGCTCGCTGGGTCAGCTAACCACGCCGTGCAGGCGGGCCTGCCTTCACCAGGAGGCCCCGGGAACCGAACCCGGGGCCTCCCATATGGTAAACGGGAGCCCTACTGACCGAGCCACAGCCACTTCCCATTACATTAACTTTTAATTTCATTTCAATTAAGACTATTTTGATTGAACCCTTCCCCCTGGACAATTGAAGAATCACTAAAAGGCAGAGATGACATCAAGTCATTTAAACGATAAACAGGAACACTACAGCAAATATAAATAAAGGTATTTCCCCCGATTTCTGAGGGAAAGTAGGAGACAAAAATGACCTCTACTGCTGTTTTGAACCCTAAGCAGGACAAAGGGGATGGATGTCAATCTCTATATAGTTTTTTAAATTTTTATTCTATACAGTTTTGATGACTAGTTGATTAAAACCATGCAGTTGAAAAAACTATAAAAAATGAATACACACACACATGCACAGATAATCATAATCACTACCATTACCACCTATACATTTTGGAAACATTCTATAGATTACATTACTAAGATTTTAGATTAAAATCTGGCTTATTAGTCTCCTTCATCATGATATAGTATTTTTAAAAAACTACATTATCAACTTTTCTTATAAAAGAATTTAATAAAATTCAATTTACTACTTCAGATTTTATTTTATTGGGAAGAACTTGCATAGTGGAAATGTTTCTTTAAGCTCTAAGAAATAGCCTTCATCACTTTTTGTTTCTTGTGCTAAAGTATATATAGTAAAGGGTACCTTGAAATTGTTTTTAGTGGTTTGAATATAATCTTGTGTCTAGATCAGGGGTTGGCAAACTATGGCCCATCAGCCAAAACCAGTCTACTGTCTCTTTGGTAAATAAAAGTTTACTGGGACATAGCATTGCCAGGTCACATTTACATTTTATCTGTAATGCTTTTGTGCTACAGCTACACAGTTGGGACAGAGACCATATGAAGTACAAAGCCTAGAAGAGATGTGTATTACGTGGTCATTTACAGAATAAGTTGCCAACCCCTGATCTAGAAACTATCTCTTCCTTTATTTATTTCCCCCTAAAAAACAAGGCTTATCTTGAGATAAGTCTAGAACAGAAAAACAATAATAGCCTAACTGCAAGGGATAAGGATTGGTTTGCTGTTTGTTTTAAGTCTAAGTAAAAATATATTCCAGAAAAAGTTGCCTGAAAAACAAAAAATGGTTACATACACACAAATCTTGTCCCTATTTCACTCATGCATTGCATTACCATCATAAAAGTAGAGAAAACTTTTTATTTATAAGTAAGCAAGGAAGCAAGCAAGCAAGGAAGACCCAATAATCAACAACCATGTCAAAACTATCAAACTTACAAAAAACCCCACATGCATCCTTTATATCATATATGCAAAATGAATGGTTATTTCAAGACAGGTATTATTTAAGGCCATAAAATAAACCACAGAAATGGTCAATATAAGAAGCAATGATCCTTATGCGAAACAAAATTACAGTGAAATGCTGAGGTAGCAAGTGTCATTTCTGCAGCTTTGCAAAATTATGCTATTATACTAAAGTGATGTTTTATTATCCTCAAGCTCAAGCTTTCTGGACATCATCTGTGTATTCTAATTATCTTTGTTCTTAAGATACCTCTCCATTTGAATAGAAAAGAAAGCTAACCCTAAAAATAGCCAATTCCTACTCAGAAATAATGAACACAGATCACTGTACTGAGGCTGCAACAATACCCTACCATCTCAAAGTTTAAGAGAAAAAAATCTTTCTGTAGTACACTGGAGATTTCCAACACGACACTCTTCCTTCTCTGCTACTTTTTGGCCCATAAAATTAGTAAGTACAGATCAAAGTAGATCAGGTTATTTCATCAATATATTTTAAAATCCCACAGCTTTGGCTTTCTTACATTTAAGGAAATCTATGTGTTAAATAATGAAGACAGTAAATGGTAATTTTCTCTTGTTTGCTTATAGAAACATTTTGGATTAATATATATTTTTTCAATGATGATGCATTTCTTATTAAATCAAATATTTACTCAAAGATTCTTTAAGCCAAAGTAGAATATTACAAATTAGTATGTGGAATATGTGTATAATCAGTTTGCAAAGTAGTCTCACATGTAAATGTTTTAGGTGGTTATTTTCTTTATTGAGCTTGGGGGTGGGGTAATAATACCAAATGTATATATAATTTATGTTTTTGCATTTTTATGCCATAATAATTTTCCAATATTATTACTAGCTGAAAATATCAGGTGCTCACATAATGTTTTTTTTTGTTTTTTTTTTTTAAAAGGAAGTGAGTAAGGTTCCATCTGGACAAAAAATTAAACAGTGAAATCAAGTCCAAGGCACCCTTTAATACAAGACACTGAAATAAAGTGAAGGCTATTTCTAGGATCTTAAAAAAAAAAAAGACCACTTCCACTATTTTGAGTTTTTTCTTCTGGAGAAACAAAACCTGAACTAGTTAGAGTTTTTAAAATTCCTTTATAGGAAAAGTTGTTAATGTAGTTTTTTTTGTTGTTGTTGTTGATTTTTTAGGAGGTACCAGAGATTGAATCTAGGCTCTCATACATGGGAAGCAGGAGCTCAACACTGGGCTACATGTGCTCCCCAATGAGAGTTGGTTTTTTCATTTGTTTTTTAGGAGGTACCAGGGATTGAACCCAGGACCTCTTATGTGGGAAGCAGGGGCTCAACCACTTGAGCTACATCCGCTCCCATAATGTAGCTTTAAAAAGAATTTATTTCAAGATGATATGGCTATGGATAATATGTTCAAGCTTGAGTTATTAAGAACCAATAAGGGTGATCACTGGAGAATTCCTTTCATTTCTAAAATCATTTATAATAAAACAATTTTTTCTTGGAATGCATACCTTTCAAATAAAGTATTCACTCATCAATTTTAAAAATAAGCCTAATGAACAACTCAAACATTCTATCCTAAATTCATGAAACTGCATAGAGTGGTTTCATGGCAACTTTCTTACAATATTTCATTAACACAAAATAATAGGTTTAGAATCAAATCATTTAAAATTAATATTCTGTTGAATGCTAAGTGGAAACTGGCTACATCCACTAGGAAATCCAGCTTGGTAAGTTGTCCTTTACAATTACTGCTTTCTAATAATTATGTTTAAAGAAAATTTAGTTCAGAAACCTACTTTTCACAGAAGTCATTCAGAACACCCCAGTAACCTTCTGGAACAACAAACCATTCACAGTCACCTGGGCCAATATTTATGTTAACTGAACAGAAGTTATTATTTTCTTGATGACCTGAAATATGAAAGGAAAAACAAACAAACAAAAAACAAAACATCAGCACACTTGTCTTTAGAAATGAAACATTAGAAATGTCCAATAGGGAATGCTCTAGTGCTATTCAATTTTCATCAGATTTCTAATATTGTAGCATTTTTGTGTCTAGTCTGGTTTTAGAATTGAGTATGGTCAATTCCTAATATATTTCTTAAGGGCTTCTTTGGAAAGCAGTATAAATCGTGGTTAAGAGCTTGGGCTCTGGAGTGAGGCTTCTTGGCTTAGTCATTATGTGAACCTGGGCAAGTTGTTAAACATTCCTGCCTCAGTTTCCAACAACTCCTATAAATCAGTGGGTTGTTTTAAAGATGGAACAAAATAATGCATGCTTTGAACAGTGTCTAATACTCGGTAAGCAATATATATTAGCTATTATTGATATCATCATCATTTCTTCTTTGTGAACTAATCCCCATTTTTCACAAGCAGCATTAAGAAGTTGGTAAAGTAGTAAGAAGTCTGCTTTTTAAAATATAGCTGGCTCCAGGGAGTGACATCAGCAGAAATGACAAGTGGGGAGTTCTGGGGATGTGTATCTCTCCAGAAACATCAAATCTGGCAAAAACTGTCAGAATCAATCTTACCAAAATTCTGGGAAATATTCAAAGGTTTATAGCAACCACATGAATGCTTAGCCAGGAGAAAGGCAACTTAAACATGGTAGGAGATCTTTATGGCATTTTAACTTACCCCAGCCCCAGCCCCCATCCAGGCACTGTGGTGGTCATAAAAATATCACTTGTGTCAGTACCTGGGTTTGGAAGGAACAGAGTGGACCTTATTCCCAAGGAATTGTTTTTACTGTTTTGACCTGACTGGGACTTCCACAAAAGAGTGACAAAAGGGACTCTCTTTGCTTTGCCTTCAATGGAACACGCTCAGGGTGGAGTGGCTACTTGGAGGAAGTTCAGGGAAGAAAACACTGAAAGACAAATGAACAAGCCACTGCTGCTTCCTGGGGCAAACAATGAGGCAACAACAGACATGCCCAAAGCCTGGGAGGATAAGCTGGGGAGTGAGAGATTTTGGGGAGCAAGGCACTGAAATGTTCCCATGTATACCAGGGAACCTAGAAAGCCACAGACATACCAAGGGAAGGATACATGCTTAGAAAAGACTTGAGAAAACCATAAACTTTCACTTCATTGATCTTTAGGCTCAGAACAAGCTGGAAGTGAGGGCTAAAGCAGAGTTATAAATGGCCTGGCAAAACATACAAATAGTGACCCAGTAACACAGAGGCAATATGCAAAGATCTGAATTAATTATTTTTCCTTCATTCTTCTTTTCTTTCTTTCTTTCTTTCTTTTTTTTTTTTGTGGCTCCAGGTGGTGAATGAAATCTCTATCAGGTCACTGGCTAACTGCTAAGATAATAGGACAAAGACTTTTAAGTACCATATATGACAAGGAATACATCATTGCAAAAATAATTTGGAAGAGTCACTAATCAAATGGATGACTGCAGCACACAAGCAGCAAAAGCAAACACTATAGTGGGAGGAGAATCTGATTTCCAAAATTATCACATTATAATATTCAAAATGTTAAAACACTAGCAGAGTACTAAGCTTAAAGAAACAGAGACTTCAGAGACAACACATGACAAAGAATACAGTCTTTACAAAAATACTCAAAATGACTAGTTTTCAACAAAAATTACGAGCTATGCAAAGGAACAAGAAAGTATGGCCCACTTACAGGAAAATAATAATAGAAACTGTACCTGAAAAAGAATGGACAATGAACTTTAAACCAAATGTCTTAAATATGCTAAAAGAGCTAAAGCAAACCATGGACAAAGAAATAAAGGGAACCAGGAAAACAAGGTCTCAACAAAAAGAGTATATCAATAAAGAGATAGGAGTTATTAAAAAGAACCATATAGAAATTTTGGAGCTGAAAAGGACAATAACTGAAATGAAAAATTCACTACAAGCGAATAGATTTGAGCAGATAGAAGAATCAACATACATGAAGAGAAGACAATTGATATTATGCAGTATGAGGAGAAGAAAAAAGAATGAAAAAAAATGGACAGAGCCTAAGAAACATGTGGAACACCATAAAAGCTACCACCATATTCATGGGAGTCCAGAAGGAGAGGAGCGAGAGAGACACAAAAGGAATATTTCAAGAAATAATGATCAAAAACTGCACAATTTGATAAAAGACATGAATATACATATCCAAGATGCTCGACAAACTCTAAGAAGGCTAAAAACTCAAGGATATCCACACTGAGACACAAACTACTGAAAGACAGACAATCATGAAAGCAGCAAGAGAGTAGCAAATTGTCATGTACAACGGATCCTCAATAAGATTTAACAGCAGAGTTGAGGATGGAAGACAGGGGAACCACATTTAGAGTGAAGAAAGAAAAAAAAAAAAAAACAAAAAAAAAAACTGTCAACCAGGAATTCTCTATCTGGGAAAAGTATTCTTCAAAAATGAAAGTGAAATTAAGACATTCCCAGATTAACACAAGCTGAGATAATTCACTGCTAGTAGACCAGCCCTACAAGAACTGCTGAAGGAGATGAAAGGACACTAGACAGTAACTTGAAGCCATGTGAAGAAATAAAGAGCACTGGGAAATATAGGCAAATAAAAGCCTGTACTATTATATTTTTGGTTTGTAATTCTTTTTTTCCTATATGATTTAAAAGAAATACATGAAACAATAATCTATAATGTCCAGACAAAATACAAAGATGAAAATCTGTGACAATAACAACATAATAGGGAGGGAAACAGCTACACAGAAGCAGAATTTTTGTATATTATTGAAATTAACCTATTATCACTTGAAATGAAAATTTATCAATGTGATATACTACATTCCCAGAATGAAGGGGAAAAACCCACATATTCACCTCAACTGATGCAGAAAAAGCATTTGACAAAATCCAATACCCACTCTTGATAGAAGTACTTAATAAACCAGGATCAGATGGGAACTTCCTCAACATGATAAAGGGCATATATGGAAAAACCCACAGCTAACATCACATGCAATGGTACAATACTGAAAGCTTTCTTCTTTAGATCAGGAACAAGATCAAGATGTCCACTCTCATCACTTTTAGTCAACATTGTATTGGATATTCTACCCAGTGCAATCAAGAAAAAAAAAAAAGAAAAAGAAATAAAAGGCTTCCAAATATTAAAGGAAGAAGAAAAACTATATTCACAGATGATATGATCTTATGTATAGAGAATTAAAAAAAAAAAATCTACACACCAAAAACCAAAACCAAAAAAACATTAGAGCTAATAAATAAGCTAAATGAAATTGCAGGATACAATACCTACATGCAAAAATCAGTTGTATTTCTATATACTAGCAATGAATAATCCCAAAAGGAAATTAAGAACTAATTCCATTTACAGTAGCATCAAAAAGAATAAAGTACTTAGGAATAAATTTAAAGGGGGTGCAAGACTTAAATGCTGAAACTATAAAATATTGCTGAAGGATATTAAAGACCTAAATAAATGGAAAGATAGTCTGTGTTCATGGACTGGAAGAAAATACTATAAAGATGGCAGTAGTCTAAAGCTATGTACAGATTCAGTGGAATCCCTATCAAAATGCCAATGGCCATTTTTATAGAAATGAAAAGGCTGATCCATATATAGCCAAAATAATCTTGGCAAAAAGTCAGAGGACTCATGCCTCCTGATCTTAAATTTTACTACAAAGTGACAGTAATCAGAACAGTGTGGTACTGGCATATAGACATACAGCCCAGTGGAATAGAATTCAGAGTCCAGAAACGAACACATGAACCTTGGGGTAAGTCTATTTTCAAGTAGGGTGACAAGACCAGGAGAAAGAAGAGTCTCTTCAGGAAATGTTGCTAGGAGAACTGGATAAACATATGCTAAGGAATGAAACTGGAGCCCTACACTATATAAAAAATTAATCAAAGATTAAAAGATAGAAGACCTAAATATAAGAGAGCTAAAACCATAAAACTCTCAGAAGAAAACAGGGGTAAATTTTCATGACCTTGGATTTGGCAGTGATTTCTTAGATATGACACCAAAAGTAAAGGCAAAAAAAAAAAAAAAAAAAGAAAAGGAAAAACAGATAAATTGGAATTCATAAAAACTTAAAATTTTTGTGCAAAGAATACCATATAAAGACAGTGAAAAGACAATCTACAGAATGGGAAAAAATATTTATAATTCATATAAATGATAAGGGCCTAGTATTTAGAATATATACAGAACTCTCAACAATAAAAAGACAAAAACCCAATTAAAAAATGAGCAAAGGACTTGAATGGCCAACAAGCACAAGATATTCAATGTCGTTAGATATTAAGGAAATGTAAAGCAAAACGACAAAGAGATACATTTTCACATTTACTAGGATGGTTATTAGTTAAAGGAAAAATAAAAATAAAAGGAAAGCCAGTGTTGATGAGGATGTGGAGAAAATATAAATGGTGCAACTGCTGTGGAAAAGTTTGGGAGTTCCTCAAAAAGTTAAACATAGAATTACCAAATGACTTAGCAATTCCATTCCTAGGTATACATCCAAAGGAATTAGAAGCAGGTATTAAAAAACACTTGTGTATGAGAATCCTATATTTTATCCATGATTCTTCTGTAAACCCGCAACTTCTCTAATAAAGAAAAATATATAAAAATAAAATACTTGCACATGAATGTTCATAGTAGACTATTCACAGTAACCAAAAGGTGGTAATAACCTAAATGTCCATCAAGGAATAAATGGATAAACAAAATGTGATATATCCATACAATGGAAAATATTATTGAGCCATAAAAAGGAATGAAGTTCTGATACATGTTATAACATAGATGAACCTTGAAAACATGCTAAGTGAAAGCCAGACACAAAAGCACATATATTATATGATTCCCTTTATATGAAAGATGCAGAGTGGGTAAATCCATATAGACAGAAAGCAGACTAGTGGTTTCCAGAGGCTGGCAGGAGGGGAGAGCAGGAAGTGACTGCCCAGGGGATAAGGGTTTTCCTTTTTGGGGTGAGGAAAATGTCTTATAACTAGATAGATGAGATAGATGCGTAACACTGTTAACACACTAATTGTCACTGAATTATACACTTTAAAATGGTTAAGTTTAATTATGTGAATTTTACCTCAATAACAACAATAATAAAAATGTAGTTGTTCCCTCAGTGCCCTGTGCACATGACACCCTGAGTCTTTTACTTACATAACTGTCTCCTTAAACAGGTAGATGACTGGAATTGCTCATGGTGTGGACTATAAATAAACTCTAATTAAATGGTGGGACCTCACCATCTAAGTAAAAATCTCAGTCTGACAGAGCCTGAGAGAATGTGTATAGTTTAGAACATATATGTCTGATTGTGAACATCATTATATCAGGCACCACTTACATTTATTTGTGTAACTCCAGGAACAAAGTGGTTGCCCCATAAACAGGTACTCAAAATAATGTTTCTCCAATTGAACTGAACTAATATTAAACTATACAACATTTCTTTTAAGATTATGCTGTCCAATACTGTAGTTATTAACAATATGTGACATTTGTGCACTTGAAATGTGGCTAGTGTGAATTGAGACGGGCAGTAAGTGCAAAGTAGACACTGGATTTCAAAGATTTAGTATGAAAAAACTGAAAAATGTCAATAATTTTAATTTTGATTAGAGGTTGAAATGCTAATATTTTGAATAAACTGGGTTAAAATATTTATTAAAATTAGTTTCCCCTATTTCTTTTTCCTTTATATAATATGGCTACTAGAAAATTTAAAATCATGTATGTGCTTGCATTGTATTTCTAGTGGACAGCACTACCCTTAAGGAATTCTTTAAGGGTCCATAGGACACTGTGAGAAAACTAATGGCATAAAAACAAACAAAAATCCTAAACACCTTAGGCACAAGTGACAAACATGTAATCTATGAAGTTTGCTTTTTCCCTAAATTTGTAATGAAAAAGGGCATTTTTTGATTTGAGGATATTTGTATAAAGTACTTAAAATTGGGTGGAGGTGGTTTCCAACTGAAATGAATCTTAACAGATCTAGTCCAATACTACGTAAGAAAAATTAACTAAAGAGAGCTCTAATAACAATATTTACGTAGGTGTTTAATGACAGAGTAGAGACCAGAATGTAGGTCTACAGCCATTTGGTCCAGAACTTCTTCTACTTTACCTAAGTATAGAATTGGGTTTCCAATGTCCTAAGGATAAACAATACAACCTAATGATTCTAATCCTGGCTGTATATTAAAATTCCCTGGGAACCTTTTTAAACAAATATATTGATGTCTAGATCCCAACATCCCCAGAGATGAATCAATTATACACTTTTTAAAAAAAAGTGTTCCTTTACCAGGAATTTCTAATGAAAACACTGACTTTCATTATATAGGAAGCAAACTTAGCCCTATTTTGAAACAATTCTTTGGCTACGATTCAGTAAGGAGGTAATAAAGATGGAAACCATCTGGTTTTCAAACCATGTCTGCTGCATATAACAAACAGAAACACCTGAGGGTGATATGCATCGGTCCAGCAGAAATGGTTGCCATCAGTCTTTTCCAATTGATCAATGCCCGATGGCAGCAATTGTTAGTTATCTGGAGCATCACCATGGAAATTCCATATTAATTCAAGGGAACACACAAAGAAGATGGTATATAGGTAATGGATGAATATAAAGTCTAAAGCCAATGTAATTCATTTTATAAATGAAGGAAAAGACCTGGAGAAGGAATGGGACTTGCCAGAAATGACAAATCTAGTTAGTAGTGACATACAGACCAGGATGAGTCAAGTAATGTCTCATTACCATCAAATGTATTTTAAACTGTGAGTTGCAACTTGATTAGTGGATTGTGACCTAAAATTTCTTTTTTAAATAAAAGAGAATGGAACAGATTAGAAAATGCATTATTCCATGAAACATTATATATATATATATGTCATGATATAAAGCTTCTTACTGTGATTGTGGTAAAAAAAAAAAAAAAAAAAAAAAAGTTTGGAAAATACTGCACTCTGCCACACTCTGTAGTAGATGGGATCAACAACAGAGTCTTTGGGCCAGAAGGTCCTTATTCCTCCAGGAGTGCTCCAATGACCCCTTTCCGGAGTAAATTAATATTATCATCATTCCAGGGCTATTATATTTTTTAAAAAAAGAGAATGCAAAGGGAAAAAAATCTTAATAGTCTGAGTCCAGTTAAAGAGATGAATATTTTAATAGGAACAATCTTTCAGTTTTATTCATTGTAAATGGAAAGAATCTGATTCTCTTTACATGTTTCACATTTTGATTAATTTTGTTTTTCAGCTATATAAGATATGTTAGTTCATAAAGGGATTACCTGGTGTTCTACTCCCTGGAACTTTCATGTATAGTTGAACTGTGTTCATGCCCAGTATGGTATGACCAACATGGCTTAGAAGATTTCCTGCTGATACCACACGCACAAAAGCAGGAAGTTTAGTCAGCTCGTGTAGCTGCAATTTCCACCTGCAATAAAACAGCAAGCAGTTTAAGAGTGAAACCCTGCTACAAATATTTGTGGAAGTTAAGCATTTCTTCAAAACCTTGTGTTCTGATTTAAAAAGACCAACAAATCAAAACACACAAATCTATATTTTACTTTTACAGATATGAAATTCTGCAATGTTTGCATTATCCCCAAGGAAAATTCCTAACAAGCAGCAATTACTCAAAAGCAGCATAAAAATTATGGACTAAGTAAATGAAGGGAAAAAATGTACTATTTTTATAACTGTATTTTATAATGATAATTTTATCATTGTGTAATTAGCATATAGGTGGGATCTTCATAAAAAAATTGTACAGGGACCTTAAGTAAAAGAAAATAATCTAATTGTAAAACCTAGCAAAAATAATTTAGCTGAAGATAGTATGTCTCCTTGGAAAGAAAAATGGCAAGGGATGAAGTAGAAGATGAAATTGTAGACAATTCCCAGTCTTTGTAAAGGATACTTCTTTGTGTCAGTTCATGGAAACAAAACTATAAGGACTCACTTTTTGTCATCAGACAGGTCAATGTTGGTCCCAAACTTTATGGTTTTAAAGGGTCCTTTCCTCCTCCTCCCAGAACTTCAAAAAAGAGAGACAATATTAAACAAAAACAACAACAAAAACCTTTTAAATAGAAATACTAAGTGAACATTAAAAATTACTTACTTATCTGAAGATGTAGATTCACTGTCTGAGTGGTCTTTATGGTGACTTCTTTTCTCATTTTCTTCCTACAGATTAAGCAAAAAGTATTTCAGTTTAGAATTCTATAACAGGCTATCATTTCTACCATACAACTGAAAAAAAAAGTCAAATCTACATTGAATGGTATTATCTATGTTTTGAAACTAAGTTTCTATAGGTCTTTTTCATATGAAAATTGCTTCAAAGACCACATTAAAATAAAGACCCAAGAAAAGTCAAAGCTCACTGGCATGGTACCCAATCTCCTCTACCAGCCACAAAGTTAAAACATGTATCCATTTAAATTTACTGTGGTCCAATAAATTTCCAAAAGACTAGTAAATTTCATTTAAAATCATGTCAAGTGTATTTGGGGGAGAAATGAAAAATAAAACAAGCTAAGAAATGGTATTTTATCAGGGGAAAAAGGATTACACTACAAAGAAAAAAATACTCTTAAGAATAGGACAAATCTCAAATAATGAAAAAGCAATCATTTTTCTTATGAACATTTTTCTTTAATGGGAAAAACCACAGATTCTTATACTTGCCCCATAATAAAAAGGAGAGAAAACTTAAGGAAATTTGAGGGCTAAGCAGTACCAATGTTGATTATTAATGGCAAGGTGACAAAGCAAAACAACAATTACTAAACTAGCAGAAGTGCATGAACGTGTACATAGCTATATATTTATAAAAGGTGGAAGGTAAGATGCTCTATTCTTCATCACGATACATGGAAATTGTTCTTCCTGGGTTAAATTTTTTTGCCACAATGAATTATACATGAATAATAAAACACAACATCAGTAAGGAAATTAAGCGCTGGATAAATATAGATGCTTTTTAATGTAAATATTACTTTTATTTACAATTCTTCTGCTCAGACACAGTATCTCTTAACACTGTCTTAAGGTTTCTGAGTTGGCAATAATCATTTTTGCCTCTCTTTAAATGTATAGTTTCTAAATATTTGTCAGATTTTTCACATGTAAAGTTCTATGCCTCAAAAAGCACACCAAAAATCATCCTCTCTTTGTTTATGGATCCCTTCCTATTTAAATACTCTGTCTTTTATTATATTGACTCTTCATCTTTTCCAAGTTTTTCTTTGATGATCTTTGAGAGCTGCTTAATATTCTATATTCAGACCATACTTTACAACATAGTTTAAGTATCTCAAAAGTTTCAACTACAGAGATTTAAATGAACAATCAGTTCATATAAGTCATGAAAGTTGCAGGACAGTCTTTATTAGATGAATTTCTTTATAGCATATGGGAGTGGCAGTAAGGAACACAAATATTCAATTTACAAGTGCAGATGTCACCTTAATTTAAAAAGTAAACACAGGGCATAATTTTAAACATTTTTCACAGAGATAAGCAAATCTAATGAATAACAAAAGCCTTTCAAACACCTATTAAATTTCAGCTGTAAAACATGAGGGGAATAAAACAACTTAGTACAAACAAGTATGTGAGTAATACATTTAATAAACTAATTTCTGTGGTTGTTTTATGTTCACTTTGTGGAAGAATTCAGAAAGTTCTCATGGTGGGAGATTCTAGTAATGCTTCACCACTGAAAGGCCTATTGGGTCTTTTAAAAACAATTCTGGGGGGTCGGATGTGGCTCAACTGGTTGGGCATCCGTCTCCTATATGGAGGGACCCGGGTTCGATCCCCCGGACCTCCCGGTAAAAAAAAAAACAATTCTGATTATTATTCAAAGTTTTTTGTTTTTAAATTTTCCATATATTTTGAATAATTTTTGCCTCTCCCTCAGTTTTCTCTCACAGTCTAAGATTGGGAGAATACTAAGACTTCCTGGAGGTATTATCTATCAGCTAATACTAATCAGGTACAGAAGAAAAAAGGGGAGTAAGACCAGGGATTCTGCAAGCATTAAGTAAATCTGAGACTATATCTAGAAGTGTTTTTCAACTGGGGGTGATTTTGCCACCCAGGGGACATTTGGCAATGTCTGGAGACATTCTTGATTATCACACGGGAAGGTGGAGGGTAGGATTGGTGCTACTGGCGCCTTGTGGGTAGAAGCCAAGGATACTGCTAAATATCCTACCTCACATAGGATAGCACTCTACAACAAAAAATTATCCAGCCCAAAATGTCACAGTGCAGCCCAAAATGTCAACAGTGCTGAGAGTAAGAAACCATGCTCTAAATAGAAACATTACAGAAAATGAGGAGGCATTTCACTAGACAGTAACTCTGTTTTCCCATAACAATATAGCTGCACTTAAACTTTAATAAGAGCAAACTGGATAGCACTTAACAGAGCATTTTATATATCCATAAAATAATCAGGTATTTACAAAAGTAATGTGCCCTTTCAAAACTCCAAAATAATCTTTAAAACCCTAAAATGATCTTCAGGAAGTAAATACTTACTCTCAATGATTCCTGGAATGAGGAGGCCTGGTACTGTGCATATTTAGCAATTGTAGTATGAGATCTATTACTTTCACAATGCCAGATTTTCTTCGTTCCAGTGGGATCCCAGTTTTCATCTGCTGGCTGCAACAACTGTGTCCTCACTTCTACCATATGTTCATTGTTAGCTTCTACCAAAGTTTTGGTAGAGAAAAGGCCCAGGTCTTCATAAATAAATAAATGTAGTTAATAAATAAAAATTTTATTTGGAATAATATTTTTTCAAGTGAATTTTTTTTAGAAAAAAAGGGAAAGTATTTTATGCAGTTCCATCCTGTTCCCCTAAATACCAACAAGGGCCTCTGCACACCCTCAGTTCCAGGTTTGCACAACTATGTACTGAAGCCCTAGAGATAATCATCATGCCACCCTGGGTCCAAGGACTGAAGTTTTACTTATTTATTTAATTTTTAGAGATGCCAGGAAACACCCAAGGGGCTACAGTACTTCAAATTTCACCCATATTTTGTATTCAAAATTTCATCGATTAGTTAATGCAAATCATAATTGCATAATTAGGCCAAAATAAAAGCTAAATTAAAAAACCATAATGAAATCATCAATAACCAATATCACCATTTTATATTGACATCATGGATTAAAGAAGTGATACACACGCACACATATTTCAAGTCAGGAAAATATTAAAATGAAAACATGAAAAACTGAGAACTAAAATATCAAAAATCACAATGACTTTCTGTCAGTGTTTCAAAAGTTAAAAGTATAAAATGAATATATAATATATTTTTATTAAATTTAAAGCTTACCTAACTTAAGAGCTCCAGCAAGGCCACGTATTACTGTAACAGGATTGTTTGGATTTGTACAAAATTGATGTAATGGAGGAAAGAAAGCATCGCGTTTATTTTCCAACTGTAAAATTAAAATGTATGGTTAGATCTCAGAAAAATGGAGCTCTTATTTAAATATTATGCCCAAAATTATATTCATCATTTATCACATTATAAATAAATAATGCATTCTGCATTGGTATTCCTATTGTTATATAATTGAACAAAGTATGTGGGAGAAAAAATTTAAATAAAATTTCAAAATAATGTGTTTTAAAAAATATTATCAAAATGAAAGTAGGCTGAAGACCCATGGACCCATAAAAGACAAATCTTAATTTTGTATCTTTTCCCTCAAATCTCTTTTAAAAGTTTATTCTACCTTCATTTTCAAAACCTCTCTTACATAATAAGGGATCAATAAATATTAGGTGGAGAAAGGATTAATATAGTAGCATTTGGACTCCACAGGGCAAAAAGGGCCAAATCTACAAAAACAAACTCTAGAATCATTTTATTGATGCAAGATTGTTCTGGCTAAGTACATGACCCTAAACCTCATAGTTTATTTTGTTGTTGTTTGGGATAGAAGTGGAAGATGGAAGGAAGTGGGGGAGGACCTACTTGGGAAAAACATAAATTGCTTTTTAAAAGTTGCTTTGATTGAACTCTTTATAAACCTCCTATATCAGATGTCAAAATTTCTGTGAATTAAAAATACCTAGTTTGAAATGTTTTAAATAAACTATTAAGCTTATTAATGATATACATACATCTACTAACATATTTTTACCATTCTCACACTTTTTTTGAAGGTAGATGATACTCTATTTTAGGTGGATGCATAGAATAGAATGAATATTGAGGTTTCCGTACAACTAGTAGGTGGCAGAATGCAGACTTAGAACCCAGTTTACTCAAAAGAAAGTTATTAACTTTAGATAACTTTTGCCTAATACTGCTCAAAATTGGGGTAGGAAAAAGTATTTCTTGCTACTCTCATATAATCCCATTAAACAGCTGAGAAGGCATTTTTAAAATGTTATTATAAAATCTTTTCCCCCCCAAATTCAAGCTGCTGCCAATAATTTTAATATTTCCTAAAGGGCATCCTTATTGATTTAAAGAGAGATCTTTTAAAAGACAGGTAAGTGCAAACACTGGTTTTATTTTTCTAGTTAGTCAATTCAGACTCACATAAATACTAGGTGTAGGTGGATTCAACTTGTCCTTTGGCAAGGGAGGGTATGGTGAAGATGGTGGTCTTGGAGGTGGACATTTATCCAACAAAATGCTACTGTTAGACAAGCCATTTTTACCTAGATTCCTTAAAAAAAAAAAAAAAAGAAGGGAGAATAAATCAGCTGTACATTTATTCAAAAATCAGGGGGAAAATCCTGAATTAAATCCTAATTAAATCACGAGGCATTTGGATGAATACACTCAATCCATGAGATTTAGATCCTTCATGAAATAAGAATTATTAACTTCAGCAAAAACATATCTTCTCATATTTTCCATTGAAGAAATAACAAAAAGTCTCTCTTCCTATATCTCATCTTAGCAATTATAACCAGAATATCTTTATGACATCTATCAAACACAAAAAGATCTTTCTCTTTCTTTTCCGAAATCTGAATTTTCTGTGGAACTCTTTGAGTAAAAAATGTCAGCAAACCCCCAATCTATTAAATTTTACAGCAAATTATGCCAATTTTTAAAAAGACACATATAGTTGTTATCCATTCTGATATTGTATATAATTATTACTTACTAGTATTTGGATTATTCCTCTTTAATGAAGGTATCATATTTGTTAAATTATAAATCCTTAAAATACAGAATTATTCCCACACAATAATTCTTTTAGGGTAAGAATAAAAGGAAGATATTTCCAATCTCTTAAATTTTCTACCCAACTCATAAAACCAGCAGGATATAATTTTATAATATTACAGCTCAAAATAATCAATGTATGAAAATTCCAAGTATTCTTAAGGTATTAAAATTTAAGAATTTGAAAATTGTAATTATTGTGGGCAGTTAAACAATTAGTAGCTGTGTTTAAGAAGGAATTATGTGTTTGTCATAACAAATTATAGACTAATACAAGTTACAGAATAATACAAGTTGAAATAAAAATAATTTTTTTATTATTTTGCTATGTTTTTGATACATAGGAAAATCATACAAATCAGCCCTTTTTGGTTGGCACTAATTAAAACTAAGGCTTGAAATTCAACTGCTCCAGACTTTTGAGATGTCATACTAAATAGCACCATGGATGTGTCACTTTCTTAATTTTCTCAACCACAACTCCAAATAAAAACAAGAGTTTGTGGTGGGTCTCAAAGACATGAATTAAGTTCAAAATGACTTTTATATGTTTTATAAACAGATGAAAAATAATTATTAAACAGAAATTTTAAGTTTAACTGTCAATTAAGCTCAAAGTTTACACCAATGACTATTCTACCTAACTCCAATTTTCACCCATATATTTAAAGATAGACATTACACATTTAAGCTTTTAAATTTCAGTGTGGAATTGGCACTAATTTATAAACTGCATGGATATTTTGCTTTTAATAAGTATTAAATACATGGCTGAGACTGGTAAAGAAACAATTCAAGTATTATTAAACCAATGCAAGATTGAATAATCACAATATCCACATAATAACTGATTTTCATGCTGATACGTCTAAATCTTTAACTTTAGATTGTAAGCAAAATGTGACTGAATACAAAATATTTGTTTCCAGAGATTAATGTAAAGTAAGTTATTAATATTTTCAGAAATTTGAAGATATGGACCAAGTATTAAAACTATGCTATTCAAGATGTTAATATCAGGCAAAAATACAATACAACTACACAAAAGGTACTACATATTGTTTGACTCCATCTATATAAAATATAAATACAAATAAATTAGAGGGCTGGAAACAGAATAGCAGCTATGTATGGCAGGGGAAGGATAGAGATTGAGAGGTAATTATTAAGGGGTTGAGTTGTTTTTTTTGAAACATAATGAAAATGCTCTAATATTGCTCAAAGTGATGAATGCACAACTCTTGATTATACACCAACAACTACTGATTTTACACTTTGAATAGATTATATGCTTTATGAATATGTAAGAATAAAATTGATTTTTTTAAAAACCTGACTATTATAAAAGAGTATTCCATGCTAATTAAGTGTGGCATCAAAATTCAAGCTTCTATAATCTTCTGGGCATGAGAGATGAGACTAGAAATCAGGGTTTGACATAGCAGTAGAATTCTTCCTCTAGCATTTCTACAGTTCTGTAACAATAACAACAACAACAACAACAGTAATAATAATAATGAAGGGACAAACAGCAAAGTAAAATAATGGAAAATATAAAATAATTATATTTTAAAATAGAAAAGAAAAAGGTGAGGCATAACCAAGGAAGCGGATATTGATTTAATCACTCAAATGTTGCAATGACAATTTTAAATGATAAAATAAGCAAAGGTGTTATAGCTGCCTTCTAATGTATAGCAATGAACATCAAAATACCAAGGTGAACCAAACAAGAGCCAGATTAAAGAGAACTCTTACTGTGAAAACTAACTATGTATGTGAAAATAAGAGGGTACTCAGAATAAATAAATCATATCTAGCAGTTTCTTACTGTGTTTCAAATACTACCTACTTATTAAGGTAGAGCCTGAAACAAATAGGAATTTACCTAAAGGAACTGATGTATGTAGTCGTATATATAGCAGCATAGGCTTTTTTTCCCCACTTAAAATACACTTATCAATCATAATGCAAAAGGCAGGACTGTGAATAACAGAAATAGACTTTATCACCTGAACATGTAAGTGTCCTAACACTGTTTATAACACTTCAAGCCAAGTAATGAAACTTTACTATAAGAAGCCAAAGTAAAGAAAGGAGTTGAAGTTGAAGAAAGAAGCAGATGCTGAAAAGAATTAAGAGATTAACCCATTTTGAAATCTTTTCCCTGAGCAAAGTAGAGGAGGAAGAAATTAGTACTTGGCCAATTATTTAAAATATTGACAAATTTATTTTAAAGTTTACGCACATCATTTGGTAGAGAAAAAAATGCTCTCTAGGTAAACCAATCAAAACTTTTTTTTTTTTTACCGGGAGGTACCGGGGATCGAACCCCGGTCTCTCCATATGGTAGACGGACGCCGAACCTCTTGAGCCACATCCGTTTCCCTCAAAACTTTTAATTATCTGTCCTTATGAAGATCCTAGACCAGAAGTCTCTTGTGCCTATGCACTTTCTCCTTCTCTGAGTTCTGGACTCCTGTCTAGTGCAGGCTACTCATCAATGGAACACAAATGACAAACAAGACAACATTACACCTACCATCATATGCCATTCCTGACCTTTTCTTCAGATTTTTAACTCCAATTTATCAGAGGTACCCCCCCCCATCTCTTCATTAATAAACTGAGGCCTAGAATTACTGGAATAACTCAAGCAAACCCCAGGGGTCTATGGTGTTTTGAAAATTTAGCTATTTACAATGATAATATTGCCTGAAGAGTTAAAAGCTGAAAATCAAACTGAAAGAATGCACTTAAGTATTCTAAAGTGAAAGTTCATATAACACCGCAAAAATGAGATGAAAGATTGTAATCTTTAATACATTAAGAAACACAATCAATTATGTGGCAAAAGCACAAGACTTTATTAATGAAAACTTAAGATAACTGCTACTGTATACTGCTTATAACTTGGGGAACAAAACCACAGCTCTATGCAACTTTTTGTAACAGTATTCCTCCAGAACATCCTTAGGTACCATACATCTCCCATAATGTTAGTTTTGGACCTCTAAAATTTCCCCCATTTTCTAGCAACCATTCTGAGTCTACCAGCAGAGTGGCAGCAGCAGTATCTAGGAAACAGGAGAGAAGCCTCAGCAGCCAAGTGGGGAGCAGGTAGAGTGCAGTAGAAATCAGAAGCAAGCCAACGTACTATGCCTGAGAATAGTCCAATGTAGCATTTAATCTGGATAGTAAAACACTCCTATTTTCTTTAGTCCCAGAGTTGAAATGAATGGTAAAGTAATTTATAGAAAAAAATAATATAAAACTCTTGAATTTGGTCTGATTTAGAGATTATTCAACATGCTTTTAAGTTACTAACATATTAAAAAGTCTTGTAAGGCAGTTAGGATTAATTACAGTAGTCACTATGTTGATAGGCCACTAAGGAAAATGCTGCCAGCAAAGAGAAGCCAACAGACAACACAAAGAGAATAATAAAATATGAAAAAGATGCAATTTTTCCTTTAGTTTATGTCAGAATAAGGATAACAGCTAGTTTTAAAAACAACTGTCAAAAAAATAATGAAAAGTAACAGAGGTTACAAGATATACCAGAAGGTATTTTATTTTATTATTTATTTATTTATTTTTTTTTTTAAGATTTTTTAAATTTTTATTTATTCATTTATCCCCCCCTTGCTGCTTGTGCTCGCTGGGTCAGCTAACCACGCCGTGCGGGCGGGCTTGCCTTCACCAGGAGGCCCCGGGAACTGAACCTGGGGCCTCCCATATGGTAAACGGGAGCCCTACTGATTGAGCCACAGCCGCTTCCCCAGAAGGTACTTTAAATACTCATTTTAAACTCAAATAGTTTTTAAAGAAATGCTACTGGCAAAACTATGGTA
>JAKSZT010054419.1:4152900-4265400 GCA_026826555.1 Tolypeutes matacus | reverse complement strand
GAGCCACAGCCGCCTCCCTCATGTTATTTTTTAAATAATTCTTTGTTTAGACACTGAAACCTGAAAATTCTATCCTCTCTTATACACTAGCAATGCTTCCCCTCTTTCTCCTGTGTCAAATGCTCCCTCTTGACGGACTCTTTCCCGTTCGCTGTCACTGTTATTTCTACCATCTTAAATTTAAAACAAAACAGCCCTTAATCCCACTTCTTCTTCAGCAACCACCCTGCTTCTCTCTTTCCCTTTTATGTCATGGTCTATGGAAATGGAACCCCTTGCGTTATGCTCTATGTATCCTACGTGACTATGTGTCTGCACTGGAATTGTTTATACTGCAGCTTCCAATTTCTCTCCTCCCATTTTATCTTGAAGCAAACTGCAATTAAGCTTTTGCCCCCACCAAGCCACTGAAATAAATATTATCTAAAAGGTTGGCAATTTTTTTCTGCAAAGGATCAGAGTAAATATTTTATTAGGCTTTGTGGGCCATACAGTCTTCTGCTACATTCATCTCCTTTTTTCTTTCTTACAACCCTTTAAAAGGCAAAAATCATTCTTACTTTGCAGGCCATAAAAGAAACAAGTTTTGGGGTAGATTTGGCTGTACACCATAGTTTCCTGATTTCTGCAATGTCAACAAATACCTCAGGTGGTCAATTTCCAGATCTTACCTTATTGGATGTATCAGCATTATTTGATACACATTTTGATAATGCCTTCCTCCTTGAAAGACTTTCTAAACTTAGCTTCCAGGACATCACTCACATTCTCCTGTATCTCCTCCTACTTCACAGGTCACTCCTCTTCTAGTTGTCTTTATTAGTTCTTCAATTTCCTGAACTATTACACTGGAATGCTCCAAGGCTCAGTTGAGTTCTCTTCTTTTTTCTATCTGTTCTCACCCTTTGATGATTTCATCCAGTCTCATCCATCCTTCTAGTCAGTCAGGGTAGTCTGACTCCTCTTTCTCACACTCCAGGTCCATCAGCTATTCTTATTGATACTACCGTCAAAATACACCCAAAAGCTGACCACTTCTACTGCTGCCACTCTAGGTCAAGCCACCACAATCTCTGAACCTGGTTTACAGTAGTAATCTCCAAATTGGTCACGCCATTCCCACTTTTGCCTCCTTTAGTTCATCCAGAGTACCAGAGGGGATATCTAGTTAAAAACTAAGTCAGATCATGTCACTCTTCAATTTAAGCCCATCCCATAGTTTCCCATTTAACTCAGAATAAAATCCAATGTTCTTACAATGAACATGATTCAGCCACTTGTTTCCACTTGGACCACATATACCTCTTTTCTTAGCCCTTGCTTGCCATGCGCAGCCATGCTTTCCACTGCTTTTCCTCAAATATGTGAAGCTCACTCCTGCCTAAGGGCTCATTTTTCATTGCTGCTCCCCAGACCTGAAACACTTATCACAAATATCCTCAAGGCTCACTCCTGTAATTCCTTCAGGTCTTCAAATGTCACCTTTTGTTCAAGTCTTCAATGACCTTTCTATTTATAATTGCTAATTATACTAATATATATATTATACTAATATACTTTATTCCATAGCACTGATCATATCATTGTCTAATATTCCATATGTATTGTGATTTATTTATTGTCTATTTACCTACACCAAGAAATTTTTGTGTGTTTTCTTTGCTGATGAATCACCAGAGCCTCGAATAGGACATGGACTAGTAGGTGCTCAATATTTCTTTAAGAATGAGTAAGAGTAATAATCAGCCTAGAACAGAGATGGTCCTACCAATGATAGTATTGCAAGAATAAACTTATAAGCCTTAAAAAAAAAATAACTTATCTCAGTTTTATCAGTAACAAAAGGCTAATCAGCAATAAGCCAAATATTTTTATAGCAGATTAATAAAAATACAATTTGGCAAAATGTATTGAGAATATATATTTAAATGCTTACTCTTTGACCCTTCAGTTCTGCTTCTTAGAGCCCAGCCATGGAAACAATCCAAAATATGGAAAAAACTATGCACATAAATATTCAGAGGTAAAAACTTAGAAATTAAATGTCTAAGAATAATGTAACAGTTGAGTAAAATATGGCAAATATCTTTGATAAAAATAATGTTCATGAAATCTATTCCTTTTTCAAAACCTTTATCAGTTTCACTTTGCCGTCAAGACAAATTAGGCCTGTCCTTACCTCCTTCAGCTTCCTTCCTAATCTATACCAGGCACACTTTATTGACCATCTCCCTTCCCCAATTCTCTAATTTCTGGTTTATGTGCCCACCTGGGTACTCTGATAGCACTTTTCCACCAAAGTCATATCTCACAGTAATTTAATGGTCTTTTTCTCCTGTCAGAGTGAATACCTAACACCTAGCACAGTGCCTGATTTTAAGTAGGTAATAATAGCAGAAATGAACTGATTCTCTCTCTCTCTCTCTGTGGGCATGGAAATTTAATAATGGAAAAGAAAATACACTCATATCCATATATACTGAATAACAATGCAGTAATAACATTGTACGACTGAGAAAAATTCTTAGAAGAAAAGCTCCTCAAACTTTCATTTCTTCTCTCAAAATGCACAAAACCAAATAAAGACTATTATGTGACAAGCCTACAAAGCAGCTAGTCTTTCTATTACCTGAGTGGAGTTAGATAGTTGGTTTTTCCACGGCTCCTCTGCGCTGCTGGTCAGGTTTGTGCGGTTATGAGGTAGAGTGAGTGCGTTTCGCTGCAGGTAAGGCACGTTTCCATTACTTCCACTTCCTGTTATGTGATTATTGCCTATCAAAATAGTGTCTGTACTCCCCAGCGTTCTTGATGTGCTACAGGGAACATGGCCTGCAGAAAAGGGTCCATTGGCCAAAGACTGCCCAGGGCAGGTGGGGCGGACTCCAGGTTGAGAGACGCTAGGCACTCTGGTCAGGGCAAGCTGTGGCTGCTGGCCAGAGACAGAGTTTGTAGGCAGTGATGAGTCAGCTGTTGGCCCGTTAGAAATTCCAGTAGATCGTACCTGTGCAACTCCTGTTTGTCTCATCTATCAAAAACAAATAAAAAGTAAATGCTGTTTTGTGTGGTCCATAGGGGACAGAATCAGAATGTGAAGATGTATTATCAGGGCATCTCTGATTTTATCCTAACATTTAATCTAAGTTGTAAAATACATGCCAAAAATGTGTGTGTTATTTACAGTTAAGCTTCCTGGGGAAAGTAGAAATCTGTTTCATTTTAAAGAAAGTGCCCTTTACTAATGACAAAAGAAAGCAGTTGAAAATTACAGGAAAGGACTCAGAAATCTACAGGTCATTTTCCCACCACAAAATAAGGGATCTCAAAATTCCTTTGTTATATTTATGCAGATCCTCCAAACCAGTACAAGCCCTAAAAACCACCTCCATTTAGGATAGCTTGTTAAGTATTAAATAATATAAATAAGCCCTTAGGACACATGTGAAATATCACGTAAATAAATTATGAAAGACCAAGTGTTGTGTTCAAAATTAATTTTATAGCTATTTTTCCTAAAAATCTCTGTCCATTACTACTGTTTCAAGGAGCACAGATCAATAAATTCTACCAAATACAGGTAGAAAGTAGAAGCGGGCATGAAAATGCTCTAAAATGATATTATAATCAATAAAAATATTCAAAGTGCTAACAAATTTTAGGAAAAAAATGCTATACACACTTGGTGTTGCTGCATTAAGACAAACTGACTTTCCAGCTGTTCCAGCATCAGTTTCTGTGCTGGATTTAAATTATTTCTATTTGCACGGAGCTGCTCCAAGTGCTAGAAGAAGAAAAAAGAATACAGTCAAAGACAGCATGCTCACTATTCTAAGCAATCTTTTCCTGGAATGACTAGATAAAAACTCAGACTGTCTGGTAAAAGATACTGATTCCTGACCAAAAGCAATCACCTTCAAGATGAAGTCCTTTAAGAAGTCTGAGAAAACTAAGTAAGAACTAAACATTCCTCTGAAGATAGTTTGCTGTCCTGTGAGCTCTGAAATAAATGAGGATGAAAATTAAAGGAAAAGTTATTCAAATTTAAAAATGCATTATGATGAGTATGTTCAAAGCAGAACTGTTTGGAATAGGAAAAGTTTGGGCGAAAATCCTGAATGTCTAAAATTAGGCATATGGTTAAATAAAGGTGTGACATCTGCATAATGAAATACACTGTAGCCACAAAAGAATAAGAAAGCTCTTTATATATTGGCAGGGAAAAGTCTGTAAGATATACTTTTAACTGTATATATATTATTCTACCATTTGTGTAAAAAAAAAAGAAAAACAATACATGCAAGAAGGGGGTTACATATTTGCTTGTTCATAGACAACATATCTCTGGAAAAATGCATAAGAAACTACTAACACTGGCTGTCTGTTAGAAGGGAAATGACTGGGTAGAGAGAGGAGTTAGGAGGAGGCTTTACCCTGTATTCATACTTGTTGCATTTTGAACCACGTAACTGTATAAGCTCTTCTAAAAACTTCAACAAATGAAAAATTAAAATGGCTTATCTCTATTATTGTGGTAAACATGAGCTCATTTTACCAGTGTGCAGATTAACTGAATTTAAGGCAACTTTAAGAATAGTTAACTTTAAGAATTAATACTTAAAGCACTTAAAGCTTACTACCTGTACTCCTTGTTAACAGAAGAAAATAATCTGTCAAAAGCATATCTCACATACCTGTAATTTCTGTGGTGTCAAACACCATGAATGAGCTTGTTGCTGTACAGGAGGATGTGACACAGCGTGGCCACCACTCCAATTATCAGAAGTATTCTGAGGAAAATTGATTAAAAAAAAAAATTAAAGAATATTTGGTTAAATATATAGAATTAACAATGACTAATAGAGGCCAAATAACTATGAATTAGAATATTTACAAATAAAAAGATGTTATAACATTAAATTGTTTTAAAAATAATTTAACATGCATATTAATCTTGGAAAATTATTAATTAATAAAATATCAATTCTTTAATAAGCCACCCAAAAAGGCCCACCCCTAAACTATGGCCCAAATAGCTAGCCTAAATACCACACTGTCCACTAGATCCAACAATCAATTAATTTCAGTGTCAGAAAGTGATGATGAAAAGTGTGTTGAGATCTTAATGGCAGGGAAATGAATAAAATGATTTGATGAATGCAAATTTATCCCTATCTTCTATATTTAATATGATGCTAAGAGTATGGGATGGAAAAACTCAAACCTTTCACTCTTTGATGTCCACAGATTTAAAATAAAGGACAAGAGATGTTCAAACTGCACAATTTCAGGGCAGTTGAAGCTTCTTTTTTGATTGGGATTTTTTTTTTCTCTAAAATATATACCTTTGTTGGACTAGATGTTCTTTTCCTCTTGGCAGGACTGGACAGGTCATCTACTTGGCTAGAAGGAATCATGTGTAGTGGCAAGGATTGCTGTGAAATTGGTGTTTGACTGAGGCCTAATACAGGTTCAGTATTTGGATGATGAGGTTTACATGCCTAAGAATCACAGAAGGAAGACAAAAATAGGGTTCTATATATTCTTAATTCATTCCTTCAAATTATAAAACTTTACAAGCTGCATACTTTTCAAAGCTATGTGGACATCACTGATTCCAATTATTAAAAGCCAAAATAAAAGAATCATCAACGGGAGAATGCATACCTTCCTCTGAAAAACTTGATTTTTAAATTAAATAAACCACTGCAGCATTTTTTAAAAAAAGAAATCTCTTTCAAAATCATGAAAATCCACAAAGGTTCTAAGTTGGTACCCCAAAATTTCTTCCCATATCACAGGGAGTTTCATTTTGATCTAGAATCCCTTTGCAATTAAATACAAAGGCTTTTCATTACTAAAAGCCTCCTGTGCTTAGTAAAATAAACTTGACCACTATAGATTGAAAAAGAACCCTTAAAGCTGGGCACCTGCAGAATATAACCCAACTTCTCACCTGCTGTGCTGTGTTCATGGCACCCTGCCTGGAGGTAAGCTCTGCGGGGATTGGTAGGCTCCATGCCTCCTCAATACTAGGAAGTAATTTAGTTTTATTCTGTAGACTACCTTGTGGAAGGTTACACAACTGAGCCTAGGAAAAATTATGTAAAAAGCAAATTTAACACAAGCCTACTTGAGTAAGAGCAAGTCCACTAAATCTTCCTAAATGCTATAGCTAATTGTTTTTTTTTAAAAGAAAATAGACTCCAAATTTGGGGTTTTAGAAAGACACTAAGTATAAAGAGGGTAACCGGAATATAAACCTTTGTGAGAATCAGAACAAAGCTGAGCTCTGTTTTCATAGTTCTCATAGCTGTCTTCTCATGACACTTCAAGCAAGAGTGAAAGACAGTGTTTGTGTTCTTTTCTATAAAATGCTATGACAACTTAAAAATGTAGACAGTACATAGGAAAAAATTATGTAAATTAATATGCATCAACAGTAAATGTGCAAAAGAGCATCTTAAAATACTGTATATCTTACTTAAAATGAAAAGTAAAATAATATTACAAGCTATGGTATGTTTACAAAATATGGAAACAAATTAGAGACATCAAAACACAACTAGACAAACTTTCCAGCCACCCTCCCTCCTGCCTGTGTGTTATAGGGAAACGTGCTTTATAAAAACTTCTATTTTAAAATTTTACCTGTAAATACTTAATTCGTGCTGCAAGTGCAGAGGTATTACTACAACTTTTGCTTCTTGTTGCATTTAAGTAGCATTTAATGGCATCCTGAGGCTGGTTGCAGGATTCATAAAGAGTGCCTAGGTCCATCCAGGCTGCAGCATGGCCATGGTCCAACTGTACAGCACAAATATAGGCCTGTAAAGCATCCATAGGCTGATTTTGCTGCTGATAGAGCACACTGGAAAGAGAAATTAAGAAAAAATAAGTCCACTAAGAATAACTATTTATTTTTAGTAACAAGTTATAAACTACAATATCTGATACAATCGTCTTTGTGTATCAATCATAAAACTATTATTTTTATACAGACTCTTACCCTATTGAACACCATGTATCTGCACTTGCTTCTGATTTATCAATAGACTGCCTATAAGAAATAAAGGCATCCTGAACTTTCCCAATACTTGAATAGCACCTGAAAGGGGAGGGGAAAAAAAAGAACAAAAACAAGAAAACTCCATTAATACTGAAATTAAGTAATGTTATTTGCTGAAAGGATGTACTATATACCAAAAGCCAAAAAAAAACAAAAAACAAATCACACCAAAAACAAAAAACAAAACACACAAAAAAACTAATAAGCTAATACACTTACATGTACACACATATATTTTATATATATGTAATTAAAATCTACATTATAATTAGTCCTTTGATAAGCTATTATAGTCTGTCTTACAGGTGCTAAAGCATGCTGTACTTATGAACTCTATTAAAATAATGACGGTACAAATCACTTTAATATTATAATGATATTTGGACATATTCAACATAAATACACACCATACTCTGGCTTGAGCTTTGGTTCCTATACACAGTCAAAACCAAATAGAGTAAACAAATAAAAACACTCTATGTTGGTAAGACTTGCTAAAATGGATTTCAATTCTCCTTTCTGAAATAACAGTGAGAGCAATACTTCTTTAATTCATAGAGAATACAAACTAAAATGTACTTAATATCAAATTAACTATCAAAAATAGTATAAAACGGGGTAAGTGCAATATTTCATTGACTAGTAAAGGTAGCAAGGTAGAATTAAATTTTCAAGAACCTGCCATCTTCTTAATGCAGATGTACCTGACAGATATACAGAATAGCAGCTGAAATTATAAACTCAGAAATTATCTTCTTAGTGCATGGCACTAAGGAAAAAAGGAAAGACAGAAACAAAAACACAGTCCCTGTTTTTAAGATGATCACAGTTCAGCCCCGGAGTGAAGGCACATTATTATGAACGTCATGATACAGTATCAAATGACCAACAGAGAAAATAACTGGTCTGAGAGCTTAAGGTAGAAAGAGACCACAAATAGATGCATATTATTTAGATCAGTGAATTCCCAACTGCCTACCAGTATATGGCAATTTTGCCAAGCAAACAAAACAGAAAAACAGAAACATATAAAGCTATTCTGTAAAGCTAATTAATAATTGTACTTTACTTATTTAGGAATATCATTGGCTGACAGTAAAGAGTAAAATTTTGTAAAAATGTCTACTTGCCCAACCACACTATTTTGAACCTAATTATTTGAAATTTTACTGGTTCATGCAATCCAAAAGTCTGGGAACCACTGTCTCCAAGAAGATGAGAGAAGGCATTTTAAATGGGTTTGAAGAATATGAACAAAAACTAAGGCAGCAACAGTAGAGAATATAGCCCAAGACTGACCTGAAGTTTGTTTTTCTAACAGAGTATGGCATGATGGCACTTTATAGGAACATTAACCGCTAACAATATGTACGGTAGTCTGAAAGGAAACTGAGTCATGGACAGGTAAAAAGAGGGCAGCTAAAATCACTGGTTTGGAATAGGTCAGAACTGGGGTGGAAATAATGGAAGTGGCAAGGAAGAAAAAAAAAGATAGGAGAAAGAATAAACCAAAAGACTGATAAAGACTTGGTGACTGATTAGATATTTGAAAGGGGATGGTGGTACCATAGCTCAAGTTTTTAAGCCTGATTAAATATATAGGGGGAAAACAAACAAACAAACAAAAAAACCAGCAATAGCATTAGCAAAAATGAAAAGGCACTGGTTTGGGGAAGAACATGGTGAATGTGGTTTGAAGTATGCTGATTTTGATGTGAGTTGAGGACAACAATATTGAGAAAGGATTAGGTAAAGAAAAGGAGAGATGGTCCTGGAGTTTAAGACACTTAAGAGTTAGAAATCTAGATTTGGAATTCATCCATAGGCAAGAGAAGCTATAAGAATGTAGAACATCTACAAAGGAGAGGTACAGAGAGACAAGCATAAGGAATCACTGATCTTGTGAAGTGGGCGATATAAGCATTGTCAGTGAGACAGAAAAGACAGTTTCAAAGAGCACATTCTATTTTATGAGGGGAGAATTCACGAGTAGTCAGTAACAATGTCAGAGACAGACACTAGAGAGAAAGGGAATGCTAACAGATAGTAGAAAACATAGTTGTAGGAACATGTGCCCAAATACAGATGTCTCAGTCCAACCACCAAACACTTTTCCTCTAATAAAACTTATCTAGGTCCTCTGATACAGCTTTGTGTAATAGAAAAAAGGACTGAGTGAATGCGGGATCTAGTCCCTTCTCTGATACTAATACCTATGTGACCTTGGACAAAACACTTTACTTCTCTGGACCCATTTTCTACATCTGTAAAATGACAAGGTTTACAGGGTGAACTATGTGACCTCCTCAGTCCCTCCCAGTTCTAGCATTATTTGGTTCTGTGATAACAAAGTCAATAACTGGTACTAGTATAACAATACCACAATGCAATTTCACTTTGATATACACAAGCCAAATGATAAATAACTTCATTCTTCAACAGATACCTGAATGCAGAGGTAATAAAAAGTCTCAGAAATATTAATAAGTCATCAAACCCCAAAGTTTCTTACTGACACTTGAGCCCTTCATTCAGAGCTTTAATAACTTCTAAAATATAATTTATTTCTAAAATTGACTTTTATTATAATAAAATGGATTAGAAGCAACACACTAGAAAGCAGTGAGGGTAAGAAAAGTAAAATTCAGAGAAAAAAATTTAAAATACACAAAATTATATTTGGAAAATTTATCCAAAAACATGGTTTTAAAAAATAAAATCAGTTAAACTTGGAAAAACTGGAATACTGCTGTCCTCACTTAAGCTGGAAATTAAAGCATTAATGAAATGGTTAAATTTAGAAATATTTCATTATATATTAATTTTATATACCTAGAATTAAAACACGCACACACAAAACTTATGCTATAAAGGCATCCATACTATTATATTGTATTAAACTAACAACATTTATCTTGAATTAAAAGGAAAATATTTTCCAGCATACAATCCTTCTAATCTATTAAAATAAATTTTCATATATAAACTTAAAACTAAAGGCAATGACTAGGCACCCCCTACTTCCCGGTACTAGGTCAGCCTACTTTATGGTCAATGCATGAAGACTCACACTGTGTGACACTAATAGCAGTGATTGTGCTAGCTTTAAACACAAATATTGTTGGTTCATTTATTCCATTTATTGAGTAGCCACTTTACTATGGAAGAAGATACAATGATAAGATCCAGTTCCTACTCCCAGAAAATTTTAGTGGAAGAGAAAAACAAAGTATGAACTCTCAATCTTTATAAGCCTGCGGTTACAATAAGAAAATCCCACCAAAATAGGTACCTTTTCAGTCAACACTTACGGTAAATTATTAAGTAGTAACCAAATACTTTTTAAAGAAGGAAACATCTTCATATTATTCTCTCATACAAATATATTTTCCTAAATTTAAGGGAAAAAATGAACTCATACAAAAAACTAAAATTAAATATGATTACATGGCACACTTACTCAAACTAAAATAAAAGAAGAATGTACAAAGCTTACAGTTAAAATAAAATAGCAAATTTTAAAAGAAATCATAAAATTGAAGCCTTTAATGTGGAAAGGTAACTGAACCCAGGGTTTTTCAACCTCATACTGCTAACATTTTGGGTTGGATAATTCCTTTTTGTGGGGGCTATACTGGGCATTGCAGGATATTTACCAGCAACCCTGGCCTCTCCCCACTAGATGCCAGTAGCACTCTCTCCAGTTTTGGCAACCAAAATATCTCCAGACACTGAAATGTTCCAGGGGGTGGGGGGTGTATTTTTCAACTTTCAGAAATTTTTGTTATAATGCATTTAAAAGGGAAAATTATAACTCATCAGGTTATAAGTAAATAACCTAACATTTTTAGAAAATAAATCAAATCTCTTAGATAGAATAAACAAAGGTAAAACATAAGTCCGATAAATCTCACCTTCCCAGGAAATACCAGGACTGGCCAGAATTAGGATCTGCTTCCAATGATTTTTGGAGATACTGAATAGCATAGCTTTCCTTGGTGGCTTTATCTCCCAGGAGATCCACAGTGTGATGCATCCAACCTAAAATAAAGATTAACAATAACAAACAAATTAAAATACTCTTTTCAGTCAATTTATTCCTTTAGTTTGGAATACACATTCCCAAAATTTAAAACTGTCAATTCTAGACACAAAAAAGTCTCTCTCAAAAGAAGATACAAAGCTATTAAGAGCTCTTGTTCAAGAGAAATTAAAACTATTTTAAACAGACTTGACACTTAGTAGATTACAAACCAAAGATCTTTGTTTCTTTTCAAAATTTGGTATTTGAAAAAATTCCAAGTTATGAAACAAAGAATATAAAGATGTTAAATCCTAATTACTGTTACATGTAAAAATTAAATGCACTTTAAAGGTTTACAAGACAGTCTAATAATTTAATATTTCTTTTTCTTTTTTAAAAGATTTATTTATTTATTTATTTATTTCCCACCCCCACCCCCCTTGTTTTTGTGCTCGCTGTCTGCTCTCTGTGTCCATTCGCTGTGTGCTCTTCTGTGTCTGCTTGTCTTCTCTTTAGGCAGTACTGGGAATCGATCCTGGGACCTTCTGGAGTGGGAGAGAGGCACTCATTCTCTTGCACTACCTCAGCTCTCTGGTCTGCTGCATCTCTTACTGACTCTCCTCTGTGTCTCTTTTTGATGCATCATCTTGCTGTGCCAGCTTTCCGCTTGGGCCAGCACTCCATGCAGGCCAGCACTCCTGTGCGGGCCAGCACTCCACTTGGGCCAGCTTGCCTTCACCAGGAAGCCCCGGGAATCGAACCCTGGACCCCCTATATGGTAGATGGGAGCCCAATGATAGTTCAGATTAAGATACACACACGACTCTACGTATTGGCACTGGTAACATATATTCACACCCTATAAAAAATAAAAACTATAAAGCATTTAACAATTTTAAAAAAACACAAGGCTATAAGAAAAGTAGTTCAAATGGAGCAAATAAGAATTATAGAGAGTGGGTACCACAAATGTTTAATAAATAAATCTAAAACTAGAAGGCTACATAATCAGTCAAAACATTGGATTATAGAGTACTATATTCTAAACTTTCAAGCCAAACAGGAGTAATTTGGTTTAATTCACCAGAGAATCATATTTCAGTTGTGGATCAATTCAAGTATATAAAATTAGCTCTGTTCTTTCTGTATAGTCCACAGTATATGTAACATTTAAGGACCATTATTTTCTTCATTCATTATAGTTGCTGTGCCCAAAAAAATATTTTAAGGGGATCCAGTTATTATGTATTATGGAATTATAAGTCAACCACACATTTATTCATCATTCCTGTTCCTCCCCTATCTTTCATGCTACCACAGAAAGAACAGGATCTAGAGTAAATGGCTCTAAAAGGAGCTGCTTTAAGCAGCACCGACAAGCAAGCAAATAGGAAGGCTTGTTGTGCAGGCATCAATTAGACTCAGAAAAGTATTTTTCTTTTCAAAACCATTAGAATTTACTTGTAAACTCTGAAATATGGTAAGCCACTGCAAAGGAGAGTATTCAGACACAGCTAAAACAAAGTATTTCAAACCATTTCTTAAATGTAAAAGGTGCATGCATTTTTGCCAGACATTCTTCAATGAAATCAAAATACATGGAAACTTAAAAATTAGAAATAGGGTGGGGGAAAAAAGCAGTTTGTATTCAAATACTGGCTGAATAATTAAGTTGTCAATTATATAGGTATCAATTTGTTCTATTTACTTCAGAATTAACATGAACCCCCCCCCTTTTTACTGTACCATACTAATAAATTTGTTTAATTTAAAAATACAAATTCATGTTCCTCAAACACTATATATGACCCATTTAAAACAAATGCTTCAAAATTTTCATAATTTTTTAAAGTGTGGATAGCTCAAGTAAAATTCTAACCAAAGATTAAATTAAAAAAAAAACAAAAACACAAAAAGACTAAAAATATAGATTTCATAGGAAGGTAATGAGTGTTTATTTTGTATTAATACTCACATGATAAATATTAATATCATGAAGATAAATAATCTTTAAGCTTAAATTATTTTAAAATTGTATTAAAAATAGTCACATTATGGAAACATACATATAACTACAACCATGGTTAAAAATTAAGTTATTTCTCTAAACCAAAAACAAATAGAAGCTGAAAAAAACAATCCAAATACCAAATATTGACAAGAAACATGACTCAATAACAAAGCAATAGAATTAAATGTTGGGGAACTCCTTGACTGTCTTCTTGATGATAGTGACACATTCCCTCCAAATGGCTAGATTCCCTCATCCTCAACATGAGAATAGAAATGCATGCTTACAGAAACTATAGTGTTAGAAATTCTATAATTTTTAGATAAAATATTTCTATTAGTTAATATTATCAATAAAGCTATGAAAGCAAACTCAGCAACCACTGAATGACTAGGCAAATAAGTTAACATCATAGAGTGCTAAGCATATGCCTAGCACAAAGGAAGTATTAAATTCCCTTTGCCCATGGTTCAAGTACTAGGGAATAATTTAGAAAATTTAAAAAGACCAATTGCACTAGTGAATTATATTGAGATGGTCATGCTTGGCAGAGGGTGGAAATATGTTGGGTTTAGATTAATTCTATCAACTCTTGGCAAAAAAAGGAAAGACTACATAAGTCACATGTGTCACCCCTAGGATGTAACAAACAAAGAGAAACATAATATACAAAATGTATATATGATTACATACCTAACTGTTGTAAGATAGTTGCTTTTACTTGTGCAGAAAGGTTTTCTGTTTGCAAAAGTTGTTCATAAGCTTCCTTTGCAGAATGATACTTCCTCTAAAGAGAAGAAAAAACAGATTTAGAGAAAAATAAAAGACAATTCTTAACTATAAACACACGATTCTAACGTGCATTGATGATGCTAATTTGAATTCATTTTTCAAAAAATAAAGACAATTAAAAACTAGAAAGAAATAATTTCAAAGAACTAGCTTGTATATTAAGATTTACATAACACTGAGGCTTTAGCACATTTTTTAAAACTATCTGAAAGAAAAAAGTATTAACTCCATTAATGAAAGTTTCTTTAACACTAGACAGCTTTGGGTAATAGTCCATGTTTCAGAGTAACTGACACCAGTAAAACTATCAATCAATATAACAAAGTATCATTAAAACATGACCTTTAATGACCTATTTAATAACATAACCTCAACTTTATTTAATAACATTAATGAAGCTAGAAAGTGTTCTACCTCCAAATGTATAATCCACCTGCCTAGAAAAACTTCCTAAGTTCCCAAGCAACTTAACAATAGAACATTTACCAAAAAAATTTTTAAAAATCTAAGAAGTATAAAAGTAGCTATTCTTCTCCTAAAAGTACTAATATGACTGAAACCCATTATTGCTACAGTCATAAAGTTTAAGAAAACTCCAAAACAAAAGGGAAAAACTAACAAAAGAAAACCTCATAACTATTATCTTTAAAACATATTTGGCAAAAAAAAAAACCTAAAAACTAAAACATATTTGGAGGAACAATGCATTCAAGTTGCTTCTATTCATACTGGTACATAGCTGCCGTACTGAACAAATCCTTATCAAATAAGAGTGAGTAGAAATACAAAACTAACTGTATGAATCTCAGGAAAATCACATAAACTATGATTCAATATCAATAAAACAGGTATAAAATTTATGGTGTTTTTCCCATGTGAAAATTTCATGGTCAAACTGATAAATCCTTCCTGTCATTGCCTCTGAATTTTAAGGCATAATTACAGTCTTTCCCTACATTGAGGTTGAAGAAGAATTCATAATATTTTCTTCAAGTAATTATACAATTTCATTTTTTCACATTTCGACCCTAAATCATTTGTAGTTTGTGCTGGTTTGAGTCCTTTGTGGACCTCAGAAAATTATGTTCTTACACTAACCTATTCCTGTGCATGTAAACCAATTCTATGTGGGACATTTTGGTTAGACTCAGTTAAGGGACTTTTTTGATTAGATAGCTTCAGTTAAGGGCCTTTGATTAGATTGCAGGATCCAGGGTGGGTCTTAATCCTTTCACTAGAGTCTTTTATAATAAATGGAGACATAGAGGAGGAGAGCTGCCATTTTAACCCTGCCATGTGAGAGAGGACTCCAGGATCACCTGCAGCCCAGAGGCTGAGAGAGAGGGTCCCAAAGGCTCAGACACAAGCAGGTTGTCATTATGCCCTGCCAATGGGCTTCACCACCCACAGGTGAGCTCCAAGAGAAGGCATCTCTTGATGATGCCTCGATTTGGACATTTTCACAGCCTCAGAACTGTAAGATTTTACCCTAATAAATTCCCATTATAAAAGCCAACCCATTTCTAGTATTTTGCATTGGCAACCTTTAGCAAACTAAAAGAGTAAGTTCTTGTGAATGTTGTCAGTTATAGACCTAACTACCTTTTCCCAAATCACTACCTAGCTGTCCCAGAACCATTCATTAAAAAATCCATCTTAGCTCCAGTAATTTAAAATATCACCTCGACCACACATTCAATTTCTATATCTACTTGGGTCTGTTTCTGGTCTTTTCATGATCTTCTGCTTGTCTATTTGTCTAGACACATGCAAATACAACAATTATAATTATATAGGGTTTACTGTATATCTTAATATCTGGTACAGTTAAGTACTCTCACCCCCCCCCCCCCACACACACACAGACACCCAATGCTTTCCTGGCTATCCTTGCATGTTTTTCCATATCGGCTTAGTATCAACTTGTCTAATTCCTCACAAAAAGCTTACTGGTATTTTTTATTGGTGTTGTGTTAGGAGAAGTGATATCGTTATACTGTTGAGTCATCCTAGCCAAGAACAGCTTTCATTTCGTTTGAATCTCGTTTTGTGTCTTTAAGAAATATTTCAAAGTTTTCTTCATATGGGTTTGCACATTTAAGTTTTATTCCTAATTTAATTTGTTGATGCCATAAATGAGATTTTTCTATAACACTACGTTGCCTGATATAGTGCTATTGAAGGCAATTTATTTCTGAATATTATCTGTGCCTCTAATTAATTTCTCTTGTTTAAATGGATTGGCTAAATACCTGTATAATAAAAGAATGAAGAATAATGGAGATAGTGGGCCTCTTTGCCTTGCTCCTGATGTTAGTGAAAATGCCTATCGAGTTTCCCCATTAATTAAGACACTGGCTAGGGAGCAGAGGTGGCTCAAGTGATTAGGCACTTCCCTCCCACATCAGAGGTCCCTGGTTTGGCTCCCAGTGCCTCCTAAAGAAACAAGGAAGATGAACAGACACAGTAAGTGCAAGCAACAAGGGGGTGGAGAGAAGTAAATAAATTAAATAAATCTTAAAAAAAAAAAAAAAAAATACACACACACACACAGGCTAAAGTATATTTATTTTTATCATGATAAAGAAAATAACCCCGAATTCCTTTTTTAAGAGTGTTTGTATTGGGAATGGGCGCTGAATTTGTCAAAGGACTTTTCATAATCTATGGCGATAATGACTTAATTTTTCCTTTAATTCTATTATGTTTCATGAGATTGATGGATTTTCTAATATTCAACCAACCTTGCATTCCTAGAATGAATCCCACTTGGTTATGGTATATTATTTCCTTAATGAGATAATGGACTCTATTTCCTAATATTTTATTTAGTATTTTTATACCAATTTTGATGATTGATTTTGGTCTGTATATTGGTTGTTTTTTTATATTGTCTTTTTTGGGTTCCATTATCAATGTTATAATTTCTTTAAAAAGGAATTAGACTTGTGCACAATGTTGCAACATCATGAATGTAACATTGAATTGCACACTTGAAAGTGGTTAAAATGGGAAATTTTGAGTTCTGTATATGTTACTATAATAAAAAGCTATTTTAAAAAGGAACTAGGAAGTTTTTCTTTATTTCCAATGCTCTGGAATAATCCATAGAGCTGTCTGGTTTTTAAGGGTTTGGGATGTTCTTAAAACCATCTGGGCATGGTGCTTTCTATACACTATTACTCAGTAATGTTCTCTAACATTCTTTCATGGAAATTGTCTTTTTTTTTTTTTATTTTTATTTTTTTAAAGATTTATTTACCCCATCCCCCCTGCTGTTCTGCGCTTGCTGTCTGCTTTCTGTGTGTTGTTCTCTGCTTGTCCTCTCTCTAGATGGCACCGGGAACTGATCCCAGGACGCCCTGGAGGGTGGGAGAGAGGCGCTCAATCTCCTGCGCCACCCCAGCTCCCTGGTCTGCTGCATCTCCCATTGTCTCTCCTCTGTGTCTCCTCCTGTTGCGTCATCTTGCTGCACCAGCTCTCCACGCAGGCCAGCACTCCTGCGCGGGCCAGGCCTCCTGCACGGGCCAGGCCTCCTGCACGGGCGAGGCCTCCTGCACTGGCCAGCTTTGCCCCGTGGGCCAGCTTGCTTTCACCAGGAGGCCCCGGGAATCAAACCCTAGACCTCCCATATGGTGGACAGGAGTGCAATCGCTTGGGCCACATCCGTTTCCTGGAAATTGTCTTTTTAATCTTTCTGACTCTGAGGTTACTATTGATCATCTTGATTTCCCTTGCCCATTTTAATTAGATTTCCAAATTCATCTGCACAGAGATCTGCAAATAGTCTCTTTTGATATTTTTAACTTCTCATGGTTCCATGGATATGTTATTATGTGTATATGTGTGCTTTCTCCTGCTTCTTCCTCTCAATCAAGTTGGGTAGTGTTTATCTATTTTACTTTTTTTGGAATACCAAGGTTTTGATTTACTACCTTCCTCGCTCTACACACTACTAATTTCTTTTTTTAAAAACTTCATTTCCTTCCTTCAAATATTGTTAGTTTCCCTTACATTGATTTTTATTTTGTTAATAGATTTCCTTACATCAAATCATCCTTGAATTCATGGAATAAATCCTACATATTCATGATATGCTTACCATACATTTAAATAACAGCTGAATTTGATTTTTCTTTATTTAGAATTTTTTACTTGCATAATATACATAAACGAAACCAGTCTATAATGGTTTTTTTTTTTTTTTATTTTTTTATTTTTTATTTTATTTTACCGGGAGGTCCTGGGGATGAACCCAGGTTCCTCCATATGGGAGACGGACGCCCAACCATTTGAGCCACATCCACCCCTACAATGTTTTGGTAATACAGTAGTGCTTGACAGAAGACAATGTAAAATACGAACCTAATAATCCTTAAAAATAAGGTTATTAAAAAAAATAGCATTATATATGACTACCTCTCAAAGGGGAAGAAGTGTAGCCAGGTATAGGTATAGAACATACATGCAAAGGAATATAACATAGCTCTACAAATACTGATATGGAATGATTTTCAAGATATAATATTAAGGGGAGCGGATGTGGCTCAAGCGGTTGAGCACCTGCTTCCCACATGGGAGGCTCCAGGTTTGGTTCCCGATGCCTCCTAAAAACAAAAACAAACAAGCAAACAAATGGAATAAAAACAACTCAGGGGATGGGGGTCGGATGTGGCTCAACTGGTTGGGCGTCCGTCTCCCATATGGAGGGACCCGGGTTCGATCCCCGGGACCTCCCGGTTAAAAAAAAAAAAAAAAAACAACTCAGGGGAGCCAATGTGGCTCAGTGGTTGAGCACTGGCTTCCCATATACAAGGGCGCCAGGTTCATTCATTCCCTGGCCCCAAAATTTAAAGCAAAGTCAAAAGGGCTATCATTTGAATAAAGAAAATTAAGAAATATATGTACACATGTGCATATGAATTTGATTATATATGTACTGGTGACACTAATGATTTCAGGGAAGGGAATAGGTAGTTGGGAAAAGGAGGGAGGGAGAAAGCTTCAGACTTCTTCGTTTTGAATTATCTATTTAAAAATAAGTAATGATTTAATGACAAAATGAATAGGAAGACATTCTATATCTTTAAATTTTAAAGGCTAACAAAAGCTGTGAAGTCATCTGATCCATATTACTACATTTTTTAAAATGTTAATTGTTTTACTACCTTGGATGAGAATGGAAAGCTACTCATCTATTCAAGTTTTTTACTTGTTCTTGGATAAAATGTGGCCATTTAATTTTTTGCTAAAAAGTAATTTATTCTTTTTCTAAATTTATTCCATTTTATTAGTCTTTACAAAGAATCCACTTTTGGTTTCATTAAGGCCTTTTTCTTTCTCTTTTAACTTATCCATTTCATTAATGTCAGCATGTTAAACTCAGGATCAATACCAGCAGACATCTCACGTAATTTAGTAGCCATTTCTAAAAAGGATTTGGTGTAATAGAGAGAAATACTGATATATGAGGACTACTTGACCACAATCAGAGCAATTCTCGTATTACATGGTAACTGCTCAAGTTATTTCATTAAAATAAATAAAGAGAAAAGAGGGTCATTTTTTCTTATTATTATTTCCATTAGAGAAAATGGTTCTGGAGGTTGTAGCTAATAAAATGGGAAAGGTAAATTAAATGATTAAAATGGTCAAGAATGATTGATAATAATATATATGAGAACAGAATGGAAAGCTGAGGGTTAATCTGTGTAGAACTGGTAAAAAGGTTGTTTATAAATCTTTGGAAATGAATAGAAATGGTGAAAGCACATCACAGTGTTTGTAACTAGGAAAGCTATTATATGGGTATGATAGTTGTCGAAAGGGAAAGTCTAAGGTCATGTATATTACTAGAAGGAAAGCTAATAACTGTAACATGGGACTGTATAACATAGTGGAACCTCATGTGAAATATGAATATGGGTGTTATTTCATATATAAGACTGTTTTATAAAATAAATATACAAACATACTACAAAGAAGAAAACAGAATAGCAGCTATATATGGCAGGGAAAGCATATAGAGATTGAGAGGTGATGAGTTTTGTTTGGTTTTTAAAATTTTTATTATTGGAATAATAAAAATTCTCTAAAAATGACTGAAGTAATGAATGTACAACAATGTGATTATACCAAATACCACTGACAGTACACTATGGATTTATGTTTTATTAAAATACATCTTAATATGTATCAAATTGATTTGTTAAAAATAAAAATTAAATTTAAGAATGAATGATAACATTATGTATGTTTAGGCATTATATGTCATACAGAAAAAATTATCTTTATTTAGAGATGTTATAGCAATACACATAGAAACCAATGACAATCTAATTTTTAAAACCTACAAACTTTGTAAGACCATATCAAGTTAAAAATACAGGGATGAGAAACCATTAAAACCACCCTAACTTAAATGCATATAAATTTAACCAAAAAGAAAAAAAATAATAATAATAAATAAATAAATAAATAAAAATTTTAAGTCTTACACCCTTATCTCTATATTTCAATCACTTTGTCTTTTTAAAGTCTCCATTTTATCATTCAAACATTATAAATTTAATCCCACAAAGCCGTTGTACTTGCTAACACATGTTTTTTAGAATGATCCCTGTAGCACACACAAAAGCTTTAGGCCCAAAAGACTGTATCACTGGCTCCTCTCCATTCAGGACTCAGCCTAAATAGCTCCTACTCAGAGAGGCCTTCCTTATCTACTCTAGCTAACAAGGTTGTCCATCACTTTTAAAGTCTGAACTTTTAATTATGGAAAATTTCAAACATATGAAAAAGTAGAGAACTCCCATATACTCAGCAATTACCAAGCCATAGTCTTATTTGAACAGTCCCTCCTCCATTTTCCCATTATTTTGAAGCAAATCCCCCCAAAATATTTAACCCATAAATATTTTAAGTACCTATCTCAAACCCTAGGGACTTAAAAAAAAAACAAAAACAACCCAACATATTATCGTTATCACACCTTAAAAACATGACAATAACTACATGATATTAAAGTTATAATCAGCACTGAAATATCCCAATTGTCTCATTAATAGATTTTCACATTTGGTTTGACTTAGGATCCAGAGAAGGTCCAAAAATTGAATTTGGTTGTAATGTCTTGTACATCACTTTTAATCTATAGGAAATCCTCCCTTCCCCCTCCCTCTTTTTTTCTCTATTAAAATTTACTTATAAACTGGATTGTTGGTGTGGGACATGGGATATATGGGAATCTCTGTATTTTTTGTGTAACATTTATGTAATCTAAGTATCTTTAAAAAAAAAAAAAAAAAAAAAAAAACCTGGATCATTTTGTCCTAAAGAATAACCCCAATCCAGATTTTGCTTATTGTGTTCCTGTGGGCTTGTATAGCATATTGCTCTGTCCCCTCTACTACAACTGGTACTTAGAAAAAGAAGTCTGATCTGATTCAGGCTGATTTTTTGGCAGGAGTTCTTCTTAGGTGGTATTGTGTCTTTCCATCAGCAGTTAATAATGTCGCTCGTTCTTCTGTAAAGTAAGCAGTCACTGATGATCATTACCTAGAGCCATTATTTAAGAATTGTAAAATCATAGTGAATTCTTTCCTCATTTATTAGAAAATAGTTCTTCCCACATAGATGAACTACATTTGAACTATTTGGTTTGCCTGGCAAGTAGCCACCAACCAGATGTGACTAATCTAAATTTTTAAAATACATATTCATAAAAAAATTAGTATAAATCTGCTAATATAAAAAGTAAATTGCTATACATAGGCAGGCAGGCCTTTTTGCTTTTAACTTTTAACCTAGAGGTGAAAATTCTTATTATAAACACTGGAGTGAAGGTTTTTAATCCTGTCCTGTCTCCTGATATTGTCATCTTCCTGCTAATTATATATTCTGCTTGCCATGAGTTTTGTTCATTTTGTTTTATTCAATCTGAATGGGAATTAAAATTCATCAAATGAAAGAATAAATGGAGCAGGGCCCTATCCCCACATTTTTTCCACAGGATTAAATAAGAAAATAAACTGGCAGATTTCTCAGTTGATACAAGGGAAGGCAGTAGGCAAGGGAATGCAAATTACGAAGAGGTGAAATAAAAACAGAATTATCAAATAGAATTCCATATTCAGCAAAAACACTCATTAAAACAGGACTTCTGGGAAGATGGCATGAGAGTAGGTAGGCAGGGCTCAACTCTCATACAAAACCAACAGAGGAAGGGCAAAAAGCTGTCCGAGGGAGCTACTCTGGGGATCTGCGGACCCAGAGAGTGCTGCACATCACCCAGGAGGGCGAGACACAGAGAGACGAAGAAACAAAACAGAAACCATGAGTTATTAGATCCCGTGGACAGGAACTGTACCCAACTGCCACCCTCAAGGATAAGAGCCTGGGTAAAACCCGTGTCTCACTGAGAGACGTCAACTGAGAGAGGAACAGATGTCTTCATTCCTGGGAAGAGGAAGGGTGTGGAGAAGGGCAAAAAGTGGTTTCTCTTTGGTGAGTTTGCCCAGCAGAGGCCGCTTTGAATCTTGGCTCTTGCCAGGTCAGAAAATCACTGGCATGTGTAGGGTGAAAGAGACACCTCAGTGGAAAGACTGATGGAAGTGCACCATCTGCTGGCAGGACTGGAAAGTGCAGGAAGAAAAATCACTTTTTGGAATTTCTCAGGTCCCTAACCCCATGGATCTGGGATCTGATCTGTGCCTCGTTAGTGGGTCCCTGGCCCTATTTTGATAACTTAAGCTAAGCAATTCTTAAAGACATAGAATAAATTGAGCTGAAAATCAAAGAAATGCCATGAAACAAAAACATTAGGCAAGAGAGAAACTGACAGAGTAAATTCAGCAACATAATCAGAGGCCTAGCTATCAGGAAAAAATGACAAGCCATATTAAGAAACAGAAGAGTTGGCCAGCCAAAGGGACAAACCAAAAATCTCAAAAAGACATAGGATTTAAGACAGTGATAAAGAATAATCACAAAAACTCCTAAATTAATCCAAAGAGTTGAAATATGGCTAAAGAGATAAAGGATATTGAGAAGATACTAGGAGAGCATAAAGAACAACTTGAAAGCCTACGAAGAAAAGTAACAGAGCTTATGAGAATGAAAGACACAAAGGATGAGATTAAAATGCATTAGAGGCATAAAAAAAAAAGATTTGAAATGGCAGAAGAATTAATAAGGGAAATCAAGAAAAGAACACGTGAACTTGAAAAGGCCAAAGAACAGACTTAGAAAAGAGTGGAAAAAATTGAACACAATCTCAGGGAACTGAATGACAATATGAAATACTTAAACATATACATTATAGATGTCCCAGGAGGAGAAAAGAACAGAAAAGGGGCACAAAGAATATATGAGGAAATAATGACCAAAAATTTCCAAACCCTTATGAAAGACATAAATATCAAAATCCAAGAAAGACAACGCACTCCAAACAGAATAAATCTGAATAGACCTACACCAAGAATCTACTATTCAGAATGAAAAAACTAGAGAGAGAGAGAGGATTCTGAAAGCAGCAAAGAAAAGCAATGCATCACATACAAGGGAAGCGCAATAAGACTAAGTACCGATCTCTCATCAGAAACCATGGAGGCAAGAAGAAAGTGGTATGATGTATTTAAGGTACTGAAAGAGAAAAATTGCTAGTCAAGAATTCTTTATCTGACAAAACTGTCCTTCAAAAATGAGGGTGAGTTTAAAGTCTTCAGACAAAAAAAATTAGAGTATGTTACCAAAAGACCGGGTTTACAAGAGATGTAAAAGGGAGTGCTGAAGCCTGAAAGGAAAAGACAATGGCTAGAGACTTGGAGAATTTAGAAAAGAAAATAATTAGTAAGTGTAACTTAAAAGGTAAAAAGAAAAATAGTAAGATATGACAACAGAAAGCCAAAGGATAAACTGGATGAAGCAAGTAAAGCCTTTACAGTGATAACACTGAACATGAATGGATTGAATGCCCCAATCAAAAGACATGAACTGACAGAATGGATAAAAAAATATGAGCCACCGATATGCTATCTATGAGAGACTTGCCTTAAGTAGGATACAATCAGGTTGAAGGTGAAAGGTTGGAAAAAGGTATTCCATACAAACAGTACCCAAAAAAGATCTGGAGTAGTAATACTAATATTGGAAAAAATAGAATTTAAATACAAAACTGTAATAAGAGATGAAGAAGGTCATTATATATTAATAAAAGAGGCAATTCACCAAGAAGAAATAACTATAATAAATATTTATGCACTGAACATGGGTGACCCAAGATACATAAGGCACATATTGGCAAAACTGAAGGGAGAAATAGATGATGCTACAATAATAGTTGGAGACTTCAATACACCACTCTCAGCATTGAATAAAACATCTGGACAGAGGATAAATAAACACAGAGTTTGAATAATATGATAAATGAACTAGACCTAAAGGACATCTATAGAGCACTGTACCCCAAAACAGCAGGATATACATTCTTCTTAAGTGCTCATGGATCCTTCTGCAGGATAGATCATATATTGGGTCACAAGATAAGACTCAACAAATTTTAAGATTGAATTATACAAAACATTTTCTCTAATCATAACGGAATGAAGCTGGAAATCAATAATAGACAGAAAAGGAAAATTCATAAATATATGGAGATTAAACACACTCTTAAATAATCATTGGGTTAAAGAAGAAATTGCAAGAAAATCCAGCAAATATCTTGGGATGAATGAAAATGAGAACACATCATATCAAAACCTACAGGGACACTGCAAAGGCAGTGTTGAGAGGGAAATATAAAGCCCTCAATGCTTACATTATTATTATTGGAAAAATGAAAATGCTCTAAAAATGATTCAAGTGATGGATGCACAATTATGTGATTATACTGAATACCACTCACTGTACATTTTGGATGGAATTATGCTTTATTAATATGTATCAATAAAATTGATTTGTTAAAACAAAAGAAAACCTTATAGGATAGAGCAAAGGAAGTGCTGAGAGGGAAATTTATAGTCTTCAATGCTTACATTAAAAAAGAGCTAAAATCAAAGCTCTAATGGCACACCTGCAAGGACTACAAAAAGAACAGCAAATAATCCCAAACCAAGCTGAAGGAAATAAATAATAAAGATCAGAGCAGAAATGAATGAAATTGAGGCTACAAGGACAACAGAGAGAATAAGCAAAACCAAAAGCTGGTTCTTCAAGATCAACAAAATGGACAAACCCTTAGCTTGAATGACAAAGGAAAAAAAAAAAGAGAGAAAATGCAAATAAATAGAATCAGAGAGGGGTGACATCACCACTAAACCCAAAGAAATAAAAGAGATAAGAGGATACTATGAACAACTGTATACCAACAAACCAGATAATGTAGACGAAATGGACAAATTCCTCAAAACAATCTACACTGAGCCTAGAAGAAACAGAAGACCTCAACAAACCAGTATACAAGTAAAGAGATTGAAACAATCTTCAAAAATCTCCCAAAAGTGAAAAAGCCCAGATGGCTCCACAGGTGAATTGCTCCAGTCATTCAAAGATGATCTAATACCAATCTTGCTCAAGATCTTCCAAAAAACTGAACAGGAAGGAATGCTACCAAACTCATTGTATGAAGACATCACCCTAATAGCAAAGTCAGATAAAGATACTATGAAAAAAGAAAAATACAGACCAGTTTCTCTAATGTATATGAATGCAAAAATCCTCAAAAACAAAAACAAAAAACTTGCTAACTGAATCCAAAAGCACATTAAAAGAATTATAAACCACTATTAAGTGGGTTTTATCCCAGGTATGCAAGGATGGTTCAACACAAGAAAATAAATTAGTGTAATAAACCACATTAATAAATAGAAAAGCATTTTCATTATTTCATAATAATAATAAACAAAAAAGACAAACAAGAAAATTCTTCTCCTCTCAATCTGTTTCCCCTACTCTAATAATAACTGAAGTGATGAATGTACAACTATGTGATTATACCAAATACCATTTACTGTACACTAAAGATGAGTTGTATGCTTTATTAATATGCATCAATAAAATTGATTTGTTTAAAAAATAAATATTGGAATAAAAAAATCACATGATAATCTCAATTGATGCAGAAAAGGCATTTGACTAACTATAGCATCCTTTCCTGATAAAAAAACACTCCAAAGGATAGGAATAGAAGGAAGCTTTCTCAATATGGTAAAGTGCATATATGAAAAACCCACAGCTAACACTGTACTCAACAGTGAAAGACAGAAAGCTTTCCCGCTGAGATTGGGAACAAGACAAGTATGCCCTCTGTCACCACTGTTATTCAATATTGTGCTAGAATTTCTAGCTAGGGCAATTAGGCAAAATAAAGAAATAATAGGCACCCGAATAGGAAAGGAAGAAGGAAAACTTTTTCTATTTGTTGGTGATATGATCCTATACCTAGAAATTCCCGAAAAATTCACAACAAAGCTACGATAACTAATAGACGAGTTCAGCAAAGTGCCATGATATAAGATTAATACGCAAAAAATAGTAGCATTTCTATACACTAGTAATGAGCAATCTGAGGATTAAACCAGGAATAAAATTCCATTTATAATAAGCGACTAAAAGAATCAAACATTTAGGAATAAACTTAACCAAGGATGTAATGCATGTGTATTCAGAAAATGCACTACAAAAAGATACCAAAGAAGACCTAAATAAATGGAAGGGCATTCCATGATTGTGGATTGGAAGACTAAATATCATTAAGATGTGAATTCTACCTAAACTGATTTACAGATTCAATGCAATCCCATCAAAAATTCTAACAGCCTTTTTTACAGAAATGGAAAAGGCAATTATCAAATTTATTTGGAAGAGTAAGGGGCCTCACATCTATGGTCAAATGATTTTTGACAAGGCTCTCAAGCTTACCCGGCTGGGCCAGAAGAGTCTATTCAAAAAATGGTACTGGGAGAAGTGGATAGCCATATCCAAAAGAGAGAAAGAAGACCCCTATCTCACACCTTATACAAAAATTAAGTCAATGGATCAAGGACCTAAATATAAAAGCTACAACCAAAGAAAATATAAGGAAACATCATCAAGATCTTGTGGGAAATGGCCATTTCTTAAACCCTACATGCAAAAAGCATGAGCAACGAATTTTTCTTTTCGGAATAATGAAATTTTCTAAAAATTTTTTGTGGTGATGAATGCATAATACTGTGATTTTACCAAAAGTTACTGATTGTATACTTTGAATAGATTGTATGGTATGTGAATACATCTCAGTCAAATTGCTTTTAAATAATCGATAATTGGGACCTCCTCAAAACTAAACACTTGTTCTTCAAAAGACCTTGTCAAGAAAGTATCAAGGCAGCCTACTTAATGGGAGAAAATATTTGTAAATACATACCCGATAAGGGTTTGATTTCCATGTTATATAAAGAGATCATATAAGACAACAATAAAAAAACAAGCAACCCAATTTAAAAAATGAGCAAAAGACTTGAATATACATTTTTCCAAAGGAAATACAACTAGCTAAAAAGCACATGAAAAACTGTTCAACCTCACTAGCTATTAGGAAAATGCAAATCAAAACTACAATGAATTATCATTTCACCTTATACAATAGCCATTATTAAAAAAAAAAATACAAAAATCAGAAAATCACAAGTGTTGGAGAGATGGGGAGAAATAGGAGCACTCACTTCACTGTTGGTGAGAATGTAGAACGATGTAGCCTCTGTGGAAGACAGTTTGGCTGTACCTCAAGAAGCTCAATATAGGACTGCCAAATGATCCAACAATCCCATTAATAATAAATGAAATCAGGATGCCTATGACAACATGGCTTATATTGAGTGAAATAAGCCATACACAAAAGGACAACTATTGTATGGTCTCACTAATATCAACTAAATACAATGAGCAAACTCAATGGAGGTCAACTCTAGAGTATAATATAGAGTATACTCTATACTAGCAGATAGAATATGGGTTGAGATTGGAAGCTGATGCTTAATGTTTGTAGAATTTTTAAAAAGGTTGATTGTAAAAGTGTGGAAATGAACAGAGTTGATTGTAACACATTATAGTAAGTATAACTAACACTTCCGATGTATAAATGTGATTGTGGCTGAAAGGGGTAGTCTAGTGACATCAATGTCAACTGAAAGGAAGCAAGAGGATAATCTAGGGACTGTATAACATAGTGATTTCAGTGGTAGATGAATATTGTGGTTAATCGTATAAATATAAGAATGTTCTTTTACAAAGTGTGAAGAATATGGTGATACACCGGAAAACTACAACTAATGTAACTTATGGACATAGTTAACTGTAATAATGTAATATTTCACAGCAATAGCAAAGAAGAAAGTATATCAATTCTAAGGGACAACAATAGGGGGTTATAAGGAAGTATGGGATTTTTCCCTTTGGAGTAATGAAAATGTTCTAAAATTCACTGAGGTGTTGACAACACAACTGTGATGAAAATGAGAGCCACTGAGCATACGCTTTGAATGGATTGTACAAAGCATGGGACTATATAACACAGGGAATCCAGTGGTAGAAGATGGACTGTGATTAACAGAATATGAGAATGTTCTGTTATGAATGATAACAAGTACATAATATTAATACAGGGTGTTAATAATCGGGTGGGTTGGGGGAAAAAAGACCAAATGTAAGAAGACATGGGCTATAGTTAGTAGTAATATTTTGACTATGCTCTTTCGTGTTTGTAAAAAATGTTTCACAACAACGCAAGGTGTTGGTGGTGGGAGACCTGTATGATGATATGTGTGTTTATTTTAAAAGTTCACAACTTTTACTATATACTTATTGCTATGTATGTTCATGTATGGATGATATACTTCAATTAAAAATTTTTTTAATGAAAAAAAAAAAAAAAAACACTCATTAAAAATACAGTTAAGAAAACTTCTGCTTCAAGCTAGTGACAGATCAGTGTCTCCATTAAGAGCTAGAAATGCTGGATCAAATTCAGAAATCATCCTTACGAAGGAAGCAGAAAGCTAATGAGAACAGAAGGAACTAAAATTCCAGGGAGGGAAGAACTTTGGGGAGGGAGCTGTCTTCTGAAGCTGCTTTCATCCTGGGGCCTTTATAGAGTTTGGATGTGGGCAGGAGGCTGGAATGAGCATTGGCAGATAAAGACTATGATCCAGGACAGACATGAAATTCTCAAATGCATCTTCTCAAGGGGGGGTAGATAAATTCCTGTATTAATGGAGTATCCAAACTTTAGTGTGCATCAAGTCTCAGTATTATCTAATTTTTTAGAGCTCCCCATGGTGACTCTGATTTGAAAAGCTTCCCCCAATGAAACATTTTGAGAAGAAAAGTAGGCATTTCACATCAAAGATAAGAAAAATCTTAAATATGGACATTTTAGCTTAAAGGCAAATGATATTAAATGATACTTCTTTGTACACAGAAAGCACTCCATGTTTAAAGAATTGAACTGAAGCACAGAGACAAATATCCAGAGTTAATGTGTAAATAATTATATAAATATATGCTAATAATAATATGATCCTCAAATCCCTTCGGTTGTCCTGCAATAATTCTTTCACTAAGCAAAATCTTGAACATATTTAATGAGCATAAATATAAAATGTATCTATGAGGTAATTCCCAGAACTACTTTAAATTATCTGTACACTTTAAATTTCACTTACAGCATGATATTGATCATTTTTGTTTACATGTAGAATAAATTAGAACACTTACCTGTGTTTCATATAAGTGGGCAATGTGAAATTGAACTGCAAAGGTTGACAGAAAATAATAATCACAATACAGAAAAATTTGGGATAAATTAATAATATAAAATGTAAACCATAAGCATAGTCCACACTATATAGATTTAAGAGGAATAATTTTTATTAATTTAAATAATAGAATATATAAACATACGAAAGAACATAGATACATAAAACTTTTACTCACTGTAGATTATCAAATAAAATCTGTCAAAGTAATCACTGAAATTAACATTTAAAATCTAGAGAAAACGAGTATACTTCTCACGAAGTTCAAAGTGCCAACATTAAGGAAATGAAAATTTTTATATATAATGTATATACTCCAACACACAATATTTTAAAACTGAACTCCAAGTAAAAAAATATAAAGCCAGTTTTTAATAAAAACGTTAAAAAATGCTTCTAAATTTTTTATAACATTTTTCATATAAACAACATTTATAAAGAAGTCATAGGCACCACACTGGTAATAACACTTAGAAGAAATGAGTCGTTGCATTTCTCCTTAAGTTCTTGACCTTCATTGTTTAAAACTGCATCAATAGAGTATGAACGATTCAATAAAATTGAATCAACATAAGCAACAATGAATTAAGAATCATAACTGGATTCTATATAGTTTGTTATACTATTGAAGTTAAGTTGGTATCAAAGCAAAGAAGACTGTTAAAGATTTAGGTCGTTAAATTTAAGCCCCATGCTAACTACAAAGAAAATATCTAAGAATATTCAAGCTTATAGAGACAGAAAGTAGAATACAGGTATAGACTGCATGGGACAGGAGTTAGTTGTTAAATGCATAATGGGTATAGGGTTTCTGTTTGAGGAAAATGGAGAAGTTTTAGTAATGGAAGGTGTACTGCAACTTTGGGAATGTAATTAATCTCACTGAATGATATGTTTGGGAGTAGTTGAGATGGGAAAGTTTATATATTATATATATGCCCCCCTCCCCCAATATATATATATATTTTAAAAGGAGCAATGAGATATAATAAGGCAGGAGAAAAGGCTCAAAAAGACATTATTGGGATATTTGAAAAACTGGAATATAGACTAAAAGCTTTATATAAATGTTAAATTTCTCAAGCTTGAGAACTGTACTTAAGATGGTTACATAAGCGAATATCCTTGTTCTTGGGAAATGTGTGTGGCAGTTTTAAGTGTTTAAGGAGCATGAGGTATACAACCTGCATTTAAATGTTTGGAAAATGGACTGATAGGCAGATAGATACATGGACTGATGGCAAATGTGGCAAAATGTTAATATGTGGCAAAACGAATCTGGGTATCTGGGTGGGAGAATAGGGGTATGCTGGAGTTCTCTCAATGGAGTTTGTATTTTTTTTTATATAACTGTCCTGTAAGTTTGAAAGTATTTTAAAATAAAAGGCTAAAACAAACAAGATTGTAGCTATTTAAATAATATGATTTTCATTCCTCAATGACAAATTTTTTTTTTTTAATGTTTTATCTACATGAGTTTCACAGTCAGATTTCTAGGAGTCTAAGAAGCTTTCAAAACGTTTACGTGGATTTTTAAAGATAAGGTCTATAAGCGACCATCAATTCTCACTGGGGCGTGTACCATGAACTCACTGATACCTACAATTGTAAGATTCACCTGGGAAGCTTTTAAAAATACAAATTCACGAAACCAGCTTTTAAGAGATTATGATTCAGTGAACCTAGGGTAGGCAAGGCTTGGAAAGCGGCCTTTTTATTCAGTTCTGTGAGGGATTCTTATGACTGGTCCCTGATAGTTGAACAAAATAACTAGAAATTCCTTGTCATAAAAGCAAAACAAAAATATACAATGAACTTTAACATCAAACAAATTTTTGGATCAAAAGTACTATATCACTCTATAAGTAGTTAAGTATTGCAAGTTAACTAATCAGATATGAGGCAGAATAAAAATACCATCTTTAGAAGATGAAAATCCAAGTAAACAAAAATAATATAAATAAAAATAATAAAAATCATATATATATATACATATAAAAATATCTCCTTTATCTACATGGGTTGAGGGCTTTTCTTCTACTTGTTTCTCCATTCCCAACACAGCTCTCTTTGAGAGTTCCAGTCGAAACCTCACCTCACAACATTGTTGAAAAGAGACGGGGTTATAGGTTAAGAGAATTGGGAAGAGACGGAAAAATCTATGCCCATTTCTCCAAATTTTTTTACTCCTCTAATAAAGATGACAAAGAAGAAAAGATGAAAAACTAGTTGGCGTCCTGATAATATCCCAAGCTTCGTCTAGTCTTAGGCCTAGGTGCCTTATGACAAGGGCCTCGTTATCCCATGAGTTACTAAAGCCAGCATCATCTATTCTAATGTGAAAAACACGATACATTTAAATTCTTAAAAATCCTCTTTAAGTGGAGCATAATTGTTCAACTAAGAAAAACCTCAACTTTGCAAGTTTCAATTAGACAGAATTTTTAACAAGTATTCTTATAAAAGGTACTGAAATTCAACTTTATTCAGAATTTATATTATTTTTAGAATACTAAAAGAAATTATTTTATCTCAAGAGGCAATCATACAATAAAAGGTCTCACATCACCATGATTCTTCTTTTCAAACCATGAACTGTGATTAACTCTTTTTGAATTGCTCCAGAAGCAGTAAGTATATTTACTTATTTTTTTAAATTACATGATTGATTTGTACCATGAAATTGAAATAGCTCATACAGGCATTTTTTAAATATTCCACTTTATTTTCTGCAGCCTACACTTCTGATCTTTGCAGTATCACAGAGTACTATGAGAGGATCCCAAAGAATAGTCAAGGCCTGTGGCATAAACAAATCAGTGACATAAAAAAAAAATCCAAAGAGAAGTAAATTTTACAAAGAAAATAAAAAGCCTAATGCTTAAAACAATAATACCTGTGGCAAACTAGGTAATCTACATTTGTTAGTGCCTGGTGAGACATTTGCCATTATCATGATTATCAAGTAATCATGTAGATTTTCTACCATCAACAAAACTACATAATAGTCTAAAGTCTCTAAATAAAGCATGTGCCCTTCCCATTAGAATGGCCAACATTTCACCACTGAATGAAATGCCCCAGGAAAGTTCTCAGTCCTGGACAAACATGGTCTTGGTCACTCTACCTATTTCTTTTCTCAGTAATCAACAGAAAGAGAGGCACAGTAGATTTAAACATATATAGTTCAAATTGTCCTCTTCAAATTCATCATGAAAGTTTTCTTTTCTGCCCTGTGGAACTCATTCTATATATGTAGGCATTTTCCTCTCAACAGTAATAATCTATAACTGAGATTTAACAGAATATAAAAATAACAAGGATTTACCAAAATATTTAGTTTGACATTTATGAAATGCCCCTGAGAAATTATCATTCAAACTGACAAATACAGTTATCAAAGTTAGCTTTAAACCATTAGACAGTAATGAATTAAATGAAAATAAGTTGTTTTCTTATTCACACTAATTAACTGTAAAGGAATTTTAAGGATATATATTCTAAGCAGTTTATATACCTTGAATATATTATTAAGGAAAAAGCACAAATTAACACTTTATAAATCAATAAGTGAGTTAAATTGATTTTCAAATATAACCTGATCTTAGAAACTAATACATTGCTGCATATGATGACTCCCCACCATTTATTCTGCAAATACACTGATCAGTATTAAATCCTGGCAGTTTCATAAATAGAAATCTTGTTTTCTCAGGAATTTGCCTTTAGCAGAATTATGATAAATGGTCTAGTTTAGATGATGGTTTAATCCATGTTACTTACTCATCAAGTAATATTTAAAATTCTACAGTTTTACTGATTCAATCATTTTCTTAGGCAGATATGTATTATTTTAAAACAACAAGACCACGTATCACTTAACACCTTTTCTATACGGTTAAAAAAAAAACACCTAATTTTTTTAGCAAAGTACTAACTTCCTAAAATCTAGAATCCTTTGAATTACTTGAAATTTTCTTTAGGAAATGCTCAGTTTTTCATACATTCTAATTAAATTTTTCATTTTTCAAGTAAGAAAGATTTTGAGTAATCTAACTTGAATCCAGTGAGTTTCCTTAAAACTTTTTATTGGATACTTTAAAGTACACTAAACAAATGTACCACCACATACTTATTGATAAACACATTATAATCAATCTGATGTCCCTAGGAAAAAAACCTACATAGAAGCAGAAAATAACTGAAGAAAACCACTGTATCAAACATGCTTCATGAAAACATTCTTTTTAAATTACTTGAAAAATGTCACCTCAAACTTTGTATATGATATGTAAAACTATATAATGAAACATCAAAGTATGTCTTCATAATTACAAATAATTTTAATATCACATCAGGAATCAGTGAGCTACCACATAAGAATCTTTGTATATTCATTGTTCCTAATCTCCCTAAGTCATCTACAATACAATTAATCCACAAATAATCAATCTTGTTCATTAATGCAGATAATTTTAATTCAATAACCCACTTCACTCACATATCTATTTTTTAACACAGACTGTTAACAATAACTGGCCTCACATATTCCATTTGTACAAGTAGCTATGGCAACCAATATAAAGTTAAACTCAATAATTCTAGAAGAAAAAAATTCCACAGGGATTATCAATATTATTAGCCATGAAGTAATCTGAGTAACATAGAAACTTATGATATGTAATCATACTTACTTTCAGCATTGGACAAAGTGCAGGGATTACAGTCAACCAAAGCTAACTGAAAATGCTGCAAGAGGAGAGTGAGAAAATTAATGCACTAAATTTGGAGTCATATAAATGCATCTTAAAATATTTTTCAGGTATTAAAGGTCTAACATATAATAATGAAAAACTATGCTATGCAAATAAAATGTACTGGCCAACCAAGTAGAATTACTTTCTTTCAACATTTACTGCTGAAAATTGACAGGATGTTGGGTTATTTCTTGAGACAGTTGAGAATGGGAAATTTAGGAGAATTAACTTTATTAAGTCACACTACATATATTTTTATTCATATGGAAAAAGCTTCAGATTTTTGAGTTTTCAAGTCATAGTAAGTATGAAGTTTCAGGATAATTAAAATAAAACATGTTTCAATTCATTACTCAAAAAGCTGAAAATAGAGGTCTAATGGTATTAATGTCAGAGCACCACCACTTATCTCAAAATGAGACTTGAACCTTAGAAACCAAAAAATTACTGTAAGAATTATCATAAAGAGTCAAACCTATCTGCCTTTACTGATTCTTCAATAATCACTATATTTAGATACTGCCCTTCAAAGCCAAAACACTACAGAGAATACATGAAAGAGCCTGTGTTCCAGTTAGTCTATGAAATATAATTGTCCTTTGAGAATGTAGGAGAAATCTTATGTGTATAATTTGTAGAATTCCTCATGCAATATTAAACCATAATATATATTACAGCATGCATTTATAATCATATAATATACACCTACACAGAAAACAAACGTTAATGTCAATATATAACATTAATTTTTAAATAAAATTTTATTGAAGTATATCATTCATACTTGAACATACATAAACAATAAATGTATAGTAAAAATCTGTGAATTTACTAAACAAAAATGTATATCATCATACAGGGTTCTCATACATCACTCCGCCACCACCACCTTGAGTTGTGTGAAACATTTGTTACAAACTATGAAAGAGCATAGTCAAAATACTACTATTAACTATAGCCCATGTCTTCTTAGGTTTGGTGTATTTTCCCCCAACCCACCTGATTATTAACACCCTGTACTAGTATTACATATTTATCATCGTTCAGGAGAAAATGTTCTCATATTTGTCCTGTTAACCACTGGATTCTCTGCGTTATACAGTCCCATGTTTTGTGTAATCCATTCTAAGTGCATATGCGGTGGCTCTCATTTTCATCACAGAGTTGTGCTGTCATCACCTCAGTTAATTTTAGAACGTTTTCATTGCTCCAAAAGGAAACTCCCATATGCCCTTATGGTACCCCACTGTTGTTCCTTAGTATTGGGGGGGGGGGGGGCGGGGAATCTTGCCATTGCCGCAAAATATTACAATACTACTGTTAACTATTGTCCAAAAGTTACATTAGTTAAGTTTTCCCATATATCACCATATTCTTAGCACTTTGTAAAAGAAGAACATTCTTATATTTATACTATTAACCACAATCTTCATCCACCACTGAAATCACTATATATTACACTATAATTTTTAAGAACTCAAATTATCATCAAAGAACACTGGGTAACACCTGACATCGATAGTTTATCAATATGAAACCTGGTACATAAACTTATTAATAGAAGACAAACAATAATTACTAGAATTGGTATAAAATCTTTAAGTTAAAAAAAGTAAATTTCTTTGAACTCTTCTAAAAAAAATATTCCCATATATTCAGTTTTCTGAACCTCCACAAATTTTCTGCATTAAAAACAATCAACTAAGCACAAACCATTTCTTTAAAAATCAACCACAATAAGCTCATTCCTATCCACAATTCAAACATCTCAAGAGTTATGTTTTTGTAACTGCTGGGCAAACTGATCATTGATGTTCATAACAACAAATTTCTAGATGTAAACCTAAAATAATACTTTATCCAGTGAAATAATCTTTTGCAACTTTTTGGTACTCTATTTCAACAAAGAATCAACAAAACTGAGCTTGGTCAACTTGAATCCTCAATTAACAAGAATAAACTAATGTTGGCTACCCAATGTTTAAAGTAAAGAAAGATTAGAAAGAGCACCATTTGGTATGAACACAGTCGCTAGTATATTCATGTATGAATGTTTGTTATACACATGGCATAATTAGGCAAGCCTATGTTTGCATTATGCTTAAAATGTGAGGCTTGTAAGATCTTCTGAATGGGTAAACTACTAACAAAATGACTACGGCCCTTAAATATTAAATGTTTAATCCATCCAACAAATATTTATCGAGACCCTTTAATGCCCTAAGGCACTAGGGATACGTCAATAAAACAAAAGTGAAAAATTATTTATTTTTCCTTGGCCTACTAAGCAGATCATAGGTTTTCAAACATCCTTTAAGGGTGCTACCATAGCAAAAGACAACTTTTTAAAACGTGAGTACTATGAACCCAAAGCATGATTTATAATTGTTTTCCTCTATACAAAAAGTGCAGCTGCACATTTCAGACTGGTTTACAATTCTAAGTCCAATCTACTCTGCAAGCATAGCTTAATATTTAGATATGAGAGAAGACAGACCTTTCCTAACTGAGCCATCAAAAGATACAAACTCACCTGAATGGAAACAGTCCTCAAGATAACAATATTTTAATTTTACCATTATTGCGAAACTCCACAAAGAAAAGCAAAGAAATGTATAATTCTAATCACCAGATTACATTTAATCTATCAGTACTCAAGATCCTGCAATGAAACCTGGTTGGAGCAGTTATCAATCATGTTTTATATAATTATTAAAGAATCTTAAAAGCAGCAATGAAGTTACTGATTCACCATTTTAAGCCCACAACACCATGAAATGTCAAACATTTTCAAACAGCAGAGAGAGAAAATTTACTCAGCAAAAGAGTACACATTCAAAAAACATGCAGTTGAGAATGAATGAACTTACAGAATAATTACTAAGTATTTATAATAAACTAAGAAGAGCTACACAAGACAATCCCATGTAATGAAAAATGATACACCACCTTTCAGCACAGTAAAGGGAGATGAGAGAATTGGGTGGGGATGACAGGACCTCAGAGCTTCATTTCCAGTATCTAAACCAGATGCAAAATAGTTATACCTATTAACACATAAATCAGCAGAAATGACTACCAATTATGACAATCACCCTCCAAACATGAAAATACCAGGGTAAAATATCCAACTCCCATCACTGCAACCAACTGAAACAGCTAGGAAACATCTCTACCTCACAGAAATATTGTAGTACTGAAACTGGCTACTGCTATGTGAAATAGTTATTATGCAGGAGAGACCTCTGAGGTACAAAGACTATATGCAAACCTCAAGGCAGAAAGCAGTCCACAGAAAATTAATTTCCAAGGTAGAAGATTTACCTAACACATTTTAAAAATATTACAGTGATTTTTTTTTCGAGAGCATTCCTGGTCTAATCTAACACAAGGTTTGATTCATTACAATTTCTGTTGGCATCTTTATCACCAAAGTCACCTTTTGTTTTAAAAGCCTTGACTTGTTCAATATTTTTAAATAATTTTACAGTTTTTTTGCTTTATACAGCCTATGGAACCTAATTTCTAGTTGGAGGGGGAAATTTAACTCTATAATCATGTAATTAACTCAAGTTTCAAGACTGTATTTCCCTTTAAAAATTGTTTTATTTCTATCTGTAGTCTGTAATTATCTAATGATTTTTTTTCAATTTTCAACTGTATTCCCAATCCTGAAGAGAAGCAAAGAGATAACTTTCCATAACTAACAAATTTTGTTCTTATAAGTCATTAATTTGGAACAGTGTTTGGAATTCAGACCCGATCTTGGAAATTCTGATTCAGTAGGCTGGAGGATAAACACCCTTGAACCAGCTAAAAAGTCTACAAAGTATTCCATATACAGTTAGGGTTAAATGTCACTGTTTTGAAATTCTGCATTTGCCCCTAGATACCCTTGTTTCAGATTATGTAAACAAGGTATATGTGTGTGCTACCTTAATTGAAAGTTTTTACCAGCTTTTACTCTATGCCTGCACTCTGCTATGGCTATGCATCAACAGAACTGAATATAAGGCTCACTGAATTTAATGTTCTAATAGCAATTTTAAAAAAAATTAATCTGCTCTAGGAATACACAGAAAAGACAATTTCATGATGGAATCCAAAAAGATATAGATAAGGGAAATAAGAAAATAGTTTTACTTCAGGTTAAGGAAACAGCTTAAGTTATTTTTACAAAGCCCTTATAAAGGGGAGTTTAATGGACAGTTTAAGCAAGGGAAGGGAAGGGAAGGGAAGGGAAGAGAAGGTGTGCCAGGTACTCTTGCAAATCAAAGGCAAATGATTTTCTCATTGTTACAGATTGCTGCACTTCTAAAAGTCTGATTTAAAACTAACAAATTTCATTCCTTGAACTAATACTTTATGATAAAGAGAGAAGAATGGGAAGATATTGTAGGATGTGATAGTACCTACTTTAGGGATTTGGACTCTGGAAATAAGATAAAGAACTGAAACTGTTAAGTTCTGGTAGGGCTTGTGGGTTACAATCCTGGCCAAGGTGATCCTGACTGAGGTTCTCTCAAACCCCTCAAACTCAGTTCTTCTGATTCTCTTCGTAATACAAGGTTATTACAACTGTTTCTAGGACAGACTCTACTGCACACCAATGACTTTTTAATGGCTAATGGATCCTGGCAACTTCCAATCAAAGAAATGGCTTCTTCTTTGAAGTTTACAAATCTGGGTCTCTTCCAAAATTTTCTTTAATAAAAAAGGAAATCAAAACACACTGTATATTGAAGATATTTAAAATCTTATTTCTAGCCCTGTTTTCAGCTCCCAATATATCTGTCTACACCAACATCTGATATCCGTCAGGTACCTCCAACTCAATAATCCCACCCCCGCCCCTGCCACCACCACCACTAAATGACCCATCTCCACATTCAGAACATTTTGACCTCCCAATCCCAAAACCTGCTGCTGCTACTTTCTTTATCCCCTACTTTAGTTAATAAAAAAGTGACCCAACTCTCCCGGGTGGCGATGGGGTTTCTGGACTACGCCCCAGGGCCAGGAGTTGTTGTATCCCCTCTTCTCTTTAATACCACTATAATCAATAAAGGCTAGTTTGTGCATGTTAAAAAGGGTGATCCAAGCCAAAAAATGGGAAATCTCTTCCTATGCTGAGACAGTTAATATTATCTCAAGATCTGTAGCATGTGTTACCTTCCACTCATCAAGCCATACGTCTATCCCTCCCATGAGAACTCATCTCTTCTATTGCTCTTGCTCATCTTTTTTCCTGTAATTGTGTTCTACCTAGTCTCCCAACTCCTCATTTCTATTGTACTTTACAAAAGTATAGGTATGCAACTGATTGGAAATTAAAAACAAAACTCATCCTAATATGTGTCTAATCTGTGCACACAAAAATGATCAGAATATGAACCATCATAATTTCCAATTTCTTTCAATCTATTGTACAATTTGTGTTAATATCAGAATAAGACTGATATACAAATAACTAATACAATACAAGGTAAACATGATATAAATCTTAAAAAGGGAATACTGCAACAATTTGCACTGCAAAATGTTATTTTAGAATATAACCCTTTTTTAAAACATGTGATGTTATATATATATATGTAATGTTCATAAAGCTGTATCTAAAGACCAAATATTTACAACCACATATTTAAGTAGTTATGGGTAAATACCAAAAATTGTTTTTCAAGTAGAAATGACTTCTATAGTGAAAATATATTTGAGGATAGAAAACAATGACATATGGAACCTGGAATCACCCTACTCCTCAGTATCAGAGTGTTTACTGCATGTATTATGAGTAGCCATGTACTTTTCAAATGTGTATTTTGGAGGTCCTGAAGTACTGCAGCTGTTTTTACTACTTTAGACTTGGAAGTATGTAATAGAACTCAGGACAGAAATGAATATCAAACAGAAAAATGAAATTGGGCAGGCAGAGTAAAGTTGGGAGAGCATTACTAAGTGTGTGGATAAGCCAAATAAGAAATCACCTCATAACAGAGAATAGTATCTAGGAAAGATTAAAAAGCAAAGTACAAGTTGACAAGTAGTAGAAAAAGGAAAGAGGAAGGTAAAGATTTCTGCACACAAGTAAGGAAAAAAGGAGGAAAAAACCAAAATAAATAGGAAAGATCATAACCTGCCAAAAGGAACAGTGATGTTACTCTTAGAGGAAACAGAGTTCCACTGCAAGTGACTGAAAGGAAAAGGTTTAAATAAAAGGAAATGAAGACAACCAGCAAGATGGTGGCAGAGTAAGGAGCTCCTAGAGTTAGCTCGTGGTACAGGGCAGTTAGTAATCACCCAGAGCTATCTAAAGCACCTGGTTGGGGGCTCCAGGAGACCAGAAGAGCATTCTGCAACATACTTGATCCTTTTAAAGTATGAAAGAAGGAGACTGCCCATCTGCAGAGAAGATTCGTGAGTAGAGCCCTCCATACCGTGGAAGTCAGTGCCCACACTCCACGGGTGGCACAAGCCGCCTTGGGAGCTATTCCATGGCTGGAATTGGAAGCTCCATTTCCCAAAAACAAGGGAGGAAGAGACGGTTGGGCATCAACTTCAGCTACTGATTAGTAAATTCGGCAGGCTAAAGTATAACCCTAAGAATAGCTAAAGTTTGAACTTGTCCAAGTTAGAAAGAAACCAGTAGCCGCCATTTTTACTCCACCCTTGGCATAAGGGGAAGCAAGGCTGACTGAAAATCACGGTGATGGTAGGGACTGCTTCTTTCACCCAGATCAGCCTGCAGTCCTTGCCTAGGCTACAGCCCTGCCTCTAGCAGAGAGGAAGCTGGCAGGACCTGCATCAGCCTCTCCGGGTAACTGCAGGTACTTGGGCTGGCACAGACTGAACAGTCTGAAGTCTACTGGGGCAACTGCGGTCCTTTTGGACCTGCATGACATAGATTGCTGCCCACACGAGCAGCTCCATCCCCACCCTAGTCAGGGGAGGAAGGGGTGTGAAGCTTCATCAGTTTCTCTGGGAAACTACAGTCTAGGCCTTCACAACTTGGATTATTACACATGGCGGTGGCTCTGTCCCTACCCCTGACAAAAATAGAGGTGGGAGAAGCTTCATTGGTCTTTAGGGCAATGTGGGCAGCTTGAACCTCCACAGCTTATAGTACCAACTATATCCTCGGGGTCCTATTACACAACTAGCAAGGGATAAAGGGCAAGAATGCCCTAAACTAAAGAGAGAAGGTGCATGCAGAATAAGTACTCTAGTAAGCCAGATGCCAAGATGCCAACAAAAAATTAGAATCCATAACAAGAAACAGGAAGATATGGCCCAGCTAAAGGAAAAAGATAAGCCTCCAGATGACATAAAGGAGTTGAGACAACTAATCACAGATATTCAAACAAATCTCCTTAATAAATTCAGTGAGATGACTAAAGAGATTAAGGATATTAAGACGACACTGGATGAACACAAAGAAGAATCTAAAAGCATACACAGAAAAGTAGCAGATCTTACGGGAAAGGCACAAAAATGAAATAAAAAATACACTGGAATCATATAACAGATTTGAGGAGGCAGAAGTAAGAATTGGTGAGCTTGAAGAAATGGCCTCTGAAAGCAAACATACAAAAGAACAGATGAAGAAAAGAATAGAAAAAATTGAACAAGATTTCAGGAAACTAAACTACAGCAAGAAACAGGCAAACATATGTGTCGTGGGTGTTCCAGAAGGAGAAGAGAAGGGAAAAGGGGTAGAAGGAATATTTGAAGAAATAATGGTAGAAAATTTCCCAACCCTACCGAAGGACATAGATTTCCATGTCCAAGAAGCACAACATATTCCCATCCGAATAAATCTAAATAGACCAACTTGGAGACACATACTAATCAGAAGGTCAAATGCCAAAGACAAAGAGAGAATTCTGAGAGCAGCAAGAGAAAAGCATAACATATAAGGGATACACAATAAGATTAAGTGCCAATTTCTCATCAGAAACCGTGGAGGCAAGAAGACAGTGGTATGATATATTTAAGCTATTGCAAGAGAAAAACTTCCAGCCAAGAATCTCATATCCGGCAAGATTTTCTTTCAAAAATGGGGGCGAGTTTAGATTATTCACAGATAAACAGAAAGTGAGAAAATTTGTAACCAAGATGCCGGCTTTGCAGGAAATACTAAAGGATGTGATACAATCTGAAAAGAAAAGTCAAGAGAGAGAGGCTTGGAAAAGTCTAGAAATGAAGACTATATCAGTAAAAGTAACAAAGTCTCAAAAGAGTGTTGAAAATGTGCAATCTGTGGAGGAAGTCAGGGAAAAAAAATTCCATTTATAATAGCAACTAAAAGAATCAAATATTTAGGAACAAACATAAACAACAATGTAAAGCACATGTATTTAGTAACTACAATGCATTGCTAAAAGAAATTAAAAACAACCTAAATAATTGGAAGAACATTGCATGCTCATGGAAGACTAAACATCATTAAGACATCAATTCTACCAAAATTGATATACAGATTCAACACAATCTTGATAAAAATTACACCAGTATTTTTTAAACAAATGGAAAACACAATCATTAAATTTATTTGGAAGGGTAAGGGTTCCTAAAGAGCCAGAACATCTTAAAAAGGAAAAGTGAAGTTGGAGGACTCTCACTTCTGGACTTTAAATCATATTACCTAGCTACAGTGATTTAAAAAAAAAGAGCATGACACTGGCATAAAGACAGTCACATAGACCAATGGAACCGAACTGATGGTTCAAAAACAGACCCTGGCATCTATGGTCAAGTGAATTTTGAGAAGCCTGTCATACCCACCCAGCTCGGGTAGAACAGTTCATGCAACAAATGATGCTGAAAGAACTGGATGTCCATAGCCAAAAGAAAGAAAGAGGACCCCTATCTCACACCTTATACAAAAATTAACTCAAAATGGATCAAAAAACCTAAATATAAAAGCAAGAACCACAAAGCCTCTAGAATAAAATGTAGGAAAACATCTTCAAGACCTGGTGGTAGGTGGTAGATTCTTAAAGGAGATAAGAGGAGGACTGGGATGGACTACTGATGCTTAGTGTATGTAGAAGTTTTAATAAACTTTACTGTAAAAGTGTAGAAATGTATAGAGAGTTGATGATAGCACATTATAGTGAGTAACAGCTGGTTTATAAATAGGAATATGGCTGGGAAGGGTAGTCTAGGGATGTAATGTCAATTGAAAGAAAGCTAGAGAATAATCTAGGGACTGAATAACACAGTCAACCCAGAAGTGGATGAGAATTGTGATTGATGGTACAGATGCAAGAGTGTCCTTTGTGAGCTAGAGCAGATGTATGCCACTATCGCAGAGTGGTGGGGATGTGGAGAAGCATGGGAAAAATATAACTGGAGTGACCTATGGACTGTGATTAACAGCAATACTGTAATATTCATGCATCTATGTCGAAGTAGTGGTAAAAGTCTGACGGTATTATCTCACAATCTATAACAAATATTCCACCGTGGTGTGGTGTGTTGATAGAGGGGTGTTGTATGAGAATTCTGCACATATCCATGACTGTTTTGTAAGTTCACAACTTCTGCAATAAAAATGTATTTCAGAAAATAATAATAGAGTGGGTTGGGGGGAAAATATACCAAATGTAAGATATAGTTAGTAGTAAGATCTTGATAATGTTCTTTCATAATTTGTAACAAATGTCTCACAACAATGCAAGGTGTTGGCAGTGGGTTGATGTAGGGGACCCATGTATGATGTTATGCATGTTTGCTTTGTAAGTTCACAACCTTTACTATATACTTATTGTTTATGTATGTCCATGTATAAATGATATGAAAAAATAATAGGGTGGGTTTGGGGAAAATTACACCAAATGTAAGATACTTTGGTTATTAGTAATATTTTGAGGATGCTCTTTTATCATTAGTTAAAACCGTTTCACAATAATCAAGGTTTTGGTGGTGGGGTGAGTTATGAGAGGCCTGTATGATGTTATGTATGTTTGTTTCGTAAGTTCACAATTACTAATATACACTTATTGTTTATGTATGTTTATGTATGACTGATATACTTCAATAAATTAAAAAGAAAAAAAAAAAAGGAAATGAAGTAGGGTTTGCAGTTTCCTCAGCCATAATCCACCCCCTGCCCCCAACTCTTGTCAACCATAAAAAGCCAAGCAAAATCTGACAATATGAATTTCAAGGAAAACCAACAGTTATACTAAAGGAAGAAATACACAGTATATAACTAATACTAAAAGAATTATTATTTTTTTATTTAGACACTACCAGAATAATGTGCTAACATGTTTTGGTATTTGCTTGACTGTCTACCCAAAAGGAATGGGTATAAAGGTTGCCTCAGCGAGACATTTAAATGCTGAATATGCTAGCAATGAAAAATGAGCATTATTTTTGGTCCTGGCCTTAACTTTAGTGGTACTGCTACCAATACCAGAGTAGACTCAATAAGAAATCATTAAATAACATGTACCCAAAAAATTAAGATTAGGCTTCTCTCAGTATGTCTATCTTCTAACCGATTTCTATGGATATGTAGCTTCCATGCAGTTTCCTATGCAGCTTCCATGACATGCCAATATTCTGTAGATCCTTTCCTGAAGAATTTCTTCCCCTTCCTGGTCATATGTTTTAAGCAAAATCTCACGATAAAAAACAAATATTACTTGGAGTGGGGGAGGGAGAGTGAGGATGGGACTTTTTCCATGCCTCTAAGAAAAGTGAGTCACAGGGGTAAGGCCTGCTTCCCTGCCTCTCCTCACCCCCTCTATTTAATTAAACTACTCAAGACTGCAGGATTTTTAAAATGCCAGTGGTAGAGGTAAGCTATTGCACACCATGAAGGAAATAAGGGCAGGGGCAAGTATGGAGAAATAATAGTAACTTTCATTATCTTGAGACAACTGAACTAACAAAAATATACTGTTGAAGCTACAACAAAGAAATATTTACAGGTATTTTAGAAACTTAAGTCATGGATAAAATAAATTTAATAGCCGGTATTCAAATTCTCAGCAGGCATTCCTATAATATAAAGAGATCGCAGTATTTTCAACTACATAAATAAAAGTAAGAGACCGGAGGCATTTCAAAGATTCCTAAAGAATTTTCTACAAGGAGGTACATACCAACATGACTTCACTTATTCCTTTTGCTTTAATATCTTGGCATAAAAAAATATGACAATAAAATTCCTGAGTCTATAAAGGTATAGTATAAGATCTAATCAGACACCCGGGAATAAAGTAGCTTGTTCCTGGAGAAGAGTAAGATAAAAAAGAAAGTGGAACTGCTGTATCAATCAGAAGTTTCATGTCAGGTATAATAGTAGAGGGGAGACATGCTGAAGGAAATGGTGAACTAAGCATTTGGAGAACACAACTGCACTGGCAGTTTGTATTTTTTTAAAAATCTGTTAAGAGATGATAAATAAAACCAGCTTTTTATTCCAATTTTTCCAGCCTGCCCTATGGATAGGCATATTAAGATTTTATAGCCTCTTACATTTCATTTATCTATCAAGAAACACTAAGCATCCGGTAAAATGCCAAACCAACAAACAAATCTCCTTTCAGTTTAACTCATTCCCTTTGCAGTGTCTCTGTATTTTTCAAATTCCTATTCCTTTCCTATTAACTCCTTAATCAGCACTTATTTTCAACTACCAAAATACAAGGGGACCTATATTCATTGGTATGTCACCCATCTCTCCTCTGGTTGCTATGAAAACCCATCCTCTTTAGTTCTTCTACCTTTAAAAATCCTAAAAAGTACTAGTGTTTACACATTTGAAGGAAACCTTAAAGCACTACATAGACATGTAAATATTAGGTAGAATTTCTATATAATCTTCACGAAGTTAAATAGATGCAATGGCATTAACTGACTTAAGAATATGGGTGTTATTACATCTTATTTAGCTTCACATGAAGAAAACAGTTTTCTGTAATGCCTCTAATTTCCATATCCTGGCAGACTTAAAATTATTTGGCAAAATCAGGGTATTTTTTACTGAAGTAATGATAGCGTATGCGTCAAATATATAATGAAAGTAAGCAATCATCAAAATCATTAAAAGGTAATGAAATTATAAATTAATTATATGGAGTTACACAGGCAACCAAACCCATGGGGGTGGGGGTAGGGAATTATCTGAAGCTTGGAAGAACAACAACAACATGTAGAAATGTCATTCTGGAATGGACGCTCATAAATTAAGAATTGGTATTTCCACTATTCACTAAACACATAAACGATTTATCAGCCAATTTAATGGAAAAATAACATATGACTAAAAAGTAAGCTGGGCATTAACTTCAAATTTCTGAGGATGGGCAGAGTGATAAAATACAAAGATTAAATTCCGGGATGGGAAAATGGATTTCACAAACAATATCTATAGTGGTCCCAAATTAGAGGAATTTTAGATGGTAGATACTGAAAACTAAAGAAGGGCCGAAAAAATTTTATTTGCAAATACTTACATATAAATATATATAAATAATATATATTATTTAACCTTTATAACAACCTTGTAAGGTAGTTATAGTTACTCCACTTCTATAGACACAGACATATCACAAGAATTAGGCATCTTGCCTAAGATAACACAATTAGTTACATGGTACGGTCAAATTTTAAAACCAAATTTGCTTTATCAGAAAGCTGTTTACATGATACCAAAAAAAGAATTTATCTGTTTTAGAGAGAGGGATAGAAACAAAACAGGAAGCCCTGGAATGCATTTCGTGTATATGGGTGCAAAAAAGGAATCTATTACAGAAAGAAGTCTATTTTATTTAAATATTTACTGTCTAAAAGTACTGTATATGCTATGTCCCTCTTTGGACAGAGGGAAAAGCAATGAAGTAGAGAAGACCTGATCTATAATAGACATATTGTTCACACCCATCCCCAACACAAAAATATCCATTTTACTCCTCCTCCATTAGCAAGGAAGAGGGTATCTGGGAAATTGAACCGTTCTCAAAGCCTGGGCACAACTAGTCTAAGATTAACCCCATCTCCTTTGACAGAGAATCATCTAAGAATGGCCATGTGAGCTACTTCTGCCAATGAGAAGCAAGGTAAAGTTTGCTGTTGACTTCTATGAAAGTTCTTCCTCATTCTTGAGATCAAGAAGAAGCAAGGATCTTTCTCCTCCATGCAGTGATGATAATGATGATCAGACATTGAGCACTTACTATATGCCAACAATATACAAGTACCTATACTACTACTATATAATGTCTTTCTCTATGAGACATGAAAAAGGAAGCATGTCACTTTGATTGTACCTGAAAACCATCTTATATCATCAAACAGAACTAACCAGCCTTTAGAATAAGCCAACATAAAAGAGAAAATAAAATAAATCCTTAATGAAATCTCAGAACAGCTGAATAAACCAATCCCATAGGCTGGACTTCATACTTACATGAGCTAATATTTTTTGTTATTTTAACCAGCTTGAGTTGGAGTTTCTGAGGTTGCAACCCAAAGCATCTATACCAATACACTATACTAGGAAACAGCTTAATGTAGTGGAAAGGTTGTTAAAGGTTCCACACCTATCTAGATGAAGCTGAATTATTAGCCAGTTCACTTTAGGAAAATTGGAAGCCACCTAAGAGAAGAGAGAGGACTATTACTCCTTCTGATGCCTACCCTTCATTCACACTGAAAGCTAAGCACTTTACAGTAATAAACAGAAATATCTCCTCCCTTAACTAAAAATGTTGATGCCTACAATTCTCCTAAAAACAGACAAAGAAATACTGGAAAGCTTAAAAAGCCTATGTCAGGATGAGATCAAATGAAACCTTCACACTAGGGATGGAAAATATCAAGGACTCCTAAAATCCTTTTCTATGTTCATACAAATGAAATAGACACCAGATGATATCAAGCATTTTAAGTAAATGGAAGAAAGGCCCAGAAAAAGAAGGCTGCATTTACCAAAGACATTTTTATTAAAAATCACCATGACTTGAAGGTTTATTAGCATTTAACTATGCCTGAACAACTTAAAGTTGTATACAGGAATGTTTCTGTTAAGTATAAGTATGCAAGAACACTCTCAGTTAGCCATGAACACTGATCAATACTGTTTCTCCCGAGTAAAGGAGATTTTAAATATTGCCATCTTCATGAAAATGGAGATTTGCATCCATAGAATTATTTTAGATTATCAGTGTATTAATATATGATAGTGACATTCTATAATTTTGGAAATACATGATTGCTTTTTTCCTCTCAGATAAAATTCCTGAGCAACATTTACCACACTGCTACCAAAAGCTAATATACACTATGAATGGCCAAGAGAAGGTTAAAATATGCAAGGTAGCATATATCTGAACTTATTTTCCCTTTTAAATCCATTGATATCCCATAGCACTCACTTTGTGAAATGCTGCTCTAAACCTGAGGAAAAATGGTTAACTTCCAGGCATCCTTTATTCTCCCTACTACTTGTACCCTGGAGGCTATTCCTCAACTGCACTTACCTTTGACCACTGTGGGACCTAAATTCTTCACAATCTACTTGTTTTAGTGTTTTTGGTTGTATACCATTAGCATGGGTCTTTATAAACTCATGAAAGGTAGAAACAGTATTTGAGTAATTTTCTACTTTAAAACTTTAGAACAACTGGGTACTTTTCTTTTTAAGTACAGTTTTTAAAAAACTTTTAGTAGTTCCTTATTAGTGAGTTCAAATTACAACCTACTGTAAAGTCATTCTTTACCATTCTTTATCTCTCCTTCTCTCTCTCTCTTTTCTCTCTCTCTCCCTTTAGAATCAAGATAATCTGCAATGGAGATATTTAGAAAACAGCAACCATTATAAATAGTCATAAATTCACAAAAACTTAAGCTTTTACCTAGAACTACATCTAACCCTTTCAAAAAGAAATGCTTTTGTTGTGCAAGGAAGCACTATTTCCATTAAAAGCCCAGTGAGAGAGAAAGTAATGGCACAGACAGCACAAGAACCTCAATGAAAAATGAGAGCTATCAAATTTCCATTTTATGTAAGATATTTAATCAATAGAATATCTTTTCCCAACAACTTTTATATTCACAAACCAGTAGTCCGAAAGCCTTGCAAAGAACACACTTTTTTATAATTTTGATATGACACATGCCCTGCTGATTGAGGTGGACAGATTTCTAGTGAGACCCATGTAAATGAATGGTCAATGATTGGGTCAAAGATACAGCATGATTAAGCAGCTGCTTCTAACCTCTGTAATGGCCAGTCACTTAGAAAGGGAGTGATTTAGATGTCTAAGCTGAGATGGAAACCTTTACCTTTTCCTGATGACAGACCCCAGTTAAAACTTAAAAAAAAAAAAAAAAAAAAGTTTAATGATGTAATTCGTTGCCATGCAAGTCTCAGCATCTTAACTACTTTGTACCCTGAAACCCAACCTTGTGTATTTTATAGTTCACAGCAGATAGTTTTTTTTTTTCCATCTAAATTTTCAAATTTCCTTTTAAAGTGCCAAATAAATTCCAACATTTCTCAATGCTCTAATATTTAACAACAAGAAAATAAAACACAAAAATGAAACATTGAATCTTGAAAAACCCAACAACCTACCTTTAAACTAGACTCATAGTCTGTGTTCACTTTGAACATAAGCCCAAGTCGTAAATGAATTTCCTTGGCTCGACAAAAGCTGGGATCAACATAAAGCACCTCCTGAAATGCTTTAATTGCCCTGAAAGAATATAGACATAAGATATCTTAACTTTTTTTTTAACACTTACATGAATTTTTACTTGGTACTACAGTAAAACTTTTGTTTTATGTAATACTCTTTTAAAGGAAATGCCAGTTTTATAAAAATGACATGAATGAATAGTAAAAAGATTGGAAAGGTGCTCTTGGGCCTTTCATATAATTAAATGTGTATAATCTAATTTAATAAAAAGGAAAAGGAAGGTCAGTTGAATTTATTCTCAATTATTCAAACAGTATTTTGTAGTTCACTAAAATTTTCAGTTTAAATAACTGATTTCACTTTTCTAGAATTTCTGGGGGATGGGGGATAGGGCAGATAGGAAGGTTTTCTTTTTGAGGGAGGAGGGATTATTCCTGGTTGTAGTCTGTTCCATAAACATAAGTCTTCTTTTAAAACTTTATATTTTTGTCTTTTATATATTTAGGTTTACAATGCATCTGGACTTTATTTTGCATACAGTGTAAGGTAGGAGCCAGTGTTCATTTCTTCCATACATAAATCCAACAGTCCTCTCATTTGTGGTAGAGACCATCTTTACTCCCACACCCCTGCACTGCCACTTTTGTCATTAACTTCAAATCTTTACACTTGGCCATGAAAGTACTTAACTTCTTCTTGGAAGCCTTCTGTTATATGACTTTTAAAACGGGTGGGGTATGTGATATATATCTGTTTTGTTATCTGATATACATAGGCTGCTTTGAGACAGGTGAAGTGAATCAAAGGACTAACAACAAAGAATTGGGGCAATTACCATTCTCAAAGGTGGCTTCCTACTTCTCTTAATCAGACTTTTAAGATATTCATCTGCCCACACTGCTAAGATACCCTCTCTGTACTTTTCTCATAGGAGTAGGTGTAACTTTCACCTTTCCTATATTCTTTTGGTCATGTCTAGCGTTACCATATTCAGATAGAACAGGATATGGGGGGAGGGAAACCTTACAAGTGTATTTGGGTGAGGCATCAAAAAGGAAGAGAACTACAGCAATGTAATAAATGATGCCAATTAAAACATACGGTTTGACTGGGAATGGGTATGCAGGGGCTTTTGGGAGCTTCTGGAATGATAACCATGTTTTATTTCTTGACCTAGGTGATGGTTACATGAAGGTTTTAACTTGTTAAGATGTACACTTACGTTTTATACACTTTTCTTTAGGTGTGTTATATTTTGTAATAATAAAAAGGCTTAAACAAAAACAATGTGGCAAAACTCTAGACTACTGGTAAGCCACTCTTTCTACTATAGGACTTTAGATTAAGGTACTATTAAAATTTTATTTTAATTTTAGTTTCTTTCACTAAGAACAATTACTTATAACTAAATGATAAAAGCTAATGTAACTAGGCGAAAATACAATTCCATTACTTAGACATGTCCAAAATTTTATAATGGCGGATTTGGAATAGAGTGATCACTAGCGTTTTGCTCTCCTGTCCAGATGAATTCCCACTTGATTAATTTTTTTTTTCTAAACTAGTAGATAATACTTTATAAAGTCCTAATTAACCTTACCTTATTATATGGGTCAGAAAACCCTCTAATGGAATGAGTCAGAACTAAGCAATGTCCACATGTGCCAATAAAAAAAAAACTAAAACCAGGCAGGCCTGAGTCAAAGACATGAGGAGAAAAAAATAAATGGAAGACAGCCAAGGAAAGAAGAAATAAAGGTGAAAGCGAAAAGAAGTTAGGAAAGAAAAAAGGTGTGAGGAAGGGTAGGCAAGGAAGATTGGGAGGAGCATGAGCATCAGTAACAACCACTCAGGAGAATTAATATTTCCTACTCTGTCTCCAAGTTTCTCTTTCCAATATTTTCCCTAAACCTACTATTGTGGATGTGTTTTACTCCATAGATGCCTTTAGTACAGATACCTTATCCACTTAGTTCACAATGTCACACAGGTGCTAAGAAATATGGGTTCATTCTAACAAATTTTTTGGATATGCTAACATACTGGAAATAAAGACAGAACTATTAAATTATAAGCAAAAACACATGCTCCAAAACACACCAATCTGGGACAAAACCATGTTTGCTCTTTAAGGACTATTAAAAGTGTCCATGACAATGCTGCAGCCAATATATATCTAACCATCAAGTCCTCCTCTTTGTTGTTCCAAAGTTTACCTCAAATTCAGTACCTTGTAGGCTCAATCTTCAATATCTCATTAGTATTTTACTGAAATTTGAGTCCTAAAGGACATTTTTTCTTCTGCTCTGGCTTATATATTTCCTTTAACTTGTGGTTCCTATGATACTGTAAATCAGATCTCCATGTGGCATTTAAGATCTAATAGTACCTATTCAACTCCATTCCTAGTTATGCCCTAACATTGCTCTTCCTCAGCTATGAACTGGCTTATCTCAGGAATTTCTTCATGCAAATGCCGGTTCTCTTAACTTCACTGCCTCTCCTTACTATGTTTTCTCCTGACCTGGAATATTTTCAATCTTCTGCTTCCCTCCTCAAAACTCACCAGCCAAACTCAATACTAGTTAGTACTAACAAGCAGTTAGGTCCACTCTATAATCAAGTCATTTTATTTTCCACCTTTTGATGTAATTGTCTCCAGTGTTTCCAAGTAGTCTATTATTCCTTGAGGTCTAGATTCTACTTTTATTTTTGAGTTTCTAAATAATACAGTAAAAGATTTAAGTTTAATAGATGTTTACTAAATGCCATCACTTTTACAATTATCTTTTTTATCTTTTATTTTATTTTTAGGTACCAGGACCAGAGATTGAACCCTGGACCTCGTATGTGGGAAGCCAGCGCTCAACCAGTGAGCCACACAGGCTCCCCCAATTATCTTTTACAATTAGTGTGATTGAACTACTTCTTGAGCAGAGGTGGGGTGGGGTGGGGTGGGCAGCTCCATAGTCTCTTTACTAGTCAATTTCCCTCCTCTAATACAAAATACATATTCAAACATCTAAGTTTATTTTCTAAACTTTTACCCATCTATCTCATGCGCATCTTCACTTTATCCCACTCCCACAGGAAAAGAAAAAGAAAATGTGTGTGTGTGTGAGAGAGTGAGTGAGTGAGTGAGAGAGCATGAGAGAGAGTGAGAGGAGGAAGGGGGTGGGAAAGAATAGGTACCACTGAGACTACATTCTAATCTTGGACAACATTTTACTACATTCATATCTGCATGTAGCCAGAACATGATCTTTGTAGCACAAGCTATAATTTTTGCTAACTGCAGAAATATGAATAGAGAATTTTAGAACATGATAAACAGCTATCAAAAATTATAAAATACTTTTACGATACAATCCCTGGAAAAGTTTATAGTTTTCGAATATTTAAAGCATATTCTCTACTGAAACAAACAAAAAAGCACATATTGCTGTGCATAAGTATCGCTGGCATTCTTCCTTAAAATCTGAAAAATATAATTTCTATAAAGCCAAAATTATTTCAATAGATTTTCAGTTTAAAGATTTTTTGCATTTAATATTTGCCATTGTTAACAATTTTAAAAAGAAAACGATAGAAAACTAAAACCTCAATATCACTACCTACGAAAAACCTGCACATATACTGAAAATATTTTAAATGGTCATTTTTAAAAGTTTCTAGAAAGTCATTAAAAATTTCCTCTAGAACTTTACCAAACCATAGTAAAAATAATATTAACTAAATGTCCCTAGTAGCCATCCAACCAGCCATCAAACACAGTTTTAGTACACTTGGTAAAAAGCATAATAAAAATTTAAGTCCTCTGGGGCTAATAAAGCAGAGTCAGGAGATTTCCCTCAGAGACAGATGAAAGTATAAATGAACTAATTTCACAAAATTTCACACTAATAAAAGGTAGAATGTTCTAGCTCTAACTCAGTAATAACACACACCCACATACTTACACACACACACAATTAGGAAATTTAGTGGTTCCTTTTAAATGAGACAACTAGGAAAGTTTGCTGAAGTAATCCACAAGACATAAGATTTTTATCAGGTGGAGATAGACTAAGAAGGCAGACAAAATAGAGTAATTGGCATGAACAAAGTCAAAGTCACAGGTAAAATTTTCAGGTAAGTGTTAGTACATTGTGATTGGCAAAACGAGCATATTCAGGGGAGCAGTAAAGCTAGAAGGATCATTTGAGGTTGAATTAGAGAGGACCTCAAATGTGAGGGTAAGTCTCCTGGCTCTTTTGCTCTCTCTCTAACCAGTCTTCATTTCATCATGCCAGGCAGTGGGATACTTTTTTCCCTTCCCTATTACCAGAATCCTTCCAATTTCTCTCTGGCAATCTGTGTGTCACTGGTAAGCATAACTTTGCCAGAACTGCCTTAATTATCTGCAGTTAAAATAAAAGTGCACACATCATAAACTCACCACATGTTAGCATGAACTGTTTTATTTTCATGGAAATATGCTTAAAATTAAACTTGATCTACAAGCATTAGTCTATGTTATGGTAGCTCAAAAATATGTATTAAATATTAGGTTTAAACAGACTCCATGCTAGACAAGCCTCAGGGTCAGTAGTATCACAACAATATTAGGTTTATGTTTGCACTCTTTCATTCCATCAAAAGCTTTTAAGTCAGTCACTAAAATCACTATTCTCTTTTTCCTTACTGCACCCAAAGCATTGCCTATATAGGAAAGCTGATTTGTACACCCCTAAGAGCATTTGTGATTGGTATTCTGAAAATGAATTCCAAAGAAACCTCATTTGTAATGTGTTAAGATTTCTGTCTTTAACTCACTTCCAACTCATTCCCCTAATCCTGTTACCGTTCATTACTTTTTTTAATTTAATTTAATTTAATTTTTTTACCGGGAGGTCCCAGGGATCGAACCCCGATCCCTCCATATGGTAGACGGATGCCGAACCTCTTGAGCCACATCCGTTTCTCCCCTAATCCTTAGATGTCAGCATAATAATAATCACTGCATTTCTTTACATGGTCTGTCAGATCTAGGAGCTTAGTTTCCAATTTTCTATGACTTTAGCACAGAATTATGTACATTTTAGAATTGCCACCACAAGACCATTCTGATATTGATCAATGGGAAGAATGCAAAAGGTTACAGGTCAGAGATAGGACTGAAAAAGAAGTTAGGGAGCTATATTTAGAGATATGGCTTTAAGTTATACTAGATGGAATAATTTTCATTCCATTTCTTTTCATTGCATTGTGAAAACACTTCCTCTTTCCCTCAACTGTATTCTTCTGGCAACTTAACTTTTCCTTTTTCTGTATGAATTTCACTTCCTCTCACCTTAGAATACAGATTTTTTTTTGCTAAAGGCAAGGAAAAGTTCAGTTCAAGGTACCCCTAGCAATTCACCACCTTCATGAACAAGAACAAGTGTGTGCATGTGTGCATGCGCACAGAAATGGCTCGTTAGAGATCGGTTTCTAGCTTTCTGCTATGTATATTTTACTTTGTGCTTCTACGTCTTCCTTTCTCCTTCTGGGCATCTTTTTTTTTTTTTTTTTTAAGTTTAGTTCCAGAGTATTGAGCATAATAATGGTACCATTGAGTAATTATAAGTCCAACGAGGATGTAACAGTTGCTCTAATGTACTACTTCTGACATAAGCTCCTCTAAGAATAGACAACTAAAACTGGAAAAACTAAATAATTGAACTCATCTATAAGAAGACCAATAATTTAACTCCAACAGGAAAAAAGGGGGGATGGGCAGGCAGCATAATACAACAAGATGACAAATAGGTTGATAGATAATACCATAGTTAATAAATTGCTCTTAATAATAACTAAGTCACCATCACCAACCCCCATACATACAATGGTTGCACATATTATTATGAAATACTTAATCTCGTATCAAATGCCAACAGGCACAATTACCAAATATTAAATTTTATTTAAATTATGAATGTATCAGAGATATGATACTCTGAGACATCTATAGCAGATTCTCTGTGCTAACAATACAAAAAATACCACGCCCCTCCTCTAAAAACATATTTTCAACAAATCACAAAGAATTTGGCATGTAATAAAAAATGGCTGATCCCAGAAATTAATAGCTATCCACAAATAAACCATTAGACACATGTAGTTTTATCCTAAGGAGGTTCCTATCAGCTAAAGCTATACTCTAAAATAGTTACAAAGTACCTGCCCCATGCTTTCTAATTCTGTGGTTGTTCAAGAAATAGCAAAATAAGTTAAAGCAGAAACTTGGGGGCAGCACAGTTCAAACAAGGCACATCTGAACAGCAGAGAGAAAACACATTTGAAGAGCAGAGAGAAAACACAGCCAGGGTGGATTCGTAAAAAAGATGTAAGACGTATCATTTTAGGAAGCAGCTACAGAGTTGAAACTCAATTCATGTAAAAATGGTGCTGACCAGGACAGGATCAAAAGAGCAGAGGGCACTTATTAATTCAGACATTGTACTGTCCTTATATCATTGTTTCTTTTCTTAGGTCAACTGAAGGATACAGAATTCATATATAGATAAGAAATCAAAAGATATAACAAAGTCCCCTAACTTCACATGATCACATACTTATTAAAGCAATTAATATTTTTAAATGACGCTGGCTTAACCTCACTACTGACTTTATATTCTTATCTTCAACCTAGAGGGAGCTCACAAGAAATCAGAGGTATGTGGAAAATATGTACATTCCTAAACTGGAGAGTTTCTTGACTTGGGTTTTACCTAAAATATTTCTGGCTGGCTGTAAAGAATATGCCCCAGAGAACTACAAATACTATTTTAAAAAAAATAACCACTTTTCAATCTTCAGACTTGGGGACAGAGTACTTTAAAAAAATATTAGACTGGAGAATCTAAGCATAAGCTTGCTTCTGCCACTAATGAAAGAGTTAAGTAACACTGAGTTAACACACACACATACACATACACATGCATACCTTGCTTACTCCATCTACAAAACTGAGGGAAAAAACTAAGTTATTTTTAAGACCACTTCTAGTTCTAAAAATTTAGAACTGTCAATTATATGAAGGTGCTAAAATAGATTTTAAAACAATTTGAATCTATTCTAGTTTTAAACATGATACATTGAACATGAAGGTAAAGAGGCTTAAAATTTAAGATAACTAAAGCAATGGATAATTTAAGAGAAAAAATAAAGCTTCTTTATAAAGATCAATTATAGCTTTGTAACATTTATAAAGAAAATCAGCAATCTGATTAACAATACTCTATATATCTACACAGGTGTTCTCAAACAATGCAGTGCTTACATAAATGATCAAAAATCAACAGGCTCAAAAGCAAAGAGGGAAGAAAACTATACTAGGAAAAGTTATCCGTGTCTAAAGTTTCATCTTTAGGGAAAGCAGATCAAATCACTGGCAATGCACACTTAAAAGTTCTGTAATGAATATTCAGAGTGCCCAACAGGTATATGACAGGGTGGTAACCTTTGGCCAAATGATCAATCACCTTCCTTTGGATTCTCACAGCACTCACTCAGCTTAAAATTATGGAGAATAGAAGAGACTGACAAAGTCAGATACGTTTCAAAATTTTAAAATGTCTACATAGAGCTTTACAGTTTATAAAACGTACATTGTCTCATTTGATCATCAAACCTCTGTAAAACAGAAGAGGCACATGATTGCAATGTACTTTAAAAAAGATTTTTAAACAAAAAAGGAAACAGATATAAGGGAGGCTATTTAACTCGATTTTAAACTAAGCAGCAGTGCTGATACCAGAATACCTATCTTTCAATTCCAAATTCTATATTCTTTCCATTAGAGCATGTTATTGTCTTGTCTGGTAAAAAGAAAACAACAATGTAATGAAAGTAATAAAAAGACTTTACACTTTACAGTTTATAAAATTTTACATATTACTATCATATTTAATTCCCATTTCTGGAAGTGGTACGATTATTCCTATTTTATAGAAAATTGTTTATAATTTGATGTCTAGTTACTAGAAATTGGAAAGTGCTAGCAGGTATGTATGCAGTGAGGGAAGGCAGGGAGAGAGTGGTCTATCTTGTCTAGAAATCTGAAAAGATAAAAATACTGGTAATCATAGAGCATTTACCCATAGATCTTTAGATTTTAAATGAGAAGCAGCCATTCCCCAATTCGAATAACCCAGGAACCCTCTGTTCTATAAGTAACTGAGAAATTCCAAAAAGTTTTCTAACCTAAGCCTTCTTTAGCCAGAATCTTATACCAGATTATTTTAGGAACATACACAACTCTAATAACCTAAGGTGGCTCCAGAATCTCTGAAGGAACAATCTAATCACTTAACTTCTACTATTGAAAAATACAGGTTTACTGACATTAAAATTTTCTGTGTTTATTACTACACACAAAAAAAAACAAAAAGCCATCTACTGGAAACAACTGGCATTATTAGTTTCATGTCAACTTACCACTGAAATGCATTGTAATGGAAGTACACCAAACCAAGACCATATAAAAAGGCAGCATTCTGTAAAGAAAGGGAAAAAGGGACATTTAAAAAAGCATTTAAGTCTAATGTGTATGATGTTATTAATATAAAATATGGTACCCAAGTTGTTTAAAGCTCTTAAAACTCTATTATGCATTGCATTACAATATATTTCTTAAAACACCAAAATAACAGTGATGAGTCAGCAGAGGACACAAAATCCAATCAACTTGGTGAGATACTCCTGGATTCTTCTTAACCAAACCTGCCCTGATATAAAAAATCTATCAGAATTCTATGGCGCAAATCTAAAATAAACACTATTATTTAGGGATAAGAAAATACTTGACTGTGCTATCCCTATTCTCTTTTCCTTGCATCTGTATTCTTTCTCTGGTTCTCTCCACGTCTTGAACTGGATTTCATTTTACCTAGGAAAGTGATAAAATTCAAAGGAAACACATAACATAAATCTAGATAAAATTTTAGCATTAAAAAAAATCACATGCCAAAACATGGCCCAGCTGTTTACATTTTGGGAATTAAATATCACTGATTATTTTTGTAGCACATACATGAAAAGATACCAACGTTTATCCAGACTCATACTGACCTCTGGTCTCTGAATGGGAACTGGTCAGTTGCTTTTCTCAAAAAGAGCAAACATTTGAACGCACACTACATGTTTTATCAATAATTAAGCAAATCTGTCTTAGTAAATCTTCTCTATTAAACAAATAGCAAAGCTTTCACACCGATATTTGTGAACAAATTTCTCCAAACCTATATTTTAGAAAAATCTAAACTAATATTAAAACTCTTATTGCCATATACTCTTGGGTTACATTTCTCCCAGAAGAAGACCCTGAGACAAAGATTTTAGTATAAACAGTTGATTTGGGAAATTATCCTAGGAAACACAAATGGAGTGGGGAAGTGAGACTGGAAAGGGAAAGAAGCCAATAAAGGGTGCATTATTGAACTCATTACAGCTGTAGGCAGTTGAGACTCAATACTACTGGGGATCTTTGGAAGACTGTGGAACATTCTGCAGTCATCTTGCCCTAAGGGTGAGGGAGCTTAGGTATTTATGCTATCACTGCAGTCATTAGTTTGAGACAAAAGGATCAGTGACATTTAAAGCCCAAAATGTAAACAGCTAGGTGAATTTTTGGCATATGATTTTTAATACTAAAATGTTAAGACTAAACTTTGCATTCCCTTTGAATTCCAACTACCTTTTTTGCAAACAATGAAAGATGTTAAGTGCATCTTAAAATTTTAATAAATATGGTAATTCAATTTCATTAAATCCTCTTTACACCCCAATTTTTGAATGAGGAAATTTTATGCTACACAGATATTCACAATTTTAGGGATTCAAAAAGGTCTCATACAACATCCCTTTCAAAAGTTCATATTTATATTGTTTTAAAAATTTGGAATTGGGACCATTCATTTATTGTTCCCACCCCTACACCTTTAGAAAAAGTTGAGCAAGTACTAGGTGCCAAACTGACTAAAATATAATTCATAATTCCCCTTCTCTCAAGAAGTAAGCAATCTTGGGGGGATTGGGGGAGGGGGTGGTGGTGGTGATAACTTAGAATGCAGGAGTAGTTAACTCAGTCAAGATTTTAAAAGATAGCTTTCTTTTTGAAGGGGGGGTTTAGGGGGAGAGGAGGAAGTAACATGGCTTAAATAACAACAGATAACCACTTTCACCAACTTAGAGAGCCGTGTGGTAGAAAAATGAGTTTACTGAGAGGTGTTTGCTGCTTTTAGAACACACCTTGCATTCTCCCAGCTTCCTTACTTTGTTCATACTTCATGCTTCCCCCTCTAGGAAATCTTATCCCCATCCCTGCCACCCTATAAATTCTATCAATTAAGATCCATTTAAAACGCCACCCTTCCTTCCCAAGAAGCCCTGTTGTTTCTCCCACCTCAAACTATAGGTGATCTTTGTAGCCCCTGAATTTGCTCTTACCACCATGACTTTATCATATGACATTATTAAGAACTTAATTTTATGCAAAATGCTAATATTTATCATCTCCTTTAAAAGGTTTCAACAACCCTATGAGGTAGTTAGAGGGCTTCTTTCACAGGCTAGAGAAATTGAGGATCAGAGAGAGACTAAGGAACCTGCTCAAGGAGACAGTTACTGGGTAAGCCTCCAGAGCTTTTATTTTTAAACCACCATATTTTTGTTATTTGTGTATTGGCTAAATCCCATCTCATAAGACCAACTCAAAAGGCAGGAATGCTAATCATATGCTTATCCCCTAGCACAATGCCTTGCATAGAACAGATGCTAGAACAAAACTTTACTAAATTGCATCATTCAGTATTTAAGCCTGTGTGCTCAGTAACCTGTGTGACAAAGAATAGTATAAGGCACGGTCCTTATCTGTTCATTAAAAACTTGTAAATCTTGGCAAGGAGCTGTCTCATTTTTCTGTAACAGCAAACAATGTAATTCAAATATTAATTGAGAACCTTTTATGAGTTATAGCAATTACAAGGCATTGGGAAGATACATGAACAATACAAACAAAAACCCCTATCCTCAATGAACTTACAATCTAATGACAAAAATTACGAAATTAAGTGCATAATATACTCCAAGTTACAAACATTTAAGAGTTAATGAAGTATAATAAGTGCCAGAAAAAAAAGTTGTACTTGGGCACAATACCTCAAGGAAGGTTGGGAAAGGAGAAGGAGAAATAAGATGTAGTGGTTCTAAAAACAGACATCTTTGGAAATAATGTGGGAGCTATTTCTAATCTTCAAAATTAAAGAACAAACAAAAAGCTCCAAAAAGACTGTCTTGGATTGTTTTGGCAGTGATTCTCAAGTGAAGGTAAAACAAAGAGAGGGATCTGATGGAAGCAGGGATTACTACTAACTTCCAGTGATCTGGGGGTGCAAATTGCTATATTCCTTGAAATACATGTATTCCCTCCAAAAATATCAATGCACTATCTAACCAAAAATGTCAACAGCATCCCCATCATAACGAGTTTATGCAAAAGGGTGACCCAAGCAAAGGCATTGACATGGAAATGAGTTTAAATTTGATGTATTCTTTAACCTACTGTAAGGAGTTAGGGGAGCAACTCTGGGTAATGTACTATCTATAAAATATACTGTCTGCATCAATCCAAATCATTAGATATTAGATAACCTACACCAGGGGTCAGCAAACTAGGCCCCATGGGCCAAATCCAACCAGCCACCTATTTTGACAAATAAATTTTTATTGGAACACAGCCATACCAACTAATTTACATATTGTCTAAGGCTGCTTTCGCTACAATGAGCTGAGTACTTGGAAGAGACCGTGTGGCTCATGAAGCCTAAAATATTTACTGTTTGGTCTTCTACAAAAAAATTTACCAATGTCTGGACTAGATTGTTTCCTAGACAAAGGAAGGGTGGGATAAACAGAAGCAAATTCTGGTAATATTAAAGCTTCTAAAACTTTTATTAGATAATTTCTAAGCCAAAGGTAGCCATAAGGGCAAACAATTACTTTCAAAATGATGAAATTATCAAGATACTGTTATAATGTTACCAATCTTTGGGTAAAATAATTTGATTATAGCGCCACCACTAAACATGCCATAACCCAGTAATCATCTTTGAAGACAATCATATTTTCATGCAGGGAAACTATTAAAAAATAAAACCATGCTAAACTATTAATCTTCTATTTGCCCTACAAGGAACCAAAGTGTGTGTGTTTATGTGTGTTGGGGGGGTGGGGGCGGGTTATGGAGGCATTCCAAAGGCTCCAGGCATGAATTTCCAATTGTCTATTGCTTACTACAAATACCTCAAACTTCATGAATCTTACACTGAACAAGAGAGTCTGATGTTTCTAATGGTACAGCAGATTTTAGATGGTGTTAACAATCTCACAAGTTGACCACACCAAAAATTAGTCCTACTTTTCTTCTCTCACCTCCTCCCACCAATAAACCACATCCATTCTAGTTATGACAGTCATTTGACAATTTAAAAGCCTTTGAATCTATCCTTCTCCATTCCTTCTGCCTTTCTCTAGGTAATTTAGGACCTCAATTTGTCTTCCTGCACAGCAGTTTCTTATCTCATTTCCCAAGTTCTAGCCTGCCCTCCATTCCCCCTTTCAATCTACCTTCTACTACTACTAATGAGCTTTCCAAAACTCAAAAACGACACTTTCCATTTTAAACTCCTCTGAAGATTACCTACAACCTAGTGGGACTTATGACTCTCGCTCAATTTTTCCAACCTCATAGCCAACACTTCAGTCAGGAAAAATAACATGCATATCTATAAATAAAATATGCTGTTACATATTTCAGTGATCTTAAACATGTTTGCTTCCTCTGCCTGAAAAAGCCATTGCCATCTTTCCCTCAACTCACATCTCAATCTGGCAAATTCCTATCCATCCTTTACACATCATTCACCTATTCCTTCCATAAGAATTACCTGGCACATTTCCAAGCCCAAACAGTTGTTTCCTGATACATGTTTCCAAATGAATACCTATATCTCTATCACAGGTATGATGTTTATCTCCTCCACTATGGTATGAGTCTTTAAATGGTAGAGACATAAGCAAAGTTGTCTTTGGTCCCTATGGCAAAGTATGGCAAAGTACAAAATCAGGAAATTGCTGCTGAATAAATCAGTCTCTTGCAGCTTTTAATAACCTGTGACACATTTTTCTTTGAAGAATTTAATACTTAACTGATTCAATTTACTGTGGCATCACTTCTTAACTATCTTTTTGACACTTAAAAAGGTTTTCTAGTTATAATAGAGCAAGAGGTTGCTAGAGCACATTATATCCATCTAGCCCAACGTTACACAAAAGTTCTTCTTCTATAACCTATGTGGAATACTGCATAGCAATCACAAAACCAAGCTGTGAAGGAAACCAGACTTGGATTAGAATCCCAGCCATATAATTTACTAGACTCATGAAACAAGTTAACTGATCTGAGTTTCAACATCCTCATCTCTGTAAAACGGCAAAAGCAGTACCTCTATTTCATAGGGTTGTTTTAAGGACTTAGATGAGATAACACATGTAAATACTTAAAATACTGCATGGCACTTAGGATATTTGTGAGAAGTAAAAGAAGACAATGTGTCTAAGAATACCAAGAAATTTATCTAGCACACTGTAATTTCTCAATGGATAATCTTAGGAATCTTTTCAACTGTAGCTTGATACATAAAATTCTTGATAAGCCTCACATGCTCTAGAAATGTATACACTTAAAATGACAGGGCTTATAAAGGAAAGAGAGTTATGAACAGCCTACTCAAAACCCATGCAACTTTGTAACCAGAGGATTTCAAAAACAGTAACTGGTACCTGGAAATATCCTGAACCACCCAAAAGCGGCAAGCTGAACTTGGCTATAGATTGCCACAGTTAATATTAAAAATATACAAAAACAATAAAGTTGGAATGCTGGCAACTTGAATTAGAGCAGAGCTGGCAGGTGCTGAAACAAAGAGCTGAGAGTGGTACAAAACTTGAGGATGCTCTATCTTAGGAGGAGCACGGGACACAGACACTCATCTTCAATATTCTTAAAATGTAAATTAAAGGACCCCTGCTGTCAGTGCGGCAGCCAAGCTGAGAGCTTTTTCCTTTCCTAACTGAAGTTTATATTATACTCCTATTACCCAGGAAAATTCTAAAGAAAGCAGTAAGACTTTCATATTATGTCAACATAATACCCATATTTATCAATAACATATCAGCTAATTTGTATTTCTAGCACAGTTTATTTTACATGTGTAGTTTCTCTTTTTTCTGTCCCATTGTCATGATCAGAAAAAATACATTTCCCAGCCTCCCTTTCAGCTAGGAGTGCTCATATTACTAAGTCTCACAGACTGGAAGAAAAAGACAGGAGAAAGAGGCTTGGAGGTGAGTATGGAAGAAAGAAGAGCAGAAAGGATAACCAAGAGCAGAAAGACAGACGAAAAGAAGATATGACATATGAAAACCAAAGAAGAAAATGGTAGAAATAAATAATGCATTTACAGTAATATCATTCACTGTGAATGGATTAAACTCCCCAATCAAAAGATATGGCTGTTTTTCTTTGAAATTGAACAAATGTATGTTAACACTACAAGATGTTAATATAGTCCAAAAAAATTATGCTAAATGCAAGAAACCAGACACCAAGTACTACATATTGTATGATTCCATTTATATAAAATGTAAATATAAATCAGCTTATAAAGATGAAGTTAGATTAGTGGTTATGTAGGGCAGGAGAAGGACTGCTAAAGGGTGTGGAGTTTTTCTTTTTGGAGTAACGAAAATGTTCTAAAATTTTCTGTGGTGATGCATGCACAACATTGTGATTATACTAAAAGCCACTGATTAAACACTTTGGATAGGCTGTATAGTATATGAATATAGTTCAATAAAACTGCTTAATAAGTAATTGTGCAAGAATAGCCAGAAATAGCACCTGTGTACACCAGCAGAAGCACAGAGAGATCAAAGGGTGAGGAATTTTCTTAAGTTTGTGTTTTGTTTATTGTCACTGAAATAATGAAAATGCTCTAATGATGACTGAAGTGATGAATGCACAACTGTGTGATTATACCAAGTACCACTGATTATATACTCTGGATGAGCTGTATGTTTTATTAATATGAATCAATAAAATCAATTTGTTAAAAAAAAAAAAATCCAAGGGGAAAAAAAAAGAGCTAAACAATGCCAAAAGGAAGCAACAATGCAGAGCCAGAAAATTTTACATTCTAGAAGACGACTGAACACATCACTTTAAGACAGTAATGAGAAAAAAGGGGTAGGGGATATAGGGAGACTGTGCTAAAAAAGACACCAACCAAAGGGACATACCTAGTTACAGTGTGTGGTACTGGATTAGATAGCACTTTGAGCAAAAAGGCATTAAAAGACATTTTGAACTAAATTAGTGTGATGGTTAATTTTATGTATTCACTTGACTAGGCTATATGGTATCCAGTGGTTTGGTCAAACACTACCCTAAATGTTATAGTGAAAGTAGTTTGCAGACAGGATTAACATCAACAATCAGTTGGCTTTAAGTAAAGGAGATTACCCCCAATAATGTGGGTGGGCCTCACTTAATCAAATGACAGTTTTAAGAGAAAAAAACTAAAGTCTCCCCAAAAGAAGAAACCCTCCCTCAAAACTACCACATCAACGCTTGCTTGAGTTTCCACTTTGCCAGCCTCTGCTAAGGATGATTTCAGGCTCAGGACTGAAGTCAGAATTTCCAGGCTGCCAGCCTGCCCTACAAATTTCAACCTTGCGCAGCCCCCACAAATAAGTAAACCAATTCTTTAAAATAAATCTCTTTATTAATGTATGTATGTGTGCATGCATGTATGAATGAATACACACATACACACACATCTTGTTGGCTCTGTTGCTCTGGAGAACCATGGTGGATATAATTGGGTAAATTTCTCTCTATCTCTTTATTCAGGCATATACAGAAGAAGAAGAGAACAAATCCAAAAAAATTTAAAAGTTAGAAGGAAAAAAAACCCAGCAGGAACTTATATTAAAACGAGACATAAATACTACAGATTATCAACAATACCAAAATTTTGTTTATTGAAATCACTAACAACATTGACAAACCTTTGAATGAAACAAGAAAGAAGACATGAATAATAATGGCAATGAAATCAAGGCCCAAACTACACACACACACACACAGTAGGTATATGACTATAGATAGATTTAGCAGAGACTCACATTAAAAAGCAATTAAATAGTAATTAATTAAATCAATAGTACAAACCTAGCCCTGGTAGATTTACAGGACATTTTTACCAAACATTCAAGAAACGTTTTTTTTTCAGATTATACTTAATTATTCCAGAAAATAGAAGATGAGAGCATTCCTGGAAACATTTTATAAGATTGATAACAGAACTAGATAGACAATTCAAGAAAGGAAAATTATGGACCAATTTCACTTATGAACAAAGATGCAAAATTTCTGAATGTTAGCAAACCCAATAGACAAATACCTAACAATGATAAATACTTGTAACCAAGAGGAGGGGGCAAGATGGTGGCAAAGTAAGGAGCTCCTAGAGTCAGCTCTTCTCCTACAGGGCAGTTAGTAATCAGCCAGGGCTATCTAAATCACCTGTTTGGAGGGCCCAGGAGACCAGAAGAGCATCTTGCAATATTCTTGGAAGAAAAGGAGGAGGAGACTGCCCATCTGCAGGGAAGATTTGTGAGAGAGCACTCCATGCTGCCAAGGCCAGTGCCCATCCTCTGCTGGTGGCCCAAGCCACGTGGGGAGCTATTCTGTGGCTGGAGTTGAAAGCTCCATTTCCCAAAAATGGGGTAGGAAGACACGGTCCGGCACCGATTTCAGCTGATTAGTAAATTCAGTGGGCTAAAGTCCAATCCTAAGAACAGCTAAAGTTTGAACCTGTCCAAGTTGAAAAGAGGCCAGTAGCTTCCATTTTAACTCCTACCCCTACATGAGGGGAAGCGGAGCTGATTGAAAATGACAGTGACGGTAGGGACCAGCTTCCATCCAGGTTGGATTGCAGCCCTTGCCTAGGATCCAGCCCCAACTCAGGCAGGGAGGAAGCCGAGGGAACCTGTCGCAGCAGTCTCTCCGGGTAATGGCATGCAAGGACTAAAGTGTTGGGCATTCCTGCAGATCCACTCCCGCCTCTGACAGGGCAGAAGGGACAGTGCTCCCCAGGCCTCCCTGGACAACTGCAGCTGCTTTCAGCCCACACAAAAATTAGATTATTGGACATATTTGTGGCTCCACCCCTGCCTGGGATAGGACAGGAGGGGGGTGGGGTTTCCTCAACCTCTCTGGGCAGCTACAGTTGCTTTCAGCCTGCACAAACTAGAGTGTTGAGCACTCCTCTGGATCCATCCCCACCCCTGACAAAGCAGAAAGGATAGTGCTCCCTTGGCCTCTCCGAGCAACTGCAGCTGCTTTCAGCCAGTATGGACTATGCTGTTGGATACATCTGTGGCTCCATCCCTGCCCCTGACAGAGCAGAAGGGACAGTGCCCCCTCACCCTCTCAGGGCAACCACAGCAGTTTTCAGCCCACATAAACAAGATTACTGGACACATTGGTGGTTCCTTCCCCATCCCTGACAGATCAAGAGGAGGGTCAGTGCCCCCTCACCCTCTCCGGGCAATTGCAGTCACTTTTGTCCTGCACGGACTAGATTGCTGGCGACACCAGAGGTTCCATTCCCAACCCTGACAGGGGAGGGAAGGGCGGTGCCTTCATGAGTCTATCTGGGCAACTGTGGTTAATTTTGACTCACACAGGTTTACTTTGCTGACCACACCTGCAGCTCCACCCCCGCACCAGACCGAAGAGGAAGATGCGTAAAGCTTCATCTGTCTCTCTGGGCAACTACAGATGGTCTTGGTCCGGGCATGGCTTGGTTACTACAAATGGCTGCGGCTCCATCCCTACCCATGGCAGGGGAGAAAGGTAGGAGAAGCTTCACTGGTTCCTGGGGCAACACAGGCAACCACAGCCTACATGACTTAACAGTACCAACCGTATCTTTGGCTCACATTCCACAACCAGCAAGGGAGAAAGGGCAAGAAACAGATGAAAAAGGTGAAAATTTTCTAATTGGCTAAACACAAGCCACTGTAAAGTTGCAAATTAAGGCGAACCAAGTATGAAAGAGGGACAGTAGGACAAAGCCAGTCAAATAAAAAACCCTAGACTAAAGAGAGAAATTGAGCCTAGAATAAATACAGCTAATAAATCAGATGCCGAGACACCAAAAATTTTTTTTACAATCCATACTAAGAAACAGGAAGATATGGCCCAGTTAAAAGTACAAACTAAGCCTCCAGATGACATAAAGGAGTTGAGACAACTAATCATAGATGTTCAAACAAATCTCCTGAGTAAATTCAATGAGATGGCTAAAGAGTAAGGACATCAAGAAGCTGAAGGCATACATAGAAAAATAGCAGTTCTTATGAGAATGAACGGCACAATAAATATTAAAAATACACTGGAATCATACAGTATTTGTCCTTTTTTGTCTGGCTTGCTTCACTTAACATAACATCTTCCAAGCTATTATGAACTAAATATATTATATAAACTCATAGAATTAATAATTAGAATACAGGTCAGCACAAACTAGAACGAGGGAAGAGAATGGAAAGCTGAGGGTTTATCTGTGCAGAATTACTTAAAAGGTTGTTTGTAAATCTTTGGAAATGAATGGAAATGGTAGGAGCACATCATGGTGTTTGTGACTAGCAGAGCTATTATACGGGTATGACAGTGGTGGAAAGAGAAAGTCTAAGGACATGTATATTATGAGAAGGAAAACTAAAATATGTAACAAGGGACTATATAACATAGTGAAACCTCATATAAAATATGAATATGGTTGATATTGCATATATAAAACTGTTTTATAAAATAAATATACAAACATACTAGAGAAAGAAGGAAAGAGATTAGCTGCTATATATACAAGGGGAAGCATAGAGAGATTGAGAGGTGATGAGTTTTGTTTTTTTTTTTTTTTTGGTTGGTTGGTTGGTTTTTGTATTTTACTATTATTATTACTGAAATTATAAAAATGTTCTAATATTGATCGAAGTGATGAATGCACAACTACGTGATTATACTGAATACCATGGAGTGTAAACTTTGGGTGGATTTATTAATATATATAAATGAAATTTGTTAAATTAAAGAAAAAACACTGGAGGCATATAACAGCAGATTTAAAGAGGCAGAAGAAAGGATCAGTGAACTTGAAGACAGGACCTCTGAATGCAAACATACAAAATAACATATAAAGAAAAGCATGGCAAAAATTGAACAGGGTCTCAGGGAACAAAACAATGGCAAGAGACATGCAAAAATACATGTCATTGGTGTCCCAGAAGGAGAAAAGAGAAGGGAAAAGGGGCAGAAGGAATATTTGAGAAAATAATGGTACTAAATTTCCTAACCCTATTGAAGGACATAGATAGCCATGTCCAAGAATTACAACGTACTCCCATCCAAATAAATCTAAATAGACCTACTCCAAGACACATAATAATCAGAATGCCAAATGTCACAGATGAAAAGAGAAGGGAAAAGGGGCAGAAGGAATATTTGAGAAAATAATGGTACTAAATTTCCTAACCCTATTGAAGGACATAGATAGCCATGTCCAAGAATCACAACGTACTCCCATCCAAATAAATCTAAATAGACCTACTCCAAGACACATAATAATCAGAATGCCAAATGCCACAGATGAAGAGAGAACCCAGAGAAGAGCACGAAAAAGAGATTCATCACATACATGGGATGCCCAATAAGATTAAGTGCTGATTTCTCAACAGAAACCATGGAGGCAAGAAGGCAGTATATGATATATTTGCAATACTGCCAGAGAAAAACTACCACACAAGAATCTTATAACCAGTAGATTGTCTTTGGAAAATGAAGGCAAGTTTAGAATACTCACAGAAAAACAGAAACTGAGAGTTTATAAACTAAGAGATTGACTTTGCAGGAAATAAAAAAGGGAGTGCTACAGGATGACAAGAAAAGACAGGAGTGAAAGATTGGGATGTGAGTAAAGAAATGAAGATTATATCAGGAAAAGTAACTAAAACTGTAAAAAGAGGTGAAAATAAGATATGACAAGTAAAATCCAAATATCTTTACAGTAATGACATTGAATGCTAATGGATTAAACTCCCCAATTAAAAGACACAGAGAGATGGAATGGATAAGAAAATATAAGCCATCTATATGCTGTCTACAATAGACCCACCTTAGATCCAAGGATACCAAGTGACTGCAAGTTAAAGGCTGGAAAAAGATAATCCATGTATGCAGTAACAAAAAAAAAAAAAAAGCTGGAGTGGCTATACTTATATTGGATGCAATAGACCATAAAAGCAAAGCTGTTATCAGAGACAAGCAATGTTTTTATATACTATTAAAGGGGGCAAATCACCAGGAAGAAATAACCATCATAAACATATATGCACCTAACCAGAATGCCCCAAATTACATGAGGCAAGCACTGGTAAAACAAAAAGGAGAAACAGATGACTCTACAATAATAGTTGGAGACTTCAATACACCACTCTCATCATTGGATAGATCATCTGGGAAGAGGATCAATAAAGAAACAAAGAGCTTGGATAATATGATAATGATCTAAACCTAAAAGACATATATAGAACATTGCAACTCGAATCAGCAGAATATACATTCTTCTCAAGTGTTCATAGATCTTTCTCCAGAATAGACTATACGTAGGGTCACAAAGCAGATCTCAATAAATTTAAAAAGATCAAAATTATACAAAGTACATTTTCTGATCACAATGCAATGAAGCTGGAAACCAACAATAGGCAGAAAAGAGGAAAATTCACAAATATAGATATTAATCAACACAATCTTAATAATCAGTGGGTCAAAGAAGAAATTGCAGGAGAAATCAATAAATATCTCAAGATGAATGAAAACCAAAATACACCTTATTAGAACCTATGGGATGTAGCAAACACAGTGCTGAGAGGGAAATTTAGAGCCCTCAGTGCTTACATTAAAAATGAAGAAAGAGCTAAAATCAATGACCTGACTACACACCTAAAGGAACTAGAAAAAGAACAGAAAACTAAGCCCAAAGCAAGCAGAAGGAAATAACAATGATCAGACCAGAAGTAAATGAAATTGACAACAAAAAGAAAGAAAAAAAAATTACCGAGAATTAACAAAATCAAGTTGGTTCTTCAAGAAGATTAAAAAGACTGACAAATCCTTAGCTAGACTGACAAGGAACGAAAAGAAGATGCAAATAAAATCAGAAATTAAAATGGGGACATAACTACTGACCCCACAGAAATAAAAGAATTAAGAGGGTACTATGAACACCTGTACGCCAATAAAGTAGACAATGTTGGTGAAATGGAAAAATTCCTAGTAACATGCAAACAACCTATACTAACCCTATAAAAAAACAAAAGACCCTCACCAAACCAATCACAAGTAAAGAGATTCAGTCATCAAACAACTCCCAAGACTGAAAAGCCAAGAATCAAATGGCTACACAGGTAAATTCTACCAAAAACTCAAAGAAGATTTAATACCTATCTTAGTCAAACTCTTCCAAAATACCGAACAAGAAGAAACACTACCAAACTCACTCTAAGAAGGCAATGTCGCCCTAATACCAAAGCCAGATAAAGATATTACAAAATGAGAAAATTACAGACCCATTTCCCTAATGAATATGGATACAAAAATCCTCAACAAAATAGTCGATAATTGAATCCAATGATACATTTAAAAAACTGTTCATCATGATCAAGTAGATTTTATCCCAGGCTTTCAAGGGTGGCTCAAGACAAGATAATTAGCGTGTACACCACAGTAATAAATCAAAGAAGAAAATCACATGATCGATTGATGCGGAAAAGGCATTTGACAAAATCCAGCATCCTTTTTCTTGATAAAAATACTCCAAAGGATAGTAATAGAAGGAAACTTTCTCAACATGATAAAGGCCATATACGAAAAACCCACAGCTAACACTGTACTCATTGGTAAAAGAGTGAAGTTTTCCCATTGAGACAAAGATGCCCACTGTCACCACTTTTGTTCAATGTACTGCTAGAGGTTCTAGCCAAAGCAATCAGGCAAGAAAAAGAAATAAAAGGCATGCAAATTGGAGAGGAAGAAGTCAAACATTCGCTATTCACAGATAATATGATCCTATACCTAGAAAATCCTGAAAAATCTAAAACAAAACTACTAGAACTAATAGATGACTTCAGCACAGTGGCAAGATACAAGATTAATATACAAAAACCAGTGGTGTTTCTATACACTATTAATTAGCACTCTGAGGAGGAAGCCAGGGGAAAAAAATCTAGACAACTGCATACCAATGTTCATAGAAGTGTTATTCACAATTGCCAAATGATGGAAACAACCCAAGTGTTCATCAACCTATGAATGGATAAAGAAAATGTTGTGTATATATATAGGATGGAATATTATGCTGCCGAAAGACGAAATGAAATTGGGACACATATGATAACATGGATGAACTTTGACGACATTATGCTAAGTGAATAAACCAGAACCAAAAGGAAAAATATTGTATGACCTCGCTAATATGAACTAAATACGAAGAATAAACACATGAAGTTAAAACCTAGACTATAGGCTACTAGGAGATAGGATGAGGACTGAGAATGGGTACTGATGCTTAATGTATTAGAATTTTCAATTAGCTTGCCTGTAAAAGTGTGGAAATGGATAGAGCTGATGGTAACAGATTATAGTGAGTATAACTAACACTGCTGGTTTATAAATGGGATTGCGGCTGAAAGGAGTAGTCTAGGGATGTAAAGGTCAACTAAAGACAGCTAGAGAATAATCTAGGGAGTGAGTAACATAGTGAACCTGCAGGTAGATGAGGATTGTGATTATTTTGTTCTATGAACTAGAACAAATGTATGTCACTATTACAAGTTTGTAAGAATATAGTGATGCATAGGAAAAATATAATTAATGTAACATATAATTTTTTTTTCCTTAGGAGATACCACATATTGAAGCTATATCTGCTCCCCAAAGAGAGTTGTTTTTTTGTTTTGGGGTGGGTTTTTTTTTTGTTTTGTTTTTTTGTTGTTGTTGTTGTATTTATGAGGTACCAGGGATTGAACCTGGGACCTCGTACATGTCAAGCAGGGGCTCAACCACTGAGCTACTTCCGCTCTGCTGTAATATTCTTGCATAACTTCAAAGAAGGTACTATATTAATGCTAAGGGTCACTAATAGGGGGATATGGAATTTTTTCTTTTGGACTAAGGAAAACGTTCAAAGGTTTACTGGGGCAATGACTGCAAAATTCTGTGATGCAAGTGAGAGCCACTGAGTGTACACTTTGGATGGAATGTACAAGGCATGGGACTATATAACACAGTGAACCATGTAGTGGAAGATGGACTATGGTTAACAGTACTAATATGACAGTGTTCTCTCATGAACTGTAATAAATGCATAATTACTAATACATAGTGTTAATAATTCAGGGGTGTATGGAAAAAATATACCAAATGCATGCTATGGACCATAGTTAGTGGTAACAGTCTGATCATGTTCTTTCATAATCTGCAACAAATGTTCCACAACAAAGTATGGTTTTGGTGGAGGGGTGATGTACGGGAATTCCGCACATTGTGCATCACTGTTTTGTAAGGTCACAACTTCTTTATCAAAAAAAAATGAAAGAAAAAGACAAAAATAAACTTTTAATACCAAGTTGAACAGATGCTCAAAATGCAAGATTGATTCAAGGAGAAAGAAATAAAATTATCTCCATGGATGCAGAAAAACCTTGCAAAAGAAAATGTTAGCTTTTAAATGGAAATTTCTATGAAATATGCTTTCATTAAATAAGGAAGTTCCTTTCTATTCTTAGTTTGCTACTTAAAAAATTCACAGCAACCATATTTAATGGTAGAACGTTAAAAGCATTCTAAGATGGAAAACAAGACAAGTACTGTAGCCGTTTGGCAATTTGATATAATTATGAATTCATGCTTATAAACTGATCTGTTAATCTGGGCATGATTAAGTTATGATTAGGGCGTAGGCTGTGCCACGTCAGTAGGGCGTTGAGCCCCACCCCTTGGTGGGTGGGGAATCAAATATAAAAGGCATGGCAAGAACAGAGTTGAAGCAGTTTTGAGAAGCAGTTTTGATGTCGGAGTTTTGATGTTGGAGAGAAGGCCCCAGGAGAAGAAAAGCGAGCCGTTCACCTGATAGTCTACAGTTGGCCTTGTGGAGGAAACAGAGGAGCTAAGCCTGGAAAGAAATGCAGCCCTGGGAAGAGAGGAACCCAAGAAGCCTGAACTCTGGCAAACATTGGCAGCGGTCTTGCTCCAACACGTGGCAACGGACTTTGGTGAGGGAAGAAACTTAAGCTTTATGACCTGGTAACTGTGGACTTCTACCCCAAATAAATACCCCTCATAAAGACCAACCCATTTCTGGTATTTCACATTAGCGCCCCTTTGGCTGACTAATACAAGTACTATATCACCTCTTTCAATCAATACAGTGCTAGAATCCAGTTACTGCATTAACTGGAGGTAGAGATAAAGACCACAAAATTGGGAATGAAAAGTCAAAATTATCATTAATTACAAAGGTAGGGTACTCTACATAGACAATCCAAAATAATATAATCAAATTATCCAAATTTGTAAAAGTTAGCGAAGTTGCTTGATAAATTAAACTTAAGTCAACCACACATTTATATACCAGTTGGAGGACTCACATTTCCTGATCTTAAAACTTATAAAGTCATGGTAATCAAAGCAGCATGGTATTGGTATGAGGACAGAGATATAGACCAATGGAATCAAATTGAAAGTTCAGAAATCAACCTTCACATGTATGGCCAACAGATTTATGACAAGGATGTCAAGTGGACTCAATTGGGAAAGAAGATTCTTCCAAAAATAGTGCTGGGAAAACTGGATGTCCATATGCAAAAGAATGAAGATAGATTTCGACCATACACCATATGCAAAAATCAACTCAAGACGGATCAAAGACCTAAATGTAAGAACTAAAACTAAAAAACTAGAAGAATACATAGGAAAGCATCTTCAGATCCTTGTGTTATGCAACGTCTTCTTAGAGTTTACACTCAAAGCATGAGCAACAAAAGGAAAAATAAATAAATGGGACCTCATCAAAATTTAAACCTTTTGCACAAAAGACTTTATCATGAATGTAAAAAAACAACCCGCATAATGGGAGAAAATATTTGGAAATCACACATCCAATAAGGGTTTAATATCCAGAATATATAAAGAAATCCTACAACTAAACATTAACAATACAAACAACCCTTAATTGGGCAAAAGTGGTAACTGTAAGCTTTTACCCCAAATAAATACCCTTTATAAAATCCAACAGATTTCTGGTGTTTTGCATCAGCACCCCTTTGGCTGATTAATACAGCACGTGACCCTGCAATACCACTACTGGTATATACCCAGAAGAACTGAGAGCAGTGACATGAATACACATCTGCACACTGATGTTCATAGCAGCATTATCCACAATTGCCAAAAGCTGGAAACAAGGGAAGCGGCTGTGGCTCAATCAGTAGGGCTCCCGTTTACCATATGGGAGGCCCCAGGTTCGGTTCCCGGGGCCTCCTGGTGAAGGCAAGCCCGCCCGCATGGCGTGGTTAGCTGACCCAGCGAGCACAAGCAGCAAGGGGGGGATAAATGAATAAATAAATAAAATCTTAAAAAAAAAAAAAAAAAAAAAGCTGGAAACAACCCAGGTGTCCATCAACCGATGAATGGATAAACAAACTGTGGTGTATTCATACGATGGACTATTACGCAGCTGTAAGAAGAAATGAAGTCGTAACGCTTATGACAACATGGATGAACCTGGAGGACATTATGTTGAGCAAAACAAGCTAGACACAAAAGGACAAATAATGTATGACTGTATTACTATGAACCAAATACATTGTGTAACATATTGTATGATTTTTTTAAAAATTATATATGTCCATTACATTTAATTGAGAAATGTAGATTTTTATTCAACTGTATTTTCTTTTCATTTTTTTATTATCTTTATATTTTCAATTATTAAATGTACAAAATAAAGTTTAAAAAATAGGCAAGACTTAAATAGACATTTTTCCAAAGAAGAAATAAAAATGGCTAAAAAGCACATGAAAAGATGTTCAACATCACAAGCTGTCAGGGAAATGCAAATCAAAACCACAATGAAATATCATTTCACATCTACTAGAATGGCCACTATTTAAAAAAACCAGGAAACTACAAGTATTGGAGAAGACAGGGAAGAATAGGAACACTCATTCACTGTTGGTGGGAATGTAGAATTGTGTAGTCACTGTGGAAGACAGTTTGGCATAACTCAGGAAGCTAAGGATACAATTGCCATATGATCCGGCAATCCTGCTACTAGGTATATACCCAGAAGAAATGAAAGCAGGTACTTGAACAGACATTTGCACACTGATGTTCACAGCAGCATTCATAATTGCCAAAAGATGGAAACAACCTAAGTATGCATCAACCGATGAATGGATAAACAAAATGTGGTATATACATATGATCGATTATTATTCAGCTGTAAAAAGGAATGAAGTCCTGATGCATGCGACAACATGAATGAACCTTGAGGACATTATGCTGAGTGAAATAAGCCAAACCCAAAGGGACAAATATTTTATGATTTCACTGATATAAAATAATTATAACAAGCAACCTCAGAGTTAGAATCTAGAATATAGGTTTATCAGGGCATTGCTTGGGGATAGAGAATGGGGAGATGGTGCTGAATTTGTGCAGAATTTCTATTTTGGTTGATTGTAAAGGTTTGGAAATAGATGATAGTGATGGTAACACATTATTGTGAATGTAATTAGTATTGAATTGTGTTTGTGAATGCTGCTGAAAAAATTACAATAAAAAAACACCAATATGCTAAGTGAAAGAAACCAAACATAAAGTACTAAATATTTTATGGTTCAATTTATATAAAAAGTAAATATAAATAAATTTACAGAGATGAAATTAAATTAGTGCTTACGTGGGGAGGGGAAGGATAAAAGGATTGAGAAGTAACTGCTAAGGGGTATGAGATTTTTCTTTTTGGAGTAATGAAAATGTTCTAAAATTGTGGTGATGAATGTACAACTTTGTGAATATATCTCAAAAAACTACTTCAAAAAAAACCCAAAAAAAACCCCAATTTAAAAATGGGCAAAAGACTTGAAAAGACATTTCTCCAAAGAAGACATACAGGGGTCGGATGTAGCTCAACTGGTTGGGCGTCCATCTGCCATATGGAGGGACCCGGGTTTGATCCCCGGGACCTCCCGGTGTTAAAAAAAAAAAAAAAAGAAGATATACAAATGGCCAAAAATCACGAGAAGGTGCTTAATATCATTAGCTATTAGGAAAATGTGAATCAAAACCACAATGAAATAACTGCTTCAAATATACTAGAATGTCTACTGTTAAGAGAGAGAAAGGAAAAAAAAAAACAGAAAATTCCAAGTGTTGGACAGGATGGGGAAAAACTGAAACTCTAGTGCATTGTTGGTGGGAATGTAAATATCAAACAGATATTTGCACATCATTATTCATAGCAGCACTATTCACAATTACCAAAAGACCGAAAGCAATCCAATGAATTTGTGATAAATAAAATGTGATATGTACATACAATGGAATATTATTCAGACATCATGTTGATTGAAATCATTAGAATAAGCAAATTCGTAGAGTCAGAAACTAGAATACACGTTACAAGGGGCTGAGGTGGGGGTAGGGAATTGGGAGTTAATGCTTATAATGTACAGAGTTTCTATTTGCGCTGATGGAAAAGTTTTGGTAATGGATGGTGGTGATTTTAGCACATTAACAGCACTGAATTATGTATTTGAATGTGGTGAAAATGGGAAATTTTAGGTTGCATATCTGTTATTAGAATAAAAGTTAAAAAAAAAGGTCTGTACAAAATGAACAGTGAACCCTAATGTAAACTATAGACTATAGTTAATAACAAAATTATAAAATTGTTATTTCATTAATTGTAACAAATGTACCACACTAAAGCAAGGTGTTAATAATAGGGTGGTGTATTAGTCAGCCAAAGGGGTGCTGACGCAAAATACCAGAAATCTGTTGGCTTTTATAAAGAGTATTTATTTGGGGTAGAAGGTTACAGTTACCAGGCCATAAAGCGTAAGTTACTTCCTTCACCAAAGTCTATTGCCACATGTTGGGGCAAGATGGCTGCCAACATCTGCCAAGACTTCAGGCCTCTTGGGTTCCTCTCTTCCTGGGGCTCTGTTTCTCTCCGGGCTCAGCTGCTGTGCTCTCTCCACAAGGTCAGCAGCAGACTATCAGGTGACCAGCTCTCTCTCCCCGGGGCTTCTGCTGTGTCTAAGGAGCCATCTCTATTCCTCTGTGTTCTTCTCCTGTGTGTTCACTTCCCGGGCTCCAACTCAAAAACTCAGCATCAAAACACCAACTCACTCCTCTGCTCTGCCATGTAGTTTTATATGTGAGTCCCTGCCCACCAAGGGGACAGGGACTCAACATCCTACTGATGTGGCCCAATCAAAGCCCTAATCATAATTTAATCATGCTCAGGTACAAACCAGTTTACAAATATAATCCAATACCCATTTTTGGAATAGATAAACAATGTCAAACTGCCACAGGTGGTATATGGGATCACTGTATTTCTTTGACCCACTGATTGTTTAAGAGTGTGCTGTTTAATCTCCATATATTTATGAATTTTCCCTTTTTCCATCCATTATTGATTTCCAGCTTCATTCCGTTATTATCACAGGAAGCGTTTTGTATAATTTCAATCTTTTGAAATTTATTGAGATTGTCTTGTAACCCAACCTATGGTGTATCTTGGAGAAGGATCAGGAACACTTGAAAAGAAAGTATATCCTGCTGTTTTGGGATGCAGTACTCTTAGGCAGAGGAGGTGACAAATTCCTAGAAACACAGAAACTACCTACACTGACCCTAGAAGAAACAGAAGACCTCAACAAACCAATCACAAGTGAAGAGAATGAAACAGTAAAAAAAAAAAAAAAACCTCCCAGGGAAGTGGGTGTGGCTCAAGCAGTTGAGCACCCACTTACCACATGGGAGGTCCTCGGTTCAGTTTCCAGTGCCTCCTCAAGAAGACGAGCAAGATAGTGTGCTAACACGGCGGGCTGACACAACAAGATGACAACGCAACAAGGAAATACAATGAGAGACACAAGCAGGGAGCAGAGGTGGCTCAAGTGACTGGGCGCCCCTCCTTCCTACATGGGAGGTGCCAGGTTGGATCCCGGTGCCTCCTAAGAGAAAAGGAAGATGACCAAACAGCAAGTGCAAAAACAACAAGGCATTGGGGGGGTTGGGGTGGGGGGAATAAATAAATCTTAAAAAAAAAAAAAAAAAAAAGATGAAAAGCCCAGAATCAGATGGCTTCACAGGTGAATTTAACCAGTCATTCAAAGATGATCTAATACCAATCTTGCTCAAGTTCTTCCAAAAAAATTCAACAGGAAAGAATGCTACCAAATACATTCTATGAAGCCATCATCATCCTAATCCCAAAACCAGATAAAGATACAACAACAAAAAAGTATATTACAAACCAGTATCTCTAATGACTATAAATGCAAAAGGTCTCAAAAAAATACTTGCAAACAGAATCCAAAAGCACCTTTAAAGAATTATACGGGGGGGGGCCCCCGCGCGGATGTGGCTCAAATGGTTGGGCGTCCGTCTGCCATATGGAGGGACCTGGGTTCGATCCCCGGGACCTCCCGGTAAAATGAAAAAATATATATGTAAATACAGAAGGCACGTGGGCTGCCAGGCTCTGTGTGCCGGTGAGCCGCCAGGCCCCGGGAGCCATGTAGCAAGATGATGATGTAACAGGAGAGAGACGCAGGGGAGAGACAAGACGAGATGCTCCGAAAGCTCCGAAAGCCAGGAACCGAGGTGGCGCAGGTGGCAGAACACCTCTCTCCTACATCGGAGGTCTTCAGGGTTGAACCCTGGTGAGGACTGGAGGAGGAGGATGAAAAGAGATGGCAGGAAACAGATACAGAGAATTGCCCAGCGAATGGACACAAAACAGCAAATGGGGAAGGGGGAGGTTAAAATGGATAAAGTAAATAAATAAATCTTAAAAAAAAAAAAAAAAAAAGAATTATGCACCACGATCAAGTGGGTTTTATCCCAGGTATGCAAGGGTGGTTCAACACAAGAAAATCAATTAGTATAATAAACCATATTGATAAATTCAAGAAGAAAAATCATATGATCCTCTCAATTGATGCAGAAAAGGCATTTGACAAAATATAGCACCCTTTCTTGATAAAAACACTCCAGAAGATAGGAATAGCAGGAAGCTTTTTCAATATGGTAAAGTACATATATGAAAACCTTACAGCTAGCATTGTACTCAATGGTGAAAGACTGAAAGCTTTCCCGCTGAGATCAGGAACAAGACAAAGATGCCCACTGTCAACACTGTTATTCAATATTGTGATAGAGGTTCTAGGCTAGATAAAGAAATAAAAGGCACTCGGATAGGAAAGAATGAAAACTTTCACTATTCACTAATGATATGATCCTATATCTAGAATCTCCTGAAAAATCGACAATAAAGCTACATTCTAGTTATTAGTTCTATAATAGACAAGTTCAGCAAAGTGGTGGGATACAAGATTAATACGCAAAAATCATTAGCGTTTCTATACACTAGTGTTGTGCAATATGAGGAGAAAATCAGGAAAAAATTCCATTTATAATAACAACTAAAACAATCAAATATTTAGGAATAAACTTAACCAAGGACATAAGGACTGTATTCAGAAAACTACAAAACACTGCTAAAAGAAACTGAAGAAGACTTAAATGGAAGGACATTCCATGTTTATGGATTGGGAGACTAAATATCATTAAGAAGGCAATTCTACCCAAACTGATTTATAGCAATCTCAATAAAAATCCCAGTAGCCTTTTGCGCAGAAGTGGAAAAACCAATTATAAAATTTATTTGGAAGGGTAAGGGGCCCCGAATAGCTAAAAGATCTTAAAAAGATCTTTAAAAAGAACAAAGTTGGAGGACTTTCACTTCCAGACTTTAAAGCACATTACTTAGCTACAATGGTAAAAATAGCATAGTACTGGCATAAAGACAGACTCATTGACCAATGGAACCGAATAAAGAACTCAGAAATAGACCCTCACATCTACACTCAAGTGATTTTTGACAAGGCTGTCAAGCCCTCCCAGCTGTGCCAGAATAGTCTATTCAACAAATGGTGCTGGGAGAACTGGATATCCATATCCAAAAGAAAGAAGGAAGACCCGTATGCCACACCTTATACAAAAATTAACTCAAAATGGATCAAGGACCTAAATATAAAAGCAACAACCATAAAACGCCTAGAAGAAAATTCAGGAAAACATTTTCAAGATCTTGTGGTAGGCAGTAGTTTCTTAAACCTTACAACTGAAGCTCGAGCAACAAAAGAAAAAATAAGTAAGTAGGACCTCCTCAAAATTAAACGCTTTTGCGCCTCAAAGGACTTTGCCGAAAGGCTGAAAAGGCAGCCGACTCAATGGGAGAAAATATTTGGCAATCACATATCGGATAAGGGTTTAATATCCATGATACACAAACACATGAAAAAATGTTCACCATCACTAGGGATTAGAGAAATGCAAATTAAAACTACAAAGGGATATCATTTCACACCTATTAGACTGGCCACTATTAAAAAGTCGGAAAACTGTAAATGTTGGAGAGGATGTGGAGAGATAGGAACACTTATTCACTGTTGGTGGGAATGTAGAATGGTACAGCCACTGTGGAGGACTGTTTGGCAGTTCCTAAGGAAGTTGAATATAGACTTGCCATATGACCCGGCCATATACTAGGTATATACCCAGAAGAAGTAAGAGCAGAGACACGAACAGACATCTGCACACAGATGTTCATAGCGGCATTATTCACGACTGCCAAAACATGGAAACTCAGGTGTCCGTCAAGTGATGGATGAATAAATTGTGGTGTATACACACGATGGAATATTATGCAGAGGTAAAAATGAAGTCATGAAGCATATGACAACAGGGATAAACCTGGAGGACATTTTGTTGAGTGAAGCAAGCCAGACACAAAAAGACAAATACTGTATGATTGCACTATTATGAACTAAATATATTGTGTGTAAACCCATGGAGTTAATAACTAGAATATAGTTCACCAGAAAATAGAAGGAGGGTAAAGAATGGAAAGCTAAGGGTTAATCTGCAGAATCGGTAAAAAAAAGGTTGTTTGTAAATCTTTGGAAATGAATAGAAATGGTGAAAGGATATCATGATGTTTGTAACTAGCAGTACTATTGTATGGATAGGATATGACAGTGGTTGAAAGGCAATGTCTAAGGTCATGTATATTACTAGAAGGAAAGCTAAAAACTGTAACATGGGACTCTATAAGATAGTAAAACCTCATGTAAAACATGAAGATGGATGATACTGCATATATAAGACTGTTTTTACAAAATATAAATACAAACATACTAGAGAGAAGGGAAAAGAATAGCAGCTATGTTCAGCAGGGGAAGCAGAGAGAGATTGAGAGGTGATAGGTTTTGGTTGTTTTTTGCTTAGTGTTATTATTGGAGTAATGAAAGTGCTCTAAGAATGACTGAAGTGATGAATGCACAAATATGTGACTACACCGAATACCACTGTTTTGTACATTTTGGATGGATTTATGCTTTATTAATATGCATCAATAAAATTGATTTGTTAAAAAAAAACATAAAGGTTTATACCCCTTACACTCACCTTACACCAACATGTGCACTTATGCCTCCCTCATAGCCTAAATCCCTCCAACATGTCACTTACCAAAAACTTACGTTCTTGTCACTCTTTAATAGAGTGGATGGAGGGCAGGAGATTCACTGTACTCCTTTCATATTATTTCCCCTTTCTTCAGCTTCACTTAAAATGCCTAGAAAATACGCATAATGAACTTTGACCAAAAAAAAAAAAAAAAAAAAAATCTCATTTGCCACCAAAAGCAAAAAAAATTTAATGTTCATTTCTCTTTCCCTTGCAAGAACATAAGCACCTTGAGAGAAAGAACCATCTTACTTAACTCTGTATTGTTAACAAAAGCCCTTGTCAATGAAATTGAAAGCCAGTTACTGAGTGCTATAAATTGTGTAATAGGAAAAGTCAATGAAAGTCTGAAAATGAGTACAGATCCACTAGTTTAACCATCTAATCTAGTATGCTGACCTGGGAATCTCATTAACCAGTCTGAACTCAGGATGCCAGTCAATAGAATAAATTGACTAAATGATTTCTAGGATGTGTTCTACTTCTAAAATTGTAAAATTTTAAAACAATCTAGTCCTTATTCCCAAATATACTGCTTTTTAACGTTTCCAACATCATTATTCTTTAAAACATATCATTCTCTTGGACTCCTATGCCTAGTAGATTTTATCTTCCTTTTTCAGGTTAATTTAAGCATTAAGCTTGTTGAAATATTAATTATAGTTCTGCCTTCCCTTAAAGTTCTAAATATTTTCATGCTATAAAGAACTTCAACACTGATACATTTAAATACTCAAAATATATTCTAAGTTCAAAACATGAATTTGAATTAGAAGAACCTTGAGTTTTTCCACTATACTAACTCTTCTCCCCAAATCTCTCCTCTACTCCACATTAACCCATAATCTCATATCAGTGCAATATTAATGAAAAAAATAAAACCACATGGAAGCTAAATGGCCTAAAGAAAACCTCTCTAATTAGGCCCAATTAAGAAAGAAATACGTATTACAATTATCAAGAATGTACTAAATCAGGCAGTAAAATTGTGTTTAGACTTGTTTGGTTACTCTGCTTAAGCAAAGGACAAAATTTGTTTATAATTAGCATATCAAAAACACGTAAATATTTATAAGCTTTGAGTACTTGAAATACTTGATCCTCTTCAGCAGTGATATTAAACAGTCCTGTGACATTATATATATGTCAATCTACTGATTTTTTTTTCAGTGTCCTGAATTAAATTCTAACCAAACTCTGTCAAGAGCCATTGTGAAAGTAGGTGTTTTTTGTTTGTTTGTTTGTTTGTTTTCAAGTTAATGAACAGATCGGTTTTTTGATCATCAGAAAAGCAGGAAGAAGACCATGTGACCACAGAGGCAGAGATTGCAGCCACAAGCCAAGGCAGCCATCAGAAGCTGGAAGAGACATCCAACAGATTCTCCCCTAGAGCCTTTGAGGGAAGGCGGCCCTGCTGACACCTTGATCTCAGACTTCTGGCCTCCAGATTGTTCACAAGAGCAAAACGTGCTTTTTCATAGACAATTCGGACAGTAAGGAAAGCTACGAAAAAGAAATTAAAAATTCCTCAACATCTGACCACCCCAGAGATACTCATCAACATTTTGGCCAACATCCTTCCAGACCTCATTCTAGACATATAAGCACATGTAGATATGTGTATAACTTTACAGAAATGGGATTGTACTACATACACTGCTGTGAAAATAGCTTGATTACCCAACAGTGTCATAAAGCACTTTTACGAGAATTCACTGAGCACTGCATCATTCATTTCAGTGCCTGTAGACTGTTCATGTTAATTTGATGGAATAGGGCACCAAAGCATGACCTGGAGTATGCCAACAAGAACAACTTTTTCTTTAAACCCCTGGGGTAGAATAAGATCAGAGAGTGCATAAGAAACCTATCTTTTGTCCTTAATCCTCTGCCTTCCAGCTACTACTATAATGGAAACCAGAGAAAAATGACTTGACAAGACAGAAAAGAAAAGCAGGTGTTAGTCACAAGGGTAAAGTGCTTGTGTTTATAAGAATCCTGAGAGGATCTGATAACAAAGAATGAAGACTATTTTCCAGTTTTTAAAAAACCCAACCTAACCATATGCAGGTATTCAGGGTTACCAACTCAGCCTTATCTTGGGGCCTTGTAGCCTATAACGATAACCCTGTTAGTTAATATCTTCTCACAAAATCACAAAGACCTATGGAGTCAAAGTGGCTGCTACAAGTTCTCATGAAAAATAAGAGTTAGTCATCCGGATCCTTATTCTATGTTCCTCTTGCCAAGAACATGAGCCTTGTTTCCAAAGACCTCCTGGATTAATGAGGGAGCTAGACATAAACATTTGATGGAAACATTTATTTATTAGAAGTTATGAGACCAGCAAGGATGGTGTGAGGAGAAAAGTGGAGAATGGCACTGAAAAAGTGGGTTGGGAACCACCTGCAAAGGGGCTTGTATGCCAATACAAAGAACATGACCTTTAAACTAGAGCAGAGGTGAAAAACTCCAAACTCCAAACTCCACAGAGACTGGGCATGTAAATGAGTAAGCAGACCAGGTGTAAGATGATAGGGAGTGGTAGTGACTGTGGCAAGCAAACTTCAGAGCTCATGCCCTAAGGGGGACAGCTACTCTCAGCTCCAGTTGTGTGTTGCCATGTAGGATTGTTGGCCCAGTATGGCCAGGTCTTCTAGTTTTCCAAGAGAAGCCAGAAATCCAGGTTTGTATAGTACAGTTCCAAGTTTCAAAAACATAATGCAGGGCAAATCAAACTTGATTTGAACCAGATATGGCCCACAAGCCACCAGTCCATTATCTTGGCCGATTGAAGGAAGCTAGTGAAGGTTTCTAAGTTTTAAAAGGGATATGAGCACATCTCTGTTTAAAAGAAAAAATCCCATTATAGTGTGGGAATTATACATGGAACAGACCAGAAGAAGGAAAACCAGTCAGGTAACTGTTTCAATGTACCCTATGGGAGGAGATAGTGGTCCATGCTAGGGCAGGGTCAGTAGGGAATGTTATCAAACAGATACGGAGTTTATTCAGGGGGAAGAAAAATGTTTCCATTTTAGAAAAGGGTTCAAGCTTCTGCATGCAGTTTCAATCGGCTTCTGGGTTAGGCATATCCTTTCCCTCCATGCAGACCCCTAGTCCCTTTCCTAAACTTGGAGCCAAAAAATACAGGGCAGATAGGTAGTTCCTGAAGCCAAAGTCTCCAGCCTAATTTTACCAGATTATTTTAGAGATAAGACTTCTCAACCAGGTCCCCCAATCCTCAAACCCCTATAAATGGGCTCGGCACATAATTAAAATTAATATATATCATGGTGATGGGCTTTTTGGAACAGCCAATGGGAAATTCCAAGCCAAATCCTCTTCTGAAAACATCCCAGGCTCTGCTTCCCAGCACAGGGAGGGATTGGCTCCCAAAGAAGCTGTTTCATGGAGACAAAAATATGAGAAGTGGGCTTCAGATCCATTGCACAGTCTCAGTGGTTGTGCAACTGGCCACTTCAATCCACGGAACGAGGAATCACTTGCTCTTGTGTCATTTTAAACAGCTGAGTAACTACGCGCAATTATTTAAATGGGTCATGTTCTCTGTCCGTGGGAATTAAGGAACTTAATGTTTTCAGGATTTCCTATGCTCTGACCTTAAATTGTTACTTGTTGTGGAAAAGAGAAACTGGACTAAGTCAATACTTTTATTTCAGGCTGAGCGAGGCTCTTTAGATTGAGATGCAATGATCGGTTGATTTTCATCTTCTTGGGGGCCCCTCCTCCTATTTTTTTTGGAATTGTTCCAACTTCCTGGTATCCCAAGAAGGACAGAAAAACAATCTGTTCTGATCTTCTTCTAGCTCCACATTTTTAACCAAGTCTTTGCATTTCAAAGAAGGTGCTGGTGGCTATGTTTACCTGCCCTGATTCTTGCAGAGTGAGTTGAATGCTTAAAAAAATCCAGATGGCCTTTGGGATGTGCTGTGTCCAGCATAACTGCTCTGGATTGCTTGTAATAGGACTGTGAGTTGAAATTATTCATTCACCCATTCTTCAAGCATTACTGAATCCATATTCTGCACAAGGCACTGTGCTGCATGTGTGACAGAAAAGGTTTGGGGGGGGGGCAAAAAAAGGAGTTAAGGACACCCACCCTTACTGAATAATTTCTAAACATGTTCTCTGCAAACTTCAGTGTTTTCCTCTTATTCTGGGTAGGACCCCGTACAAAATCCATAAGGTGGAAAGAGGAAACATCCCTTATGCACATGAATTTACCACATATGTACCTGGGACCCTCAAAACTGACTAGATGCGAATATTCTCGCTGTCCTGATTTTGTGATAATCAGGGTAAGCTAAACATTTGCTATATGAGAAACCATGCATGTGTTTCCAGACCTAGTTTTTCTCCCTAGGTCTGGTTTTTAGAATGCTGGTGATAAACTAAGCCTGATTTATTATATGACCATCCTGTATGGGAAAAGACTGTAACTTTGGGTATCTTTGGTCAATATTAAGAGATATAGCAGAGGGACGGATGTGGCTCGGGTGGTTGAGCGTCCGTCTCCCATATGGAGGGACCTGGGTTCGATCCCCGGGACCTCCCAGTAAAAATAGAAAAAAGAAAAATATAGAAGGCACGTGGGCCACCAGGCCCCGTGCATGGGTGTGCCGCCAGGCCCTGTGAGCCACGCAGCAAGATGACGTTCTAACAGGAGAGTGACACAATGGAGAGCCAAGACGAGACACACCGAAAAACCAGGAACTAAGGTGGCGCAGGCAGGAAGATGCCTCTCTCCCATATCGGAGTTTCCGAGGATTGAATCCCAGTGAAGATAGGAGAAGGATGAGAAGAGAGGGCAGGAAACAGACACAGAGAGTTGCCCAGTGAATGGACACAAACAGCAAAAGCGAGGGGGGGGGGATGGATAAAAGTAAATAAATCAATCCTTTAAAAAATGTATAGGGGAGGAAGATACAGACTATAGTTAATAGTAAAACTTTTACAATGTTCTTTCATGATTTGTTAACAAATGTTTCACAACAATGCAGGGTGTTTGTGGGGGGGTGATGTGTGGGAGCCCTGTATGATGTTATGCATGTTTATTTTTTAAGTTCACGATGTTTACTGAACACTTATAGTTTACGTATGTTCATGTACGAATGATATACTTCAATAAATTGTTTTAAAAAAAACTGACTAGATGTTTGTATGAAATGATGGGCTGCCCTACCCTGAAGATCCCAAGTTAACCTGATGCCATTCTTAAGCTACAAAGCAGTGAAAATGGTTCTTGACTCCTTTTTCCCCCCACTTTCATCACACAGCAGTGTTTCCTAGGCAATAAATGTGCTAAAATAGTAAGCCCCATATAATGGGTCCTATATAATGTGCTTAATGCTTTACATGCACTTATTCATTCAACAAATACTGACAGAGCACCTACTGTTTGTGCTGTTCTAGACCCTGGAGACATAAGAGTGAGCAATGTTCCTGTGTGCTGAGATCTTACATTCTCCCACTCTTCCCAATGACTCTTGGAGGTTGGTATTATTGTTACCCCCTTTTACACACAAGGAAATTGTAACTAGAAATGAGTTAAATAAAAGTTGCCCCCATGATCACACATGTACTAAGTGGTAGTAAAGGTGGGATTCAAACAGATTTATCTGACTCCCTACAGCCTGTACTTTTAATTACTAAACTGTGCAGTGCCTCTGAAAGTAATTAATAGGGACAGTGTACAGGGGTGTTTTGAGGCCCAAGAACTAAAAGACTGGCACGGTCTTTAAGTGTACAGAATAGCCTGGGCATTTCAGAAAGTGGCATGTAAATGTCAACTGAAAGAAAGCTAGAGAATATCTAGGGACTGAATAACATAGTGAAGCCGGTGGTGGATAAGGATTGTGGTTAATAATACAAATACAAGAATGTTCTTCTATGAAAACAAATGTACATCACTACTACAAGGTGGTAAGAATATGGAGATGCATGGGAAAAATACAATTAATGTAATTTATGAGCTATAGTTAACAGCAATATTGTAATATTCTTCACAATCTGTAACAAATGTTCCACAAAAAATGTAAGGTGTTGGTGGAGAAGTGACATGGAAATTCTACACATCATGCATGATTGTTGTTTTTCTGTTGTTGTTTTTTTTTTTAATTTATTTTTTATTGTGGGTAAAAATCAAAATTTTCACAATACATATCAATATTTGTAAAATGATATATAAATATATATGCATATATGTGCATTTGCTTACAAAAATGTTATTTTTATATATATAAATACATTTTAAGAGGTGCTTAGATTACCTAAAATATTACACGGAACCCACCAGGATTCCCATGTTGCCCATCTCCCACACCTCCCACCTCATCCCACACAAACATCTCCCATAAGTGTGGCCCACATCCTGGGGCCTTGCCACCAACCATAGACCACAGTTCACATCGTAGACCACACTCTCTCCCACACAGTTCTGAGTGGTGTGTGCTGATTTAAAATGGCCTTATAAGCTCACAAGTTTGCTAATAAAAAATATTTTTTAATAAATTTGAAAAAAAAAAAAAAAGTTGTGGTATAAAGAAAAACTTGTCTGGCCTTGTTTTTCAAGTTCCTGGGGGAAGCAACTTTTGAATCTTTGGAATTTCCCGTGACAGGAGTATCTTTTGCTCTTCATGCTGAGTTCAAAACCACACCTGATAGTTCATATGTTAACAGAGAGATGAAAGACAGAGCCCACACTTGCAGTCTTAGGATGGAGGCTGGCCACATCAGAAAGACTAACCAGGTTATTAGACGGTCATACCAGGTCACCTCTCAGACCTATGGAAGGGGAGGGGGACTGCAGATTGAGATGAGCCACACTGATTCTATCAGTTATGCCTATGTAATGAGACTCATATAAACTTGTGGGGGGGGTAGAAGGGGAGAAAGTGGAGTGACATGTTCTGACTCAAGGTGGAGAAGACATTGTAAACTTATGTTTGAGACCCTCCCAGACCTTGCCCTATTCCTCTTTTTTTGGCTCCTTATTTATATCCTTTTACTATAATAAAGCAATAATCATAAGTATAACGTGTTCAGTGAATTCTGTAAGTTGTTCTAGTGAATTACTGAACCCAAGGAGTTGGTGGGAACTTCTAAATTTGGAGCCAGTTGATCAGAGGTGTTGGTGGCCTGGGTTCCCAAACTTGGGACTCATACCTGAAGAACAATCTGGTAGAGGTTTGCCCTTAACCTGTGGAGTATGGCCTAACTCCAGTAGTAAAGAGTCAAAATTGGATTGAACTGGGTGTCTACAATATTTGCAGTTGGTGTCAGAAGCTGCATTGCAAATTATGTAAGTTTCAGCAATCCATACAAAAACCAAACCAGGATTCTCTATCCATTTAAAATTGAAGGCACCAAATACACTTAATGGAAAAAGAACAGTCTCTTCAACAAATGGTGCTGGGAAAACTGGATATCCATTTGTAAAATAACAAAATTGGACCTTACCTTATACCATATACAAAAATTACCTCAAAATGGATTAAACAACCTAAATATAAGAGCTAAAAATATATAACTTTTGGAAGAAAACATAAGAGAAAATCTTCAGGATTTGGTATCAGGCTTCTTAGATATGAAACCAAAAACAAGAGTAACAGAAGAAAACAGATAAATGGGACTTCATCAGAATTTAAAACTTCCATGCAAAGGACATTATCAAGAAAGATGAATGGATAAACAAAATGTGGTATATACATATGATGGGATATTATTCAGCCGTAAAAGTAATAATGTCCTGATAGATGTTACAACATGGATGAACCTTGAAAACATCATGTTGAGTGAAATAAGTCAGACATAAGAGGGCAAATATTGTATGACTGCACTTAAATGAAAGAGCAAGAACAAGCAAATTCATACAGACAAAAGGTAGATTAAAGGTTACCAGGGGTTAGGGGGGAGGGAGAATGGAGTGTTACTGCTTAATGGGTACAAAATTTCTGTTTGGGGTGGTAACATTTTTCGTTTCGTTTCGTTTTGTTTTTGTTTTTAGGAGGTACTGGGAATTGAACCCAGGACCTCATACATGGGAAGCGCCCACTCAACCACTGAGCTACACCGGCTCCTGTGACAACACTTTGATAATGGACAGTAGTGATTGTAACACAAATTGTAAATATAATTAACGCAAATGAATTTCACATTTAAAAAATGTTTAAAAGACAACGTTTATGTTATATATATTGCCACAATAAAAAAATAAAAAAGGAAGGCAAAGGAAATGGGCAAGATGGGGGCAGAGTAAGGAGCTCAAGAGTCAGCTCATCCTACAGGGCGGTTAGTAGTCACCCAGAGCTATCTAACACACCTGTTTGGGGGGGCCCAGGAGACCAGAAGAGCAATCTGCAACATCCTTGAAAGAATGGAAGGAGGAGACTGCCCATCTTCAACAAAGTTGTATGAGTGGAGCACTCCAAGTTGCAGAGGCTGGTGCCCATTCTACGCTGGCAGCTCAAGCTGCCTTGGGAGCTATTCTGTGGCTGGAGTTGGAAGCTCCATTTCCCAAAAATGGGGGAGGAAGAGACAGTTGGCCACCAACTTCAGCTACTGATGAGTAAATTCAGCTGGCTAAAGTATAATCCCAAGAACAGCTAAAGGTAGAACCTGTCCAAGTTGGAAAGAGGCCGGAAGCCGCCAATTTAACTCCACCACCAGCATGAGGAGAAGCAGGGCTGACTGACAATCACAGTGACAGTAGGGACCACTTTCCACCCGGATTGGATTGCAGCCCTAGTCTAGGCTCCAGCCCCACCTCTGGAAGGGTGGAAGCAGGCAGGACATTCATCAGCCTCTCCGGGTAATTGCAGGTACTTTCAGCCGGCACAGACTGAATAGTGGGATACCTTGGGCTCCATCCCCGCACCCCAATGGGACAGCAGAAGAGCCTCTCTGGGCAACTGCGAGCACTCTCAGCCCACACGAACTGGTTTGTTGAGCATCTTCGATTCCATCTCCATCCCTGCCTTTCCCAGCATAGGGTAGGAGAGGGCAGCTGTTTCCTCAGCCTCTCGGGGCAACTGCAAGCACTTTTGACCTGCACAAACTCAACTGCTGGGCACCAGTGGCTCCAACGCCACCCTCAATAGAACAAGAGGGGGCAGTGTTTCCCAAGCCTCTCTGGGTAACTGCAGGTGCTTTTGGCCCACATGGACTGAAGAGGCAAGACACCTGTAGCTCCATCCCTGTCCCCAAGTAGGATAGGAGGGAAGCTCTGTTTCCTTAGCCTTTCTGGGCAACAGCTGACACATTCGGCCTGCACAGACTGGACTGGTGTATACCTGTGGATCCACTCCTAGGCCCCAATAGGATAGGAAGGGGCTGGTGTTTCCTGAGCCTTTCCGGCCAACAGCAGGCACATTCGGCCTGCACGGACTGAACTGTTGGGCACCTGTGGATCTACCCCCACACCCCAATAGGATAGGGGGGGACTGGTGTTTTCTCAGCCTCTCCGGGCAATGACAGGTACTTTAAGCCTACAGGGACTGAACTACTGGTGCCTATGGATCCACCCCCAACCCTGAATAGGATAGGAGGAGGCTGGTGTTGCCCCAGCCTCTCCAGGCAACAGCAGGCATTTTTGGTCTACATGGACTGAGCTGTTGGGTGCCTGTAGTTCAATCCCCACCCTCTAAAGGGCAAAAAGGATGGTACTCCATCAGCCTCTCAGAGCAACTGCAGGTGTATTCAGCCCACACAGATTAGACAGTTGGGCACTCCAGAGGGTCCATCCCCTCCCATGGCAGGGGAGATGGGGGGCTGGTGCTATGTCAATCTACCCTAGCAACGGTGGTCATTTTGGACCCACGTGGCATAGACCATTGCCCACAGCTACATCTCCATTCCCGTCCCAGGCAGGGGAAGAAGGGGTGTGAAGCTTCATCAGTCTCTCTGGGCAACCAGATACAGTCTTTACCTGCAGGACTTGTATTATTACACATGGCTGTGGCTCTGTCCCTACACCTGGCAGAGAAGAAATGTGGAAGAAGCTCCATTGGTTCCTGGGGCAATGCTGGCAGCTTCAGCCTACACAGCTTACAGTACCAACTATATCTTTGGTTCCTACTATACAACCAGCAAGGGAGAAAAGGCATGAAAGCCCTAAACTGAAGAGAGCAACTGCACCCAGAATAAATACATCTAGTAAGCCAGATCCCAAGACACCAACAAAAAATTACAATCCATACCAAGAAACAGGAAGATACGGCCCAGTCAAAGGAAAAAGATAAGCCTCTAGGTGGCATAAAGGAATTGAGACAACTAATCTGAAACAAATCTCCTTAATAAATTCAAGGAGATGTCTAAAGAGATTAAGGATATTAAGATACTGGGTGAGCACAAAGATGATTTTGAAAGCATACATAGAAAAATAGATCCTTATGTAAATGAAAGGGAAAATAAATGAAATTAAAGATACACTGGAGGCATATAACAGATTTGAGAAGGCAGAAGAAAGGATCAGTTAGCTTGAAGAGATGGCCTCTGAAAGCAAAATTACAAAAGAATAGATGAAGGAAAGAATGGAAAAAATTGAACAGGGACTTAGAGAACTAAAGGACAGCAAGAAATGTGCAAACATAAGTGTCATGGGTGTCCCAGAAGGAATATTTGAAGAAATAATGATAGAAAAATTCCCAATATTATTGAAGGACATAGATATCCATGTCCAAGAAGTACAATGTACTCCCACCCAAAAAATCCAAATAGACCAACCCCAAAACACATACTAATAAGAATGTCACATGCCAAAGACAAAGAGAGCAGCAAGAGAAAAGAAATTTGTAGCATATAGGGGATACCTAATAAGATTATTGAGTACCGATTTCTCATCAGAAACCATGGAGGCAAGCAGCAGTGATATGATATATTTAAGATACTGTAAAAGAAAAACTGCCAGCAAAGAATCTTATATCTGGCAAGACTGTCTTTCAAATATGAGGGTGAGTTTAGAATACTCACAGGTAAACAGAAACTGAGAGTGTGTAACCAAGAGATCGGCTTTGCAGGAAATAAGAGAGTACTACAGCCTGAAAAGAAAAGACAGGACAGAGAGATTTGGAAGAGAATCTAGAAATGAAGATATCATTTACTGATATCAGTAAAAGTAACTAAAGGTGTAAAATGTGTGGGAAAAATAAAATATGACAGATGAAACCCAAAGGTCAAAATGGGTGAAATAAGAACCGCCTTTACTAATAAACAATGAATGTTAGTGGTTTAAACTCCCCAATCAAATGACAGAGAATCATCATTTCAATCATTACTGGAGCATTTTCATTATCAATTCTATGTGATTATACCAAATACCTTTGATTGTACACTTTGGATGAATTCTACGCTTTACTAATATGTACCGATAAAGATTTGTTTAAAACAAAAAAGACACAGACTGGTGGAATGGATAAGAAAACATGAACCATCTATATGCTGTCTACAATAGAGTTACCTTAAACCCAAGGATACCAATAGATTGAAAGTGAAAGGCTGGAAAAAGATATTCCACACATGCAGTAACCAAAAAAAAAAAAAAAAAGAAGCTGAAATAGCTATACTTATATCAGATGAAATAGATGTTGAGAGCAAAACTGTTATTAGACAAGGAAGTACATTATATATTAATTAAAGGGGCAAATTCACAAGGAAGAAATAACAATCATAAATTTAAGTGCACCTAATCAGGATGTCCCAAGATACATGAGGTAAACACTGGCAAAACTGAAGGGAGAAAAAGATATCTCTACAATAAGAGTTGGAGACTTCAATACACCTTCTCAGCAGTGGATAGAACATCAGAACAGAGAATAAACAAACAGTGTTCCAATAATATGATAAATGTACTAAACCTAATAGACATATACAAAACAATGCACCCCAAAACAGCATGATATATATTTTTCTCAAGTGCTCATGGATCCTTCTCCAGGATACACCATATGTTGGGTCACAAAGCAGATCTCAATAAATTCAACAAGATCAAATTTATACAAAGCACTTTCTCTGATCATAATGGAAGTTGGAAATCACCAAGAGATGGAAAAAGGGAAAACTCACAAATATATGGAGATTAAACATCACACTCTGAAATAATCAGTGGGTCAAAGAAATTTCTAAAGAAATCAGCAAATATCTCGAGACGAATGAAAACGAGAACACATCATACCAGAACCTATGGTTTACAGCGAAGGCAGTGCTGAGAGGGAAATTTATAGCCCTCAATGCTTACATTGAAAAAGAAGAAAGAGCTAAAATCAATGACCTAACCACAAACCTGGAGGAACTAGTAACAGAACAGCAAACTATTGCCAAAACAAGTAGAAGGAATAAAATAACATAGATCAGAGGAGAAATAAATTAAATTGAGAGCAAAAAAAAACTGAGAATTAACAAAACCAAAAGTTGGTTCTTCGAGAAGATTAATAAAATTGACAAACCCTTAGCTAAACTAACAAAGAAAAAAGAGAAGATACAAGTAAATAAAATGAAAAATGAAGAGGGACATTACTATTGACCCCCCAGAAATAAGAGAGATCACAACAGGATGCTATGAACAACTTTACACCAACAAAATAGACAATGCAGACAAAATGGAAACATTTCTAGGAATGTACAAACAACCTTCACTGACCCTAGAAGAAATAGAAGACCTCAGCAAACCAATCACAAGTAAAGAGACTGAAAAGTCATCAAACAACTCTCCAAAATGAAAAGCCCAGGACCAGATGGTTTCACAGGTGAGTTCTACCAAGCATTCAAAGACTTAGTACCAATCTTACTCAAACTCTTCCAAAAAACTGAACAAGAAGGAACGATATCCAACTCATTCTATGAAGCCAATGTCACCCTAATACCAAAGCCAGGTACAGACATTAGGAAAAAAGAATATTACAGACCCATATCACTAATGAATATGGATGCAAAAATCCTCAACAAAATACTTGCTGATCTAATCCAACAATACATTAAAAGAATTATAGGCATCATGATCAAGTGGGTTCTATACCAGACATGCAAGGGTGATTCAACACAAGAAAATCAATCAGCATAATATGGCAATGAAAGAGAACATGGATAAATGGGACCTTCTCAAAGTTAAACACTTTTGTGACTCAAAGGACTTCGTCAAGAAGGTGAAAGGCAGCCCATTCAATGGGAGACAGTATTTGGAAACCACATATCTGATAAGGGTTTGATTTCCATTCTATATAAAGAGATCATACAACTCAACAATAAAAGAGCAAGCAATCCAGTTTTAAAATGGGTCAAAGACTTAAGTAGACATTTCTCCAAAAGGGAAATAAAAATGGCCCAAAAGCACATGAAATAATGCTCAATATCACTAGCTACTAGGGAAACGCAAATCAAAACGACAATGAGATATCATCTCACACTGCACAGAGTACCATTACTGAAAAACAGAAAACAACACATGGCAGGAGAGGATGTGGAGAAATAGAAACACCCCTTCACTGTTGGTGGGATTGTAAAATGGTGCACCTCTGTGGAAGATAGTCTAGCAGTTCCTCAGGAAGCTAAATATAGAACTGCCATATGATCCAGCAATTCCTCTACTAGGAATATATCCATAGGAACTGAAAACTGTGACACAAAGAGACATCTGCACACCGCTGTTCATAGTGGCATTATTTGCAATTGCCAAAAGATAGAAACAACACAAGTGTCCATCAACCAAGGAATGGATAAACAAAATGTGGTATATACTTACGATAGAAAGCTATGCTGCAGTAAGAAGAAATGAAATTGGGACACATATGGACAAATCTTGAAAACATTATGTAAAGTGAAATAAGCCAGACACAAAAGGACAAATATTGCATGGTTTCACCAATATGAACTAAATACAAAGAAAAAACAAATGGAGTTAAAACCTAGAGCATAGGTTATTAGGAGCTAAAATTAACAGCTAATTTTCTCTATTAGGAAAGCTAGAGAATAATCTGGGGACTGAATAACACAATGAACTCAAGGGTGAATGAGAATTGTGGTTAATAGTACAAATGCAAGAATGTCCTTCTGTGAACTAGAATGGGTGTACACCACTATTGCAGGGTGATAGAAAGGTGGAGAAGCAAGGGGAAAATACAGTTAATGTAACCTATGTACTATAGTTAACAGCAATACTGTAATATTCTTGCATCAATGCCAAAGATGTACTTTGTTGATAATAGGGGGCTACGGAAAAAAATATGCCACATGTACACTATGGACCATAGTTAATGGTAATAGTCTGATGATATTATCTCAAAATCTGTAACAAATGTTCCACATTGGTGTGGTGTGTTGATGGAGGGATGTCATATGGGATTCTACACATGTGCATGATTGTTTTATAAGTTCACAATTTCTGTAATAAAAATATATTTAAAAAAATAAAAAACACACACAAAAAACCTGAGAGATCCATTTACCCAAAACTCAAGAACACAGGTAAAGGGTTACAGTGGCTGAGTGAGTGCCACATCAAGAAAATGCAGCTTTAAAAACTACATAAATGGGGAGTGGATGTAGCTCAAGTTGTTGAGTGCCTCCTTCCCATGTACGAGGTCCCCGAGTTCGATTCCTGGTACCCCCTAAAAACAAAAACAAATGAAGGAAATAAAAAAGGAAGGCAAAAAATATTTTCAGATAAAAGAGAACTAAAAAATTTCATCTCCACCAGAGCTTAACTATAAGAAATGATAAACAGAGATCCTCAGCCTAAAAGAAAATGACACAGCATGGAAACAATTCACAGAAAGTAATGAAGAACATTGGAAATGATAAATATCTGGGTAAATACAAAAGACTATTATTACTTTTGATAACATGTTGTGGAGGTAATAGTGTATGTAAATATAACTAGAACAACAGGAGCACAAAGGACATAGGGTGGGAAAGATATGGACCTATACAATTGCAAGCTTTCTACATTTTACATGAAGTGGTATAATATTAACTGCTAGCAGACTGGGAAAAAATTAAAGATGTATATTGTAATCCCAGGAAGAACAACAATTAAATGAATAATGAAAAGAAGTACAGCTGAAAAAGCCAACAGGAAAAGTAAAATTAAACTTTAAAAAATTATTCAGGGGAGGAAGTGCAGCTCAGGGGTTGAGTGCCTGCTTCCCATGTATGAGGTCCCAGGTTCAATCACCGGTAACTCCTCCTCAAAAATAAATACAGTTTATGCTTGTTGTCTACGCTCTGTGTCATGTGTCATATGGTAGTCCTATATTTAGCTTCCTGTGGCTCAATTAGTTGACCACCCACCTCCCACATGGGAGGTCCCAGGTTCAGTTCCCAGTGCCTCCTGAAGAAACAAAACCAAACAAGCAAAACAAATGAAAAAGAACCAACTCAGGAAAGCCAATTTGGCTCAGTGGTTCAGCGCTGGCTTCCCACATATGAGGTCCCAGGTACCTACCTACATACCTACGGTTATTCAAATAACAAAAGGGGGGAATGCAGGTAAGGAAGAACATAAAACCAAGAAACTGGGGGGGGGCAGACAGAAATATAACTAAATGGAAGGCACAAACCTACCCATATCAAATCAAACTGTCAAATTATATCAAACCAACTGTCAATGGTTAAATATTCTAAGTAAAAGGCAGAGAATTTCCAACAGAATAAAAAAGCAAGATCCATTTGTATGCTATCTATAAAAGAAAAACTGTAAATATAAAAAAACACACTGGTAGGATGAAAGTAAAAAAGAAGAAAATATATATACCACTCCAATAGTAAGACTAAGAAGAATGGAGTAGCTATATTAATAGTAGATAAAAATATGCCAAGTCAAAAATATTTCATAATGACAAAAGCATCAATTTACCTGGTAGAAATAACAATTACAAACGTGTACGCAGTTAATAAGTGAGTTTCAAAACATACTAAAGAAAAAAATCACAAAATTAAAACAAAGAAAATTTCACAAGTATAGGAGATAACTGTCAACAAATGTCAAAGGCTTGAAAAATACTATCAATCACCTTTACCTAGCTGGTATTTACAAGACAATATGACCAACAAATGCAAATCAATAAATTTCAAAAGAATGAAATCACAAAGTATGTTGTATAAATATGAAAGAATATTTATTTACAATGAGCTTTCTTTCAAAAATGCAAACTTTTAAATTTAAAAAGTATTTTCAACTGAATAATAAAAATTTTAACATATGAATAACTGGGATACAACTAAAGCAGTGCTTAGAGAAATACATGTGCTTAAATGATTATATTAGAAATGAAAATAAAAAGATTGAAAATCAATACTCTAAGCTTCTTGCCTAGGAAAGCAGAAGAAGAGAAAATTAAAGATAAAGAAAACTGAAGTAAATAATAAGGACAATCAGAAAAAATCAATGAAATTGAAAATTAATGAAATATTAAACAGGAAAACAACAGAGAAAAAAATGAAACAAAAAAGCTGACACTATGAAAACATAAATAAAACTGATAAACTCTAGCCAGATTGATCAAGAAAAAGAGAAAATCAAATTAAGAATATCAGGAATGAAACAAGGGACACTGCACTAAAGATTGTACAGTTACTAAAAGGAAACATTATTAAAAGGGTTATAAATAGCAAATCTGACAACTTAGGTGTAACAGACAAATTTCCTGAAGGACAAGTATTACCAAAAGTGACTGAAAAACTAAATAGCCCTGTATCTACTCAAGAAATTGAATCTGTAGTTTAAAAGCTCTCCACAAAGAAAATTCTAGATCCAGATATCTTTACTGGTAAATTCTATCCACCATTTTAGAAAGAAATAATAGCAGCCCTACACACACTTTCAGAAAATAAAAGAGGAGGGAACAGTTCCCAACTCATTTTATGAGGACAGAATTACCCTGATATATAAATTAGACACACAAGAAGAAATTATAGAGTAGCATCACTTACAAAGACACAGAAATCCTTAAAGAAATATTACCAAATCGAAGACAACAAAATATAAAAAGGATAATATATCTGAGTGGGTTTATCCCAAGAACATGTGAAAATCAAACCATGTAATGCACCATAAAATAGACTAAAAAAGGAAATCCATAGAATCTCAACAGATGAAAAATCATTTTACAAAATTCCACACCCATTCATGATAAAAATGTATAGCAAACTAGTAACAGAAGGGAACTTCTTTGACATAAACCTATGAAAACCTATAGCTAATGCCATATTCAATGGTGAAAATTGAATGTTCTCCCCAAAAGAACCAGAACAGGACAAGGATGTCACCTTTATTCAACATTGTACTGGAGATCACAGCCAGTCCAACAAGGCAAGAAAAAGATTAAAGGGCATCTACAGATTAGAAAAGAAAAACTAAAACTTTCTTAATTTGCAGATGGCATGATAATGTATGCAGAAAATCCTAAGAAACAAAGTTACTAGAACTAATAATATAATTTAGCAAGACAGAATACTGGGTCAGTATACTGTATTAGTCAGCCAAAGGAGTGCTGATGCAAAATACCAGAAATCTGTTGGCTTTTATAAAGGGTATTTATTTGGGGTAGAAGCTTACAGTTACAAGGCCATAAAGCATAAGATAGTTCCCTCACCAAAGTCTATTGCCACATGTTGGGGCAAGATGGCTGCCGAAGTCTGCCAAGACTTCAGGCTTCTTGGGTTTCTCTCCAGGCTCAGCTGCTGTGCTCTCTCCACAAGGCCAGCTGCAGACTATCAGGCAAACGGCTCTGCCTCTCTCCCCGGGGCTTCTGCTGTGTCTAAGGAGCTGTTTCTATTCATGTGTGTTCACTTCCCAGGTTCCATTTCAAAAACTCAGCATCAAAACTCCAACTCACTCCTCTGCTCTGCTGTGTAGTTTTATCTGTGAGTCCCCGCCCTAATCATGATTTAATCATGTCCAGGTCCAGACCAGTTTACAAACATAATCCAATATCTATTTTTGGAATTCATAAACAATGCCAAACTGCCACATATACGATAATCAATTGTGTTTCTATATAATAGCAATAATTAGGAAACAGATTCTAAATTTTATTTGGAAAGGCATGGGACCTAGAAAAAACAAAACCATTTGAAAATAACACAGAACTTATACAGTTGGATTTCAAGACTACAGTCGCCAAAACAGTGTGGTAATTGCTTTAAAATATACATGTGGATCACTAGAACAGAATAGAGGATCCAGAAACAGACACAAAATTAAGAGGTCAACTGATTTTTGTCACATTGAAATGGTAATTCAATTTGATAGGACAGTCTTTTGCATAAATGATGCTGAAACAGTTGGCTATCTATTCAGAAAGAAATGAACATTGCTGTTTATCTGACACGAGAAATAGCTTTAAATGTATCATAGACCAAAATGTAAGTGATATGGCTACAGAACTAGAAAAAAGCAGAGGAGAAAATCTTTATGATCTTGGGGTAGGCAAAGATTTCTTAACAGAACACAAAAGGCACAAAGAACAAAGTGAATAAATGGACTTCATGAAAATTAAAAACATTTATTCTTTAAGAGGCACAATTAGGACATCCAAAAGGCAAGTCACAGACTATGAGTAAATACTTCCAAAACATATATCTGCAATCAGTTTTTATCCAGAATATGTAAAGAATCCATACAACTCAATTAAGAAGACAACAAACCAATTTAAAAATGGTTAAAATATTTGAAGAGGTAATTCACAAAAGAAGGTGTATAAAAGACCAATAGCACATACATGACGTTCAACATCACTAGTCATCAGAGAAACAAATTAAAACCAAAATGAGAAACCACTACTCACCTACTAGTATGGCTAAAGTAAAAAGAATGACCATACTGAATGCTAGCGAGAATGTACAACAATTAGAAATCTCAAACATGACTAGTTGGAATGTAAAATGGTTCAGCCACCTTCGAAAACAGTTTGCCAAATAAACCTACACTTGCAGTGGTGACCCAGCATTCCCAAATCCTAGGTATACCAAGAGAAATGAAAATCTTTGTCTGTACAAAGACAATGTTCACAGCACTTTTTTCATATAACCAAAAGGTGGGAACAACCCAAATATCTATCAACTAATGAATGGAAAAATTGTGGCATATCAATTTTATGAAATAGCAACATACAAAATTAAAAGGAATACAATGTTGATTGATAAACATGACAACATAGATGAATCACAAAAATAGCATGCTAGTAGCAATGCTTCAGTATTTGTACATCAACTGTAACAAATGTACCACCTGCATATAAAATGTTATTAATAGGGGAGAGTGGAAAAGGGGGAGGGTGTGGGGTATATGGGAATCCTCTATATTTTCTATGTGACTTTTCTGTAACTTAAAGCTTCTTTAAAGATATAATGGAAAAATCGGGGCAAATGGACACTGGGAGAATATACAGAAGATTTGTCACTGTACATACAAGACAACAGATTGTACAGTGATGAAAGAATGTTTTAAAAATTTTTATATTATTTCATTTTTTAAATTTTTTTTGTATTTTATTTGTTATATTTAAAACTACTATTATCTCATTTTCTTATTAAATTTATTTGGCTATTTTGTTGGCTTTGTACCATAGAAGGGTCACAGCTGTGGCAGGGAAGGATCACTAGTGCGGGGTATTGGTGATGCGGAGCTGTGTGGGGAAGGGAGCACCTGGGCATGCTTCTAAGGCATATGAATATGTTCTAGTGTACATGGGGCATTGATTCAGTGGGTGGAGACGGACACAATATCCAAAAGAATACTGAATCCCTATCCTGGGGAGTCCTGCTACCTTCTCTAACAGAACGGCAAGAAGTTCCTGAGTACAAGGGCAGTGCTGAGTGAAGGAAGATGGACCATTACGCCAGGCTCTTGATATTGATGATTGTACTTATGAACCTTTTCTTGTGAAATTGAAACTTAGCCTAGTATTATATACTGCCCAAGAGTTACCTCATGAAAGCCTCCTTGTTGCTCAAATGTGGCCTCTAAGCCAAACTCAGCATATAAATGCACTGCCTTCTTCTCTCCTCTCCTCCCCCCAGCCATGGGAGCATGTCAAGGCACAACACTTGCACAACACTTAATGTGGAGCTGCAACACCTACTGTCCAGTTCACTGGACTCACCCAGGACAACGAATAAGGAGATGATGATGGACAATGCCCATCCCAAGGAACAGAGAGTGTCTGCAACTGCAAGCAAGATAGTTCCATCCATCTGCCCCATGGGACCTAAGCCCCTCTCAATTAGAAACAGAGTGGGCATGACCATCCCAAAATCCTCAAGATTGGGGAATGAACAATGGACTAAAGTAGACTTATTATTATTCTAGCAATGGAAGAACTTGCATCATTGATATAAAAGCAGTGGCCACCAGAGGTTCTGAGGGGAAGGAGAGGGAACAACAGATGCATTTTCAGTATATTGGAATTGTCCTGCATGACACTGCAATGAAGGATACAGGCCATTATATATTTGCTACAAAATTGTGTGGGATAGAGTGTAAACTATAATATAAACTATAGTCCACGGTTAGTAGCAATGCTTCAATATGTGCTCATCAATTGTAACAAATGTACCGCACACTAATGAAGGATGTTGTTAATATGGAAAAGTGTGGGAGGGGGAGGAGGTGGGGCATACGGGAATACCCTATATTTTTTACGTAACATTTATGCAATCTAAAGCTTCTTTAAAAATAAGAATAATTTTTTAAAAAACATGCTAAGTGAAAGACACGAAAAACAAAGAGATGCACACTGTGTGAATTCAGTTATATGACATTCTAGAAAAGACAAAACTAGAGAGATAGAAAACACTTAAGTGGTTGCCTCGGACCAGGGGTCACAAGTGGGAATCAAATGGAGAGGGGTGCAATGGAAAAGTTCTGCATCTTGCTTATGGTAATGATTAAACAACACTATATAATTACTGAAACTCAGCAAACCATACACTTAAAATAATATGTTACACCTCAAAAAAGCTGGAGGGGAAAAAAAACAACAACAACAAAAAAACCATGAGATATTTTTGTGAAGCTAGACAAGTTAATTATAAAGTTTATTTGGAAAAATAAGCAACCAAGGACAACCAGGAAAACCTTAAAAACAAGAACAATGTTCAAAGAGTGACCTACTCCTTTTGTGTACTAATTATAAAAACCCTATAACTAAAACAATGTGGTATTAGTTCATGAATAGATAAGACTAGTGAAACAGACCAGAAAACCCATAAGTAAACAGAACTGCATATGAAAATTCAGCATACAATTAAGGCAACATCTCAAATTAGTGGAGGGAAAGATGGATTTTTTAAATATATTGTGTCAAGGATAAGTAGCCATATGGACAAAAATAAAAGTACATGTTCCTCACACTATATACATCAAGGATAAATCCCAAAAAGATCAGAGATTTAATGTAAAGAATAAAACAAGTATTAGAAGACAATATGGGTGAATTTCTCTAATACCTGGGAGTGAGAGAAAAACAGGTAAACTTGACTACATAGAAATAAAAAAATTTCTTGCATGGGCAAAATCTAACAACCAAACACATAAAACCAAAGTACAACAAATGGCAAACTGGGTAATAACACCGGCAATTTATATCCAGATAAACAATAAATACATAGTGTATCCATATAAAAGAGAAAAACAATGTTCCAATAGAAAAATGAATGAGAGATAAGAACAAATATTTCAAAGAGAAAGAAACACAATGGTCTTTAAACTTTAAAAAAAAAAAAAAAAAAATCACTCACAATTAAGAAAATGCATATTAATATACGAAGAGTTATTTCTCAACTCTCAGACTGGCAAAAAGCCTCCTGACATGTACTTTCTGGGAAAGACCATGAGTAAAACAAGTACTAACATGCATTGTTGAAAGGAATGCAAAATGGTTAAATCCCAAAAGAGTGGCATTTATCACTTACGCTTCCTTCCATCCAGCAATCCCACTCATAGGAATTTATACCACAAAATCTCTAACAAAAATATGAACCAAGGCTTTGACTAGACTATTCACTGCAGCACTATTTATAAATAAACTATGGAGTAAATCTTTATGACCTTGTGTTAGGCTAAGATTTCTTAGGTACAACACCAAAAACACAAGAGATAAAAGAAAAAATGGATAAATTGGACTTTATCAAAATTAAAAATTTTAGCACTACAAAACCTATCATCAATAAACTGAAAACACAAGCCGTTGATATAGTTTATCAATTATATATCTGATAAGGGACTATATCCTGAACAAAGAACTCTTACAACTCAATAATGGGAAAAAAAAAATTTTTTTTTAACGGACAAAGGGTTTGAATAGGCATTTCACAAAGACATACAAATAGCTAATACACCCAAGAAAAGATGTTCAACATCATTAGTCATTAAGGAAATGCAAATCAAAGCTATAATAGGATGCTACTTCATATGCACTAAAATGGCTATACTCAAAAAGCAGATAATTACAAGTGCTAAGAGGATGTGGAGAAATTGGAATCCTCCATACATTCCTGGTAAGAATGTAAAATGGTGCAGCCAGTTTGGGCACGTTCTCAAAAATGTTAAACATAGATTTACCCTACAGCCCAGCAATTCCATTCCCAGGTATATACCCAAGAGAAATGAAAACATATTTCCACGCAAAAACTTGTACACAAATGTTCATAGCAGCATTATTCACAATAGCCAAAAAAACAAAATAAAACAAAAAACTGGAAATAATCCAATGCCCATCAACTGATGAATGGGTGTATTAGTCAGGGTTCCCTCAGGAAACAGAATCAACAGGAGATACCTGTCAATAATATAAGATTTTATAAGAGTCTCTCACGCGACCGTGGGGATGCACAAGTCCAGGTTCCGCAGGCAGGCTGCAAACCAGGGGCTCCGATGAAAGTCCAATAAAAGGTCCTAATGAGTTTCTGGGAGAAGTTGGCTGTCCAAGGACGAGCTGGGAAATTCTCTCTGAATGTTGAAATCACTTCCCCTTTTAAGGCATTTAACTGATTGGATAAAAGTGTCACCCACTGATGATGCAATCTCCCTGACTGATGCAAATGTAATCAGCCATCCATGCAGTAAACTCACTGGTGATCTAAGTCCATAAATGCTCTTTTATTACAATTAGCCCAGTGCTTGCTGGAACAAACACCTGGACACAATTACCTGGCCGAGTTGACACAATTAGCCTAACTATCAGAATCCACCCCTTGTCAACTAGGCAGTCATACACATTACCCTAAACCATACTTAGTCTCTAAGTACAATAACAGACAAGCATATTTCCGCCTAACAACGTTCAACTCCCCTGCGTACAACTGGAAACACATTAATTCCCCACAGAATAGGGTGCAAGTCCTTGGATAATATTCACTCTTAAACTTGACATCCTTAAATATTATGACGTGGAATTAATACTCATAACGAAACAAGGAAGAAGGGTTCATGACTATTACAGTCCTCGTTTCTGTAACTGGTCACATGGTCGAAGTTCATGTTTATCACTACCTTCTTTCACTACCCATTCCATGTTCCTGTTACCTTCAGCAAGCACTTCAGCTGGCCGTGGTTCTTTGCCTGGTGGGGTGACTCAAACTTTCATTCCCGAAGATTCTGGGCCATTGTTAGTCCTGCTTGAATTGGTTTGTTGCAATTTTCCACTGACTTTAATCACAGGGCATGGCAGGACTAGGAGATACCCTAGAGGATCTCCTGCATTCTAGGCAAACTCTCCTTTACCCCCATTATATAGATGTAGTCCTATTTCCCCTTGATAGTCAGGATCAATCACCCCAGCCAGTACAGTAATCTCTTCTTTGTCTGTTGATTCACAGGTAAAAGAAGCCTAAAGTGGCCAGGTGGCAGTCTTAACTTCCAGTTCAATGGAATCATTGTTGTGTTCCCTGGTGACAGCACTCCTGCTTTTGGGACTAAACCCTGTAGACCAGCAGAGCTTAAGGTTGCAGGGCCAGGAAGCAAAAATTTTCCTAGTGGGTCACTAGGGATAATAGTGAGTGGTGCCACTCCCATTTCCACCCCTTGATTCCTGGACCCATGAATCCTGGTTATGGGAGAAACAGCACCATAGAGAGGACGCTGATTCAGAGCATACACAAGCCTCCTGGAGAACACTGCCCCAGCCCTGCAAGGTATTGCCACCTAGTTGGTGCCGTAATTGAGTCTTCAAAAGGCCATTCCACCATTCTATTAATCTAGCTGCTTCAGGGTGATGGGGAACATGGTAAGACCAGTGAATTCCATAGGCATGTGCCCATTCCCACACATCATTTGCTGTGAAATGGGTTCCTTGATCAGAAGCAATGCTGTGTGGAATGCCATGGCAGTAGATAAGACATTCGGTAAGTCCACGGATGGTAGTTTTGGAAGAAGCATCGCGTGCCAGAAATGCAAACCCATAGCCAGGGTATGTGTCTATTCCAGTTAAAACAAATCGCTGCCCCTTCCATGGTGGAAGTGGCCCAATGTAGTCAACCTGCCACCAGGTAGCAGGCTGGTCACCTCGAGGAATGGTGCCACAGCAGAGAGTGTGGGTCTCTGCTGCTGGTAGATTGGGCATTCAGCAGTGGCTGTAGCCAAGTCAGCCTTGGTAAGAGATAGTCCATGTTGCTAAGCCCATGCATAACCTCCATCCCTACCTCCATGGCCACTTTGTTCATAAGCCCACTGGGCAATGACAGGAGTGGCTGGGGAAAGAAGCTAAGCATTAGCCACAGAGCGGGTCATCTTATCCATTTATGAAACTCTTCCTCTGCTGAAGTCACCCTCTGGTGATCATTCACGTGGGACACAAGTATATTCATGTTTTTTGCCTACTCGGAAAGGTCTATCCACATAGGTCTTCCCCAGACTTCCTTGTCACCAATTTTCCAATCATGTTCCTTCCAAGTCCCTGACCATCCAGCCAAACCATTGGCAACAGCCCATGAATCAGTGTACAAACGCACCTCTGGCCACTTCTTCTTCCAAGCGAAATGAACAACTAGATGCACTGCTCGAAGCTCTGCCCACTGGGAGGATTTGCCCTCACCGCTATCCTTCAAGGATGTCCCAGAAAAGGGCTGCAGTGCGGCAGCTGTCCACTTTCGAGTGGTACCTGCCCATCGTGCAGAACCATCTGTAAACCAGGCCCGAGTTTTCTCATCCTCAGTCAACTGATTGTAAGGGACTCCCCAAGAGGCCAAAGCTGTGGGCTGAGAAAGAGAAGGTAACATGGCAGGGGTGGTGACCATGGGCATTTGGGCTACTTCCTCATGTAACTTACTTGTGCCTTCAGGACCTGCTCAAGCCCTATTCCGTATATACCACTTCCACTTTATTATGGAGTGCTGCTGCGCATGCCCAACTTTATGGTGTGGTGGGTCAGACAATACCCAGCTCATGATAGGCAACTCAGGTCTCATGGTAACTTGATGGCCCATGGTTAAGCGTTCAGTCTCTACGAAGGCCCAGTTGTAAGCCAAAAGCTGCTTCTCAAAAGGGTAGTAGTTATCTGCAGAGGATGGCAAGGCTTTGCTCCAAAATCCTAAGGGTCTGCATTGTGATTCCCCTATAGGGGCCTGCCAAAGGCTCCAGACAGCATCTCTATTTGCCACTGAAACTTCCAGCACCATTGGATCTGCTGGATCATATGGTCCAAGTGGTAATGCAGCTTGCACAGCAGCCTGGGCCTGTCGCAGGGCTTCCTCTTGTTCCAGTCCCCAATCAAAACTAGCAGCTTTTCGGGTCACTCAGTAAATGGGCTGGAGTAGCACACCCAAATGAGGAATGTGTTGTCTCCAAAATCCAAAGAGGCCAACTAAGCTTTGTGCCTCTTTTTTTTTTGGTCGTAGGAGGGGCCAGGTGCAACAGCTTATCCTTTACTTTAGAAGGGATATCTCAACAGGCTCCACACCACTGGACACCTAGAAATTTCACTGAGGTGCAAGGACCCTGTATTTTTGATGGATTTATCTCCCATCCTCTCTCACGCAAATGCCTTACCAATAAATCTAGAGTCTTTGCTACTTCAGTAGGTCCTATCAACATGATATCATCAATATAATGGACTAGAGTGTGATGTCTCATGGGAGCGAGAGACAGTCAAGGTCCCTGTGGACAATATTATGACATAGGGCTGGAGAGTTGATATACCCCTGAGGCAGGACAGTGAAGGTATACTGCTGGCCTTGCCAGCTAAAAGCAAACTGTTTCTGGTGGTCCTTACTAATGGCAATTGAGAAAAAAGCATTTGCCAGATCAATAGCTGCATACCAAGTACCGGGGGAAGCGCTGATTTGCTCAAGCAATGATACCACATCTGGGACGGCAGCTGCAATTGGAGTCACCACCTGGTTAAGTTTACGATAATCTACTGTCATCCTCCAAGATCCATCTGTTTTCTGCACAGGCCAAATAGGAGAGTTGAATGGGGATGTGGTGGGAGTCACCACCCCTGCATCCTTCAAATCCTTGATAGTGGCACTAATTTCTGCAATACCAACAGGAATTCAGTATTGCCTTTGATTTACTATTTTGCTAGGCAGGGGCAGTTCTAGAGGCTTCCACTTGGCCTTTCCAACCATAATAGCCCTCACTCCACAAGTCAGGGATCCAATGTGGGGATGCATTCTGGAACTGGGGAGATAACCACAGAATGGGTCCGGGGACTCACTGGACCCACTGTGAGATGGACCTGAGCTAAAACTCCATCAATCACCTGACCTCCATAAGCCCCTACTCTGACTGGTGGACCACAGTGACATTTTGGGTCTCCTGGAATTAATGTCACTTCTGAGCCAGTGTTTAACAATCCCCAAAATGTCTGATCATTTCCTTTTCCCCAATGCACAGTTACTCTGGCAAAAGGCCATAGGTCTCCCTGGGGAAAGGTGGAAGGAAGATTTAACAGTATAAATGTTTGGCAGTTTAAAAGGATCCTTCCCCAAGGGGACCTGGCCTTCTCCTCATTCAAGGGGCTCTGGGTCTGTAAACTGTCTCAAGTCTGGGAATTGATTAAGGGGCCGTGATACTCTGCGCCTGTAATTTGAGTTAGGATTTTGTTCACTTGACCTAGAACTCTTCTGCTTATACAGATCCAGAAGAAACTTAGTAGACGCCCATGTATTTCACTTCTAGGTACCCCATGATCTATTAGCCAATGCCATAACTCCATGCGACTCCGACTATTCTGTGTGCTGTTTTGAATCTGTCTTTCATTGCGGTAGCCATACCTACCTTGCCTTTGGCGATTAACTGCTGATACTTGACTTTTACCAGACCGAGATCCGATCATCCCCATAATGTTTAAGGATTCCAATTCCATTACAGCCCTCCCTACAGTAATATCTGGACTGCAAAGAACAACTACAGAGCTCTTCAGAGAAGATGGAGTTAGTCTTACAAATTTATTCCTCACAGTCCTGGTTAAAGGTGTGTCCTCTGGACATTCCTGGGGTGGGTGAGCAGGTCTCAAAAGGTAAATCCATTCTAGCATTCCAATCTCTCTAAGCCTTTGAATCCCCTCGCCTACTGTATACCAGGGCAAATCGGGCATCTCAACATCAGACATGCCAGGCCATTGTTTGGTCCATGCTTCAGTCAGCCACCCAAACAAACTGTTAGAGCCCTTTCTAACCACTCAAGCTGCAGAGTTGAATCCAGAATTTCTGCTTAGTGGGCCCATATCAATAAATTCAGCCTGATCCAACTTTATATTCCTTCTACCATTATCCCATACCCTTAGTATACATTCCCACACATATTCCCCTGATTTTTGTCTATATAAGTTGGAAAACTCATGCAGTTCTTTCAGAGTATATAGTGTACTTCCTCATGGGTCACACTTGTATTTCATCTTTGGGGGCTTGTTGTCTAGTAATGGGTCTGGAAGACAAGAGGGGTGGGGGTGTGGGTAAGGAGAAGGAATAGAGATGTCTTGCAGACTACTGACCTCAGGGCATTCCTTTGCATTTTCTTCTGGTGAGATAGGATTAATCTCTTCAGGCAGGGGTTAGAAGGCAGATTCCTCAGGGCAGACTGGAAGTTGGGAAGTGCATGCTGGAATTTGGCTGATACCTGCCTCAGGGCTAGGAGGAGGTCCAGACTCCCTGGGGCAGGCCAGAGGCTGAGCAATGCAGGCTTCCATTAGGCTGGTACCCACCTCAGGGCTGGAAGGAAGTCCGGACTCCCTGAGGCAGGCTGGAGGCTGGATGATACAAGGTTGACAAGGTGTGGTCTCCACAGGGCAGGCCATTGCAGGTTTATCTGGTAAAGTCTCAGCAGAATTTAGGGTTCCAATGTCCCCACCAATATTATCATCATCCCATATGTCTCGTCCCAATCCTCAGGGTTCCACTCCTTTCCAATCAATGCCTTCACTTTAATTGCAGAAACCCTGCAAGGTTGAGATTTTAGTTTCCTCTGTAATTCTGCTACTCGTACAGAGTCTGTGTTTGATTCTCAGATATCTCAAGTCTGTGGCTACAGGAGACAAGATTTTTCTTTCAAGGCTCCCGTAGGACTGTTAGCAACCTCTTTCATTATTGGAAAGGGAGTCATTAATACCCTTGAGTCCAATTAGAGTAGAGAGCCAATTATAAAACTCCCAGAACCACCTCAGACATCCCATGTTGAAGACTCTGTTCCTCAAGAACCACTCTCAGTACCAAACTGTATTAGTCAGGGTTCTCTCGGGAAACAGAATCAACAGGAGATATCTGTCAATAATATGAGATTTTAAAAGAGTCTCTCACGCAACCATGGGGATGCACAAGTCCAGGTTCCACAGGCAGGCTGCAAACCAGGGGCTCCAATGAAAGTCCAATGAAAGGTCCTTGATGAATTTCTGGGAGAAGTTGGCTGTCCAAAGATGAGCTGGGAAATACTCTCTGAATGTTGAAATCACTTCCCCTTTTAAGGCATTCAACTGATTGGATAAAAGCGTCATCCATTGCTGATGGAACCTCCCTGATTGATGCAGATGTAATCAGCCATCCATGCAGTAAACTCACTGGTGATCTAAGTCCATAAATGCTCTTTTATTACAATTAGCCCAGTGCTTGCTGGAACAAACATCTGGACACAATTACCTGGCCGAGTTGACACATTAGCCTAACCATCACAATGGGTAAATAAAATGTGGTATAGGCTAATAAAAAGGAATGAAGTACTGATACATACTACAACATGGATGAACCTTGAAAACATATATATACCAACCGAAAGAAGCTACTCATAAATGACCACATATTGTATGATTCCATTTATATGAATATCCAGCAAAAAGGCAAATCTATAGAGGCACAAAGTAAGTTAGTAGTTGCCAAGTTGCCAGGAGTGGGCACAAGGTTTCTTGGGCGTGCGCGGG
>JAKSZT010054419.1:4054071-4151833 GCA_026826555.1 Tolypeutes matacus | reverse complement strand
TAAATAAATAAATAAATAAATAAATAAATAAATAAATAAATAAATAATCTGGGGCCTCCCTATTCAGAGTCTGCCATGGTTAACAATCATCAAATATACAGGAGTTCAGGAATGCAAAACCATGAAATCAAAGCTCAGACCTGCACTTGAACAGACTTAAACAACTTGACCTTCCTCAGAAACCAAAACTGATGAAAGATTAAGACTTTTCAAGTCTACTCCAGAATATATAGATGTTTTGTTCTCACAGGAGACATCACTTTCAAGAATGGCTAATAACTAAAATACCTCAAAGAGCAAAGAACTACTTCTTTTGTGATGCTTCCTTTCATATAAGCAACAAAAACACCCACCTCACAAATACCTTCCTCTTAGGGCTACCTCCAACTCAATTCCAAGATAGGGTATTCCATACCCCTAGATCTATCACAAGGCATAAAATGCTCTGGAAACAATTAAAGTAGTTCCTCTCAGCCTAAAAATTTAGGTGAAGTGGGAGTAAAAAGATAAACTAAAAGTTTTATATGCATATTAGAATTGGTGGAAAGAAACTTAAAAAAAAAATGAGCAAACCCCATCCCAGACCAATAAAATCAGAATCTCTTACGGTGGGGACTAAGTACTTATAAACTTCCTAGATGATAACATAAGGGAATGTTATTTTTCTGTTCATCAGCTTGAGAAGGACTTTTAAAGTTTTGTTTTAAGGTACAGGGGCTAAAATAAGGAGGACTAGGGTAAAAACTATTTGAGAAGCAATTTGAGAAGCAATTAGCTCCCTAAATTCCCTCACTTGCTCCCTGATGCCACTGGCACTGACACTAACACACAATACACACACACACCCCTAACTAGTCACTCTTCTTTAGGCAATCTTACCAAATAGATACAGCCAGACAGATTCTCCAACAAAAAGGTCATGTAGCATGCATGCAATTCCAAGACCCCCACCCCACATGGTCAGAGGGTTCCAAAGGTCAGTTCTCATTCCTCCGATCTTAAATATGAATAGACAGCTAAGAATTACCAGACTCTTAAAGAAAGACTCTAACCAAGAAAATAGAAGAAACTAACACCAACAGAAAAAAAGCAACCAAAAGAATAAGAAAAGCAGACTATATTTCAAAAACTTTTTACTAGTCTTATTCTTAAAATAAGGGAAGTTACTGCCTTCATGGTTGGGGAGGGGGACACAAATAGGATGGTCTAAGAAAAAATAAAATTCAGAGAACAAAATATTCTAGGATAAAGTAATAATTCAATAGAGGAGTTTAAATAAAATGTCAGAAGTCTCCCAAAAAAATTAAAGAGAGAAAAACAGAAAATAGCAGAAAATTAGAGAACCTATCCTAGAAGTCTAACATATGAAGAATAGAGCTCCATGAAGAGACAAATAATAAAAGGAAAGAAAAAAGTTCAAAAAATAATTTCAGAAAAATTCCCAGAAAATAAAGACATGAGTTGTTTGAAAGGACCTATAATAGATGAGCCATTCTAGAAATGAGGCAATGGAAAAATGTTTTCAAATTTCTGAAGGAAAATTATTTCCAACCTAGAATTATATATCCACTCAAAATATCAATCAGTTATGTGGGTAGAATAAAGTTACTTTCAGATATACAAAACTTTAAAATAAACATATCTCCCAGGTACCTTACTTCAGGAAGATATTGAAGAACACACTCCTCTAAAAGGTGAGTATACATTTAGCCCATCCATATTGGGGGGTTAGGGGCACGGCACCCCTACGATCTGGAAAATCCACGTAAAAATTTTTGGCCCTCCCTTCCCACCAGAGAAGTCTGAATTTTTTCTTTCACTGTGGAGAACCAGGAACTTTGTCCAGCGCCCCACCCCCACCCCAGCTTCCGCAAGCGCAAGCTCTCTGAAAATGGCGGGTTAATCTTTCTTTTTGACTGCTTCTGTCACATCCTGCCCAAGGGTGGCTAATTTCACTGATGAATTAACCACTAAGCACCCTCCCAGACCCAAAACTCTCCCCTCCTTTTCCTTTTCCTTATACTTATTTCTAATATTTCTAAAGTACACTTTTTCTGGGCCTCTCTCTATTCCAGTCCCCCAAGTGGGCTTTTCTTCTGCTTGCCTGGGCTAGGATTCCTGACTCAGTTGCCACCCCCTTCCCCTCCTTTCCTATTCCGCATTGTCTTTCTGAAACTGAACCCCTCCTGGAGAGTCCCTTTACCCTTGCCCAGACTCCTGGCCTAGTACACACTCAGCATAGGCCTTGGCCCCTGCACACCACTCCCTCCTCCTTTCCAGGCACAGGAAAGGATCATTGCTACCTACCCCCACCCATCCCCACTGTTTAATTTCTTATGCTGACCCATGATATATTAAAACCAGGATGGGGAAAGTCACCAATGTGGAAAGGATAAACTATTTGCCATTTAACCAAGAATGGTGTTCCCAAACATTTTAATATCAACCCACAATCAGCCAACTTCGAAAGCTCAGATATTTTATTACATTTTTAAAATTTAATTTAACTTTTTTTTTTTTTTTTTTGGCTAAAGTTTTTTTTAGGTTCCACGGGGCCAGGGATTGAACCCTGGACCTCGTATGTGGGAAACCACTGCCCAACCACTGAGCCACATCGGTTCCCAGCTCAGGTCTTTTTAATCCTTAGAACCAATTTTAGTTACGGACAGACTTTCAACTATTTTTTCATAATTATTTTCTGAGTTTTACTTTGTTTTTAAATGAGCTCAGTTAGTCTCTGAAGTGAATTAAAGGGATTATAGAAAACTAAGAATGTACTAACAAAGGAGCTAGGTCTAAAGAAATAAATGGAAAAGAAAACAATGACAGAAATTTTAAATTATTATAACAATTTAAGGGTTCTGTAATCTTTCTCATACATTCTCTTTATTTTGCTCTTTACCTCATAGAAGTAAGAAGAGGAGAGAAAACAAACAAGGAAATTATCAAGGATAAAAGAATCACCTATACAACTGAGAAAGGGTGCTAAACATAGTCATCTCTTAACTTCATAATTGTGTTGTACCATTGTACTAGTCTGCCAAAGGGGTGCTGATGCAAAGTACCAGAAATCTGTTGGCTTTTATAGGGGGTATTTATTTGGGGTAAAACCTTACAGTGTCCAACTCAAGGTTGCTTTCTCACCAAAGTCAGTTGCCACGTGTTGAAGCAAGATGGTTGCTGATCTCTCCCCTCTGGGCTTCCTTTCTCTCAGCTGTAGGCTATCATAGGGCTTGTCTCTCAGGGCTTCCTCTCTCTCCTGGCATAGTTTCTTTCCAGGCTTTCTAAATCAGTCTTGGCTCTCTTCCCAAGATCAGATGTAAGCTATCAGGCAAATGGCTCACTTCTCCCCAGGGCCCCAGGATCAAAAATGACAGCACTCTCTCTCTTCACTTGTGTCTTCTTGAATGAGTGTGTTTATATCAGCCCACCAAGGGGTGGCTCAACCTGAGTTACGCCTTACCGAGGTAGCCCAATCAGAAGCCCTAAATTGAATTTATCAAGTAAACTTAATCAGAGGCCCCTCATTGAATTTAATACAATCAAAGGGTATCACACCCAGAGGAAAAGATTCGTTTACAATCTATTCTCTTTTTGGGATTCATAAAATAATCTCAAACTGTCACATACCATATTTCATATATGAAAATGCAAAATTAAATGATAATGGTAATACCTAGTAGTGGTAATGGAAATATCCAATTGTGGCAAGAATTCAAGAAAACAAGGAGTTTCACACTAATATGTAAGTAAAAACTGGGAAAACCTTTTGACAGGATAATTTAGCACTAACTTGTCAAAAGTTTAAAAGAATACAAATTCTTTCACTCTACCTCCAAGGAAAATAATATAATCATGGATGTGTGCAAAGATTTGGCTAGAAGGATAGACAACATAAGTTATATTAATAGCAAAAAAACAAAAAAAAACAAACAAACAACAACAAAAAAAAGCAATCTATATGCCCAGCTGTTCAACCTACATGAGACATTACAGGAAAGAGAAATGTAATAAAAGTGTGTTTTTGAGATGGAAAGAGTAATAGAGTTTAATTCAACTTTTAAACATTGAAAATATTTATACTAATAGGAAAATGTTAAGATTTGCCTCTAGATGGTAAAATACTAATGGGTCATTAATGCATTCACGTAATATTGAAGTACTAAGTGTCTAGCACCAAAGCAGATGCAGTGAAATATAGAACAAAACATGGCTCCAATTCTCATGCTGTTTCCCTTTTTCAGTTACATGTATTCTAATGTATTTTTTAAAACAATGAACATATTATTTGTGCAAATAGTAAAATAAATGCAGTTTTTGGTGTTAAAAGTAGGGGGTGGTCAATATCAAGTGGGAGCCAACAGAGAGGCAGCAGGATATAGTAAGAAAAGATGTGGCTTTAGGGATACCTGAGTTCCAATTCTGGCCTCGTCAACTTCCTAACAAAGAGACCATGACATCAAGTCACTTAATCCAAATTATTTCCTTACAGTTCAAAAGCAGCCTCAAAAGTTTTTCAGTAAAAGAGTAAGGCACACGTGAAGAATAAAAAGAGAAGTCCAAAACCATATATAAGATTAGTTCAGACTTAAGGAAAGATATAGAGAAATAGTCTGAGGAAGTAGACAGGGTCAAGAGAAAGGTTTAGAAGGTGACAGACTTTAGTATTCTTAGAAATAGTACAGTTCTGAGTTTAAATTGTCAGAAAGAAAGGCAAGGGGAACAGATGTGGCTCAAGTGGTTGGGCATCTGTCTCTCATATGGAGAGACCTGGGTTCGATCCCCGGGACCTCCCGGTAAAAATAAAGAAAAATATAGAAGGCGTGCGGGCCACCAGGCCCCGTGCACAGGTATGCTGCCAGGCTCTGCCGAGACATGCAGCATGATGATGACATAACAGGAGAGAGACACAAGGGAGAGCCAAGAGTAGACGCACCAAAAAACCAGGAACTGAGGTGGCGCAGGCTATAGGGTGCCTCTCTCCCACATCAGAGTTTCCCAGGATCGAATCCTGGTAAAGACAGGAGGAGAACGATAAGAAGAGAGGAAGAGAGGACAGGAAACAGACACAGAAAATTGCCCAGCGAATGGACACAAAAACAGCAAAAACGGGGGGGGAAATGGATAAAAGTAAATAAATAAATCTTTAAAAAAAAAAAAAAAGAAAGAAAGAAAGGCAAGGACGAGAAAGGAAGGCGGGGAAGAGAGAGAGGTAGAGAGAAGAGTGTGTACCTTGGGTCAAATCCATGACAAAAAATTATGTCAGATCCATGACAGAACAGAGGTGAAAAGAAACAAACTAGGTAAAGGATGATAGCTTTGCCAGGAAAAAGGACACCTCTTCTTTAGAATTAGGTGAAACAGAAATGGAAATAAGGGAAAGATTTAAAATTGAATCTATATTCCTATCCTATGTACAAACTGCAGGCAGAACTCAGCATTTCTCTTTTCATCCCTGGAAGTTAGCCCAGTATGTAACAATATAAGCAGTAGGTTACCAGCTAGGGGATGAGTCTATGCATGGGAGGAGAGGAAGGGAAGGAAGAAAAGACAAATCTGTTGGTGGCACTGTCATCTTTAGGCCAAACAGGTTATGGTTGCCAAAGGTTATTATGGCAATAGATTTGTTCTGCTTTCTTGAGTCTAAAATGAAAAGTTGTATTTATACTTCAGGATATATGATAACTCAGAGAGTTTATATTAACATTGTTTGGTTGTATATAAATAACTGATGCTCTCTCGCACCTTTCTCCCTTTCAAATATATGGTTGCCTAAAATACAACTCCCCTTAGATGTATTATTAATAAATATTAACATTTGAAAATCCCTCTGGTCAGCATCCACAACAGACCTTTGTTCCCATGCTCCCTTCTCTCCACATGTTTGAAAAGATATAAGATTATAGAAGCTAGGAGACAGGAAGTAAGAAAAGCAAAGAAACAAACAATCCTTTTATTCCTATATCAGTATCTTCAGTGAGGTCTTCAAATCAAACTAATGCATCTACTGAAATCTCAGATTTACTACTTCTTTGTCATTACTAATATAATATACTCCTGAGGTCCTTTTTTTTTTTTTTAAGATTTTATTTATTTATTCATTTATCGCCCCCCTTGCTGCTTGTGCTCGCTGGGTCAGCTAACCACTCCGTGCAGGCGGGCTTGCCCTCACCAGGAGGCCCCGGGAACCGAACCCGGGGCCTCCCACGTGGCAAACGGGAGCCCTACTGACTGAGCCACAGCTGCTTCCCTGAGGTCCTTATTATCTTGCAACTAGCTTACTATAAGAGACTCCAAATAGGTTTTATTCCTCTTCACATTCGTTCTATGTGTTTTGCCACCTGCTGTCTAGCCTGTCATATCAATTCTATAAACCAAAGGCATGAGGAAGAAGAATTAGCATGGATACAAGTTTTCTGACAATCTGAGTTATGGTCGGTATTTTGGTTTCTTAGGTATTTCTCACTTGCATTTTCTAATTCTATGCCTTGAGTAGACTGAACTGAATCGGTGATTCCCAAATTGGGATGGGAGGGAATAGAGGCACTAATTTTTTTTTTAATTGACTTTATTTTTTTTCTTTTTCGTGTACAGTTCTATGAGTCGTCGCCCCCCCCCCCCAGCTTGTTGTCTGTGTCCATTCACTGGGTGATCTGTGTCTGTTTCTTGCCTTCTCTTCTCATTTTTCTCCTCCAGGCTTCACTGGGATTCGATCCTAGGCACCTCCGATGTGGGAGAGAGGCACCCTGTCACTTGCGCTACCTCAGTTCCTGGTTTCTGGTGCGTCTCACCTTGGCTCTCCCCTGTGTCTCTCTCTTGTGGTGTCGTCATCTTGCTGCGTAGCTTGGCAGGCAGGCCAGTGGCTCGCCACGCAGGCCCGGCTCGCCTGCTCACCTTGTTTTTGTTTTTTAAATTTTACCAGGAGGTCCCGGGGATCGAACCCAGGTCCTTCCATATGGTACAGAGATCCACATCCATTTCCCACTAGTGAATTTTTTTTAAATCACAGTTTGAAAACAATAAATACATTTAAATAGAAGGAGTTCTATAACTGTGAATGTAATGAAAATATATCATCCTAGATATATGAAAAATTTATCAGTTTTTCCATTCTATGGTCACCAGCTTATGTTAGTATTCTGATTTTTATTTTTACACAAATTAAATTTGTATTGTATAGCAAACATATATATTACATAAATTCCCAATGAATAACTAAAAGAAGGAAGTCATAAACAAAAGCAGATTCTTAAAAGAATCACATTTTATTCCAATAGCAACAATAAAGAAATGCCTAAGGATGAAAAAATATTGATAATTTTTAGAAAACCCAAACTCTAATTTTTGTCATTAGATCCAAGAAAGAAAGAGAAAGAAAGCTCATCAAGCTTTGACTTAACCTGAGATTAGCAAGTCTCGGTTATATTTAACTTGTTCTAACTATTTATAGCTACCTAAGAACTAAAACCACCAAAGCCTATTTTGTCTAAAAGCAATAGACAATGCAACAAATAACTAATTATTTTAAGGAGGAGGGAAGAAAAATCTATTCCTGGCTGGAATTTTGGGGAACTTATAAGTGGGAAAATGACCAAATCAAGGGTCAGATTTTTTTGGGAAAAAAAAAAAAAAACTCTTGATACTTATTACCAGCCAGAAAGGCTAAGAAAATATTTTACAAAGTCTTCTTTCCTTCTGCTCGAATCCATCTGGTATGATGGAGGAAGGGGGAAAAAAAAAAAAAAAAAATATATATATATATATATATATATATATGTATGTATGTATGTATGTATGTATGTATGTATATGTATGTATACACACACACACAATAATGATAACCAAAGCATAGCAGTTTGGCATTATTTATGAATTCCAAAAATAGATACTGGATTATGCTTATCTGGTCCTCTGGGTGTTGATTAAATTATGATTAGGGGGGGAAGCAGCTGTGGCTCAATCAGTGGGGCTCCCGTTTACCACATGGGAGGCCCCGGGTTCGGTTTCCAGGGCCTCCTGGTGAGGGCGGGCCCGCCCGCACGGCATGGTTGGCTGGCCCGGCGAGCACAAGCAGCAAGGGGGGGATAAATGAATAAATAAATAAAATCTTAAAAAAAAAAAAAAAAATTATGATTAGGGCCTTTGATTGGGCCATCTGCCCAATCTTGGTGCCCCCCTTGGTGGACGGGGACTCAGATAAAACTACATGGCAGAGCAGAGGAGTTAGTTGGAATTTTGAGGTGGAGTTCTGGTGCAGAGTTTTAATGCAGGAGCCTGGGGAAGTAAGCACACAGAGGAGCTTGGTCTTGAGGAAAGAGCCGTTCACCTGATAGTCTATAGCTGGCCTTGTGGAGATAACAGCAAGCCTGAGCCTAGAGAGAAACCAGCCCTTGGAAGAGAGGAACCCAGGAAGCCTGAACTCTTGGCAGATGTTGGCAGCCATCTTGCTCCAACATGTGGCAACAAACTTTGGTGAGGCAAGTAACTTATGCTTTATGGCCTGGTTAACTGTGGGCTTCTACCCCAAATAAATACTCTTTATAAAACTCAACCAATTTCTGGTATTTTGCATAAGCACCCCTTTGGCTGACTAACACACAAAGCATACCACCTGCAGACCAGAAAATTTTAGGAATTCCTGTAAGACAGGAAGGAGATGGGTTTGCAAAGACAGAGAAATAGGGCAGAAAAACCACAGTTCAAAATTGTAAGCAAAACCAATTCAACCATTTTCCACCACATATGTAGAAGCAGTTTTCACAATGAATTAACCTCAGAATTCAAGCTTAAAGGACTATCTTCAAAATAACAGGGCCAGGGGAGCCGATATGGCTCAAGTGGTTGAGCACCAGCTTCCTACATGGGAGGTCCTGGGTTTGGTTCCTGGTGCCTTCTAAACAACAAAAACAAACAACAAGCAAACCAAATGGAAAAACAGCAACACAGGGGAGCCGATGTGGCTCAGTGGTTGAGTGCTGGCTTTCCACATACGAGGTCCTGGGCTCAATCCCCAGTCCCTCAAAAAAAAACAGAGCCAGTAAACCCCCCACATACATATACCTGGAGCAGTTTACTCACAGAGTTACATGCTCACACCACAGTTAATATTTATTCCCAATAAATGATTATTTGTCTAGGGCAGGAAGAGACAAAAGTAGCCATTTGCTTCCATAAATTGGTGGTAGTGTATTGGGATTGGGGGGGAGGGGGGAATGAATGGAGGGGCTATTAGAGACAGGTTCTAGTTTTGAACTTGCAGAACAAATGGATAGGAGGAATTCAGTAATTAGTATTAAAAAGGAATTTTTTAAGTGAAAATATGGCCAATAAAGTCTCAAGGAGGATTTAAAAATTAACAAATCTAGGAAATAGAGGACAGCTGCTTGAAATATTAAAATATACTAAAATACATAAGCACGCCTCTACATCCATTTTCTCCTTCTTCCTATTACAAATAGTCAAGCCAGTGCCTACCAATCAATGGTGAATTCATCTACACGACAGTGGATAGGTATCAGAGAATACCTTTTCAAGTACTTAAATCCTTAGGTTATCAGTCTCCTCTCACCTTACTAGATTACTCCTAATAGCTAGTTTGCCAATAGAGTGCTTGCCACAGGTCTCTACCCCACTCACCAGAAAAGAAAAAAACACCTCTGAAACAAACATCCATGGATTCTTCATTCCCTTCATGGGCAAACACTTTATAAATGCAAAATGTAGCTAAATTCATAGACAAAATTTTTAAAAAGTTAAATATATAGAGAGAGTATGGATTGGGGAGGCTCCTATGCTTTGGCCTGTGGCTGTTCTCTAGACTCAATCTATGGAGAAACTCAAAAGAAGACCACTCCCACAGGTCAATCTGCAATGAATGGGGAAAAATGTTTTCTTTATTTCCTTCTTTTTGTTAGCTCCTGGCATTCAGGGGAGCTCTGTAGTAACACTAGGTGGATACAAGCTTAAGGAACAGATGCCTCAGAGTCAAAACTCCAGCAACAACATATTAAAATATCAAAATGTCCAGGTATCGACAAAAGATTAAAAAGCATATAAATAAATAAATAAGTAAAATTAAAAAAGCACACAAAGAAACAGTAAGTGATTCCCGGGCAGAGAAGATTTAAGCATTAGAAACCATCAATGAGGAAGATCAGACCTGGGATAAATAAGACAAAGTTTTAAAAAAATGGTTCTAGGGAAGTGGATGTGGCTTAAGTGGTTGAGCGCCTGCTTCCCACATGGGAGGTCCCAGGTTCAGTTCTGGTGCCTCCTAAAAACAAAATAACAAACAACAAGCAAACAAACAAAAAAATCAACTCAGGGGAGCCAATGTGGCTCGGTGGTTGAGTGCCAGCTTCCCACATACAAGGTTCTGAGTTCAATCCCCAGCCCTGGTTTAAAAAAAAAAAAAAAAAAAAAAAAGAAAGAAAAAGAAAAGAAAGAAAGTTAGTTCTAAAATGTGCCCAAAAAGCAAAAGGAAAACATGGACAAAGATCTAAATGAAATCAGGAAAATGATAGAACACAAAGAGTATCAATAGAGATATGGAAATTTTAAAAAGAAACCAAACAGGGAGGCGGCTGTGGCTCAATCAGTAGGGCTCCCGTTTACCATATGGGAGGCCCTGGGTTCGGTTCCCGGGGCCTCCTGGTGAGGGCAGGCCCGCCCGCGTGGCGTGGTTGGCTGACCCAGCGAGCACGGGCAGCGGGGGGGGGGGGAGATAAATGAATAAATAAATAAAATCTTTAAAAAAAAAAAAAGAAACCAAACAGAGCTGAAGGCCACAGTAACAGAAATTGAAAATTTCTTCCCTAGAAGGGTTCAACAGGAGATTGGACATGCCAGAAGAAAGAATCCATGAATTTGAAGATAAGATTTGAATTAAAATCATCTGGTCTGAGGAACAGAAAGAAGATAGAACACAAAAATGTGAATAGAGCCTGAGGAAACTGTGAGATACTATCAAATGCATCAATATATGCACTGTAGGAGTCCAAGGAGAAGAGAGAGAGAAAGGGGCAAAGAGAATATTGAAAGAAATTATGACATCAAATGAAAGGAAATTAAATTTAAAATTTAAAGAAAGACAAGAATATACAATCCAGGATACCCAACAAATTCCAAAAAGGATAAACCCAAACACATGCACACTGTGTTATGTTAACCAAACTGTAGAATGTCAAACATAGAGAATTCTGAAAGCCACAAGAGAGAAGCAACACATCACATACAAAGGAGCCTCAATAATATTAAGTGCCAATTTCTCATCAGAAATCATGGAGGCAAGAAAGCAGTGGGATTACATATTTAAAGTGTTGAAAGCAAAAAATTGCCAACCAAGAATTCTATAGCCAGCAAAACTGACGTTCAAAAATGAGGGTGAGATTAAGACATTCCCAGATAAACAAAAGTTGGGGGAGTCTTTCATCACTAGACTGACCCTACAAAGAGATGCTAAAGAGTTTCCAAGTTTGAAAGGAAAAGACAATAAACAACAGTTCAAAGCCCTATGAAGAAATAAAAATCTCCCATTAGGGTAAGTAATGACATGGATAAATATAAATGCCAGTACTATTGTATTTTGGGGTTGTAACTCTACTTTTTTTTTTTTTTTTTACTTTCTACAAGGATCTAAGAGTATAGGTTGTGGGGGGAGGGAAAAGGAGAAGGGGGAGTTAATGTATAATGGATATGGGGTTTCTGTTTGGGAAGTTGGGAAAGTTTTAGTAATGGAAGGTGGTGGGGGTACCACAACATTGTGAATGTGATTAACCCCACTGAATGGTATGCTTGGGTGTGGCTGAGATGGAGAAGTTTTTGTTCAATAAATGTTCCCACAACTTAAAAAAAAAAAAAAAAAGAACTAAAGGGACAATGGCAATTAAATGTAATATGTGATCCTGGACAAGATCTACTAAGGGAGAAAAAAGGCTCAAAAGGACATTATTGAACCATATGAGAAAATTGGAATATAGACTGTGAGCTTTATATTAATGTTAAATTTACTGAATTTGAAAACTGTACTTAAGATGGCTATATAAGTGAATATACTTTTTCTTTGCAAATGTACATGGCAGTATTAGGAAACGTACATGTCAGTACTAAGTGTTCAAAGCATGATGTACACAACCAACACTCAAGTGTATAGAAAATGGACTGATAAACAGATAAGTATAAAGGTGGTATGATGGGGAGTGTATTACTCAGCCAAAAGGGGTGCTGATGCAAAGTATCATAAATCTGTTGGCTTTTATAAAGGGTATTTATTTGGGGTGGAAGCATACAGTCACAAGGCCCTACAGAGTCCAACTCAAGGTACCATAAGAGGTACTTCCTCACCCAAAGTCTGTTGCCACGTGTTGAGGCAAGAAGGCAGGCGATGTCTGTGAGGGTTCAGCCTTCCTCTTTCCTCTTACGGCTCTGTGGTCCCAGCTTCTTCTGATCTCAGCTGTACAATGGCATAAGGCTGTCTCCGCAAGGCTTGTTTCTTTCCCAGCTCAGCTGCTCTGTTCTCTTCACAAGGTCAGCTGTAGACTTATCAGGTTCATCTCTCTTCCCAGGGCCAGAGGAGTCTCTGTGTATCTTCTCTGTGTGTCTACTTCCATGTGAAAGTCTGTTTTATCAGCCCAATGGGGTTGGGACATAACCCTGCATGCCCTAATGACTTGGTAGAATCAAAGTCCCAATCTTAACATAATTTAATCAAAGACATCTCAGCTGAATCTAATACAATCAAAGGGTATCATGCCCAGAGGAAAAGACCAATTTACAAATATGATCAAGTATCTTTTTCTTAGAATTCATAAATAATATCATACTGCTACACTTTAAGCAGAATAATACGGCAAATGCGGCAAATTTCAGATTGGTAGATCTGAGTATCTGAAGGGATATGGTTGTGTTGGAATTCTCTGTATGGAATTCGCATTATTTTTGTAACTATCCTGTGAGTTTGAAAGTTATTTCAAAGTAAAAAGTTTACATATTTTATATATAAATATATATACACATGCACATATATATACACATATAAATATACATAAACATATTGTTTAATGACCACTAATCAACAAGGACAGACAGCCCCATAAGCAAATCTAATTTTCATGTCTGGGTCTCTATTCACGTGCTCTCAAATTAGTATTCTCTCCAAACAAAAGGTACAGCATTGAAAAATTAGATTGCATAGAATTCTATGTTTATTTTCTATAATAATTCCCTTAAAGTAAGTCACCAGTTTTAATTAAAGTTAAAATATCTAATGGAGTATAAATAAATAAGCATTATTAAAAACTATTAATCCTATTGAACAGAAGCCAGTTTGCTAATCACATAACAATTGCAAAACCCCTGTGTTGTGACTCTATTACCCACTCACCCTTATATATTAGAAGACAGAGGCTTGGGGATGTTATATAATCTGTTAAGGGTATTCCAGCTGTACATAATAGAGCTGAGTTGGGAAATAAGTCTAACTGCAAACCCTACAGAGTATACCAGTCTCAAACTAAAGCATTTTCATTAGGAAAGTTTTCACTTGACCTAATACAAAAGTGGCATAATAAAACATCAGCAGAACACACCAACTACCCTTCACTCTAGTCCTGAAACTATTTCCCAGTTGTTCTGCCCAATAAACAATTGTTGAAAACAAGCATAACACACCCATCCACTCTACATCAAGATCAAGATGTTTGGTTATTAAAAGGTTAAATTGGCCTTGCTTGTAAGAAGACAATTTTTCTTTGTTATGGAGTCTCCCTTGGTATTGGGGAGGGTGTACTTTTAACTACAAAATCAAGTAATGGTCTGGGTTGGCAGCTAGGTACTGTGAAAAAGGCACAACTACACGGACTCACCTATTCCTGTGTCTGTGTGTACACGAACGTGCATACCCAAAAATGTCTTTCACACGGCCAATATTTACTGTACCACAATTAGCAAATGATGTGACCCTCCTTCCAGTCATTTAAAAAAAAAAAAAGTCATATAAATAAATAAACTACCTTCCTTTTTGGCTAAGCCTTTTTTTTGGCCAGAGGCTTAATCCTACTTGGCCTGACCCACTATTTATTTAACCCCACATTAAACACTTAGGAGTAAGCAGAAGGTTTTTACACTAATTACTTGTGCCTCACATAAAGCAGAACAATAGATACCTGGTTTCCAAAAGAGTCAGGAAGTGTCAAGATCTCCTGAGAAAAGCAGATTCTAGCTTCTCAAAAGTTCTTAGGATTTTTTACACCATCAGGTAGTAAAATCAGCAGCTGTAGATGGTGTATCAAATAGTATGATAGCTTTCAAAGCATGCAACCCTTCCTAGAAATAACTTCTTATATCTTTATTCTTTGCCACCTTCCCTGAACCCTATATATTTTTGTTGTTGTAATAACAATATTCCCCTGGCCCCCTTTCATGTATGTTTCACCCACTTTTTTTTTCTCTAAATTTTTTTTTATTTTTATAAACACTTTCCTTTCCCTCCTACCCAGATAACCTCTAATGTGCATTCTATCTCTGCAAATTTGCTATTTCTAGCCATCTGTTATGAGTGATATGACACAACTTTGTCCTTAAGTGTTTTGTTTATTGCACTGAGCATGTTATCAAGGTTCTTCCATTTTTAAGCATGTCTCATAATTATACACAGCTATGGCCAATTGATTTTTGACAAAGGTGATAAGTACGGGCAGTGGGGAAAGAACAGTCTCTTCAAAAATGGTGTTGGGACATTTTATGAAGCCAACATCACCCTAATACCAAAGCCAAATAAAGATTCCACAAGAAAAGAAAATTACAGACCAATCTCTCTAATGAATATAGATGCAAAAATTCTCAACAAAATATTTGCAAATCGAATCCAACAGCATACCAAAAGACTTATACATCACGACCAAGTGAGATTTATTCCTGCTACGCAAGGCTGGTTCAACATAAGAAAAATCAATCAATGTAATACACCACATTAACAAATTGAAGGAAAAAAAACCACATGATCATCTCAATAGATGCAAAAAAGGCAATCGACAAAATCCAACATCCTTTTTTGATAAAAATACTTCAAAAGATAGGAAAAAAAGGGAAATTTCTCAATATGATAAAAGGCATATATGAAAAACTCACAGCCAACATCATAGCCAATGGGGAAAGGTTGAAAGCTTTCCCTCTAAGATCAGGAACAAGACAAGGATGCCCACTGTCACCATTGTTATCCAACATTGTACTAGAAGTTCTAGCTAGGGCAATTAGACAAGAGAAAAAAATTAAAGGCGTCCAAATAGGAAAAGAGGAAGTAAAACTTTCACTGTCTGCGGATGACATGATCCTGTATTTAGAAAATCCTGAAGTATCCACAACAAAGCTACCTAAACTAATAAAAGAGTTCAGCAAAGTGGCAGGATACAAGATCAACACGCAAAAATCAGTAATGTTTTTGTACACTAGTACTGAACAACCTGAGGAGGAAATCAGAAGGAAAATTCCATTTTCAATAGCAACAAAAAGACTCAAATACCTGGGAGTTAATTTAGCCAAAGAAGTACAGGACCTATATGCAGAAAACTACAAAACAATGCTAAAAGAAATTTAAAAAGACCTAAACAAATGGAAAGGCATTCCGTGTTCATGGATTGGAAGAATAAATATTGTGAAGATGTCAATCTTGCCCAAACTAATTTATAGATTCAATGCAATACCAATCAAAATCCCAACAGCTTACTTTACAGAATTAGAGAAGGCAATTACCAAATTCATCTGGAAGGGTAAGTGCACCTGAATAGCCAAAAGCATTATGAAAAAGAAGAGCAATGTGGGAGGAATTTCACTGCTTGACCTTGAAACATATTATAAAGCTACAGTGGTCAAAACAGCATGGTACTGGCATAAAGATAGACACATCGATCAGTGGAATAGAACTGAGAACCCAGAAATATACCTTCACCTATACAGTCAACTGGTTTTTGACAAACCTACCAAGCCCACACTAATGGGAAAAAACAGTCTCTTCAACAAATGGTGTTGGGAGAACTGGATATCAATAACCAAAAGAATGAAAGAGGACCCCTATCTCACCCCTATACAAGAATCAACACAAAATGGATCAAAGACCTAAATATAAAAGCCAGGACCATAAAACTACTAGAATAAAATGTCGGGAAACATCTTCAAGACCTTGTAGTAGGTGGTGGTTTCTTGGACCGTACACCCAAAGCATGTGCAACAAAAGAAAAAGTAGGTAAATGGGACCTCCTCAAAATTAAACACTTTTGCACCTCACAGGACTTTGTCAGAAGGGTGAAAAGGCAGCCAACTCAATAGGAAAAAATATTTGGAAATCACATATCTGATAAGGGTTTAACATCCAGGATATATAAAGAGATGTTACAACTCAACAATAAATAGACAAACGACCCAATTTAAAAATGGGCAAAAGACTTGAATAGACATTTCTCCAAAGAAGAAATACAAATGGCAAAAAAACACATGAAGAAACGCTCAACATCACTCATGATTAGGGAAATGCAAATCAAAACTACAATGAGATATCATTTCACACCTATCAGAATGGCCACTGTTAAAAAGACAGAGAACTACAAGTGTTGGAGAGGATGTGAAGAGATAGGAACACTTCTTCACTGTTGGTGGGAATGTAGAATGGTACAACCACTATGGAGGACTGTTTGGCAGTTCCTAAAGAAGTTGAATATAGACTTGCCACGTGACCCTGCAATACCACTACTGGGTATATACCCAGAAGAACTGAGAGCAGTGACACGAACAGACATCTGCACACCGATGTTCCTAGCAACATTATTCACCACTGCCATAAGCTGGAAACAACCCAGGTGTCCATCAACAGATGAATGGATAAACAAACTGTGGTCTATTCACACGATGGAATATTATGCAGCTGTAAGAAGAAACGAAGTCGTAAAGCATATGGCAACATGGATGAACCTGGAGGACATTATGTTGAGTGAAGCAAGCCAGACAGAAAAGGACAAATACTGTATGAATGCATTACTATGAACCAAATATATTGTGTAACATACTGTTTGATAAAAAAAAAAAATATATATATATATATATGTATGTATCCATTATATTTAATTGAGAAATGTGTATATTTATTCATCTGAGTTTACTTTTTAGTTTTTAATTGTTTATATTTTCAATTATTAAATGTACAAATAAAGTTAAATAAAGAAAATAAAAAAGAAAAACAAAAAACAAAAAAACTAATATGTGATGATCTCTCTGTACTACTCACCTTTATAACAACATGACCACGGATTAGTTTTTATTCAAGTACTTTCTAGCTAAAATGGTAAAATTTTACAGACAGGATAGATAATAAAAAGAAAAATGCTTAGTGTCCATCAAACGTAAAGAGACAATCAAAGTGGTTCACTTTCTACTATGCTAGGGCCTTTAAAGGGCAGGGATTTTCACAAGGCAACAAAACATTCCACATGTAGGTGGTTATCAGTTTTACTGAATGATCAACTTAAGGATGATTTACATGGAGTTATATGGAAGTTCCACATTTCTATCTACTCTACTTTTCTTTCTTTTTGTTGACTATGCTCATGAGCTTACAATTTATTAGAAGTAAAAATGGTAGCAAGTATATAGAATATGATACAAATACAATTATTTTAAATACATACATAAATCCAACAGTAATTAACAAAAGAAAAAATTACCTTTTGGATAATCTTCCAATAAGAGGTTGAAGTGACCTAATTGACAAAAGAAATCAGACTCCACTTTTCCTTCAGCTTTTAAGATTAGAGATTCGTAGCAGCGAACAGCCTAGAAATGAAAAAAATACAAACACTTAAGAAAAAGATAAAACCCTAAAATGTATTTCTGTTCTGAGAGAATGCATGTATCCTTCATTCAATTACCCAAGAAATCAATATATTTCACTTCTATCTTAGAGATATTCAATGCAGCCTTTAGAAGGAACAGCTTTCCTTAAGTACTTATTAATAGAGCCACTGGTCATGGCATAAGTGCTTTTCCCATCTATAAAATGGAAATAATTTTTGCCAAATAAGATAATGTTGGAACACTTTGATAACTTTATTCATAAGTTGCAAAGCTAAATTATTACCATGATCCCTGTTGATATAAACAAAACTGCTCTCAGGTACAAATAATATCTCTATTTCCCATAGGCAGGAAAAATTTCACTGAATTATGTGAGAATTCATAGAACCTAGTGGAATAAGAATAACTACCATTTATATTGAACATCTTTTTGTAAGAAACTACACTAGGTTTTAAACCACTATATACTGCCTTTCAATTTTCTTCTCTTCTCCTTAATATATACTTTAAACACACCATATCTAACCCTATTCCTAATCCTACTGCCGCTACAACACATGCACATATCCTTACACTCTCACTTTTTCTTCTCTGGGAGAAAATACATATACTTTCCCCCATTGGGAGAATATATATATATATTTCAAGAATATCAATTTTTTTTACAATTGCAATCCAGGAGACTGTGGAAGGAGGAAATGAATGAAGATCTTACTGGAACAATGGAAAGAAAGTCCTAGAGTCTGACTACAAACTCCAGTTGTCATTAGCTATAGGCCATTATGGGGAACTTAGCGTCTCTGAGTCTCAGTTTTAGTAATACTCCAAGAGCTGACAAAAGGATTAAAAAAAGAAAACTTCTGTAAGGGTTTATCATAGTGCTTAGCACACAGGAGGTACTTAATCATATTTCTTTTCCTTCTCCTTAGATAAGAACAAAGCTCTAACTCTTTTCAAGATTGTTTCAAGCTTCCCAATAATTTTTGACAAAATTTCCCTACTAATAATGAAATACTACACAATGTTGTTGTATTATGTCCTGGGATCACTAAAGAGAGAAAAGTGCATGATTTCTCAAATCTCTTGGTACATTACCAATAACACTCCCAGGTTTGATGCCCACAAAAAAAGAAACTTAACTTCCATTATTATTAAAAAAAAAAAAAAAAAAAAAAAAAAAAAAAAAAAAAAAAATCCTTTCACCACCACTTCAGAAGCTTTTGTTGGGATAAGAAAATGCAATGTAGGACAGAGTACTCGCTCAAAATTTTTCCTCTCCTGTAAAATACAGAGCCTTTGATGGAGAGTTTCAAAATGTACGTCCTAAAATATATCTATCCAGATCATATACATAAATACTCAACAAGTATAGAGAACTTACCCTAACTAAACAAGATGAATTCCGGGATGACTCTGCTATCCTTAAATCATAAGATTTCAGTTCCTATTCCACTGCTAACTATCTAAATGTGCACATACACCAAATCACAATCACTGAAAACTAATCATTCTGCTCCCCTATAATTAAAAGTCTGAATGCTAAAATGAAGTCTCAGAAATTACTATAATTTGGAGGCATGAAATTTCAAGATCCTTTTACATTTAAGTCACATATAATTCTTATCTGGCAGTTGGTTAGAGTACAAAAATACGATTTATTACAGTGGTTTATAATATTAGTCTCATAAAATTATTGGGCTACAGTATTACATTTTTAATTTTACATTAAATAAAATGAGTGACTTTTAAGCTAATAATGGCATTGTAAATAAAGCACTTATTAAAATAGTTATTGTCTATCTTTTAAATCTTAGCAAGATATTCAGAAACTCAGGGTTCCTACTGCTCTCTAATAATTTATTGTAACTGAAGAAATTATTCATAAATTTATAAGCAAATATGATTTTCATGGTAAAAAAAAAGGGGGGGGGGCTCAAGATACAAACTTAAAGAAATTTTCCTAAATGATTTAAGCAAAGAGATGCCACTATCCTGTTATCACCATACCTTGATGTCCCTACCATGATCATCAATAGTATTTCTTCCATTTCTTATAAACAAAGGAATGTACCTGAAATACATTAACTCTGACTACCATGAAACATAACACCAAGTAAAAACTAGAATGGGTACATTTTCAATTCACCTATCCACATACTTAAGCTTGATAAACAATTTAATTGTTTCCCCATAAGCCCAAGCATGCTCCTACCAAACTGAAGTGTTTGAAGTAAATTCTGATATTATATACAGACAAATAATAACAATTTTTAAAGAGTTAAAAGAAAATAACCGGTAATGATTTCTAATACCCCTAATTTATACAAATATCTAGAATGAAAATATATTTTTATAATACCATTTTTAGTCAGAAGGCTAATGATAAATACAGAAGATAGGTAAGTAGTTGTTCAGATTTAGAACAAAATTCAGGTAAACATATAAGAGTAAAAATATTTCCAGTGAAAAGGTATACTTTTATATTCTTGCTATTGATTTTTTTAAAATGTGCACAAGTAAAATCATCCCCATATAGAGCTGAGTGTGTGTTTATACATACCTATGGAGAAAAAGGACTAGAATATAAAACAAATGTTATAAATAGAAAACCTACAGTCAGATGATACCAAAACTTTTTACTTTGTTCATTTTACTTTTCTACATTTTCTAAATTTCATAATTAACCTATATCACCACTTTCCATCTTATAAATGTTCTCTAATCTGTGGTATTATGTTAGCCACTAGACACATGTGGCTAACAGCCACTATATTGGACAATGTTGATGTAGATTATTTTTAAAGCTTAAAAACAACTGAATAATCCATATATTAAATACTAGGAAAGCAAGATTTCTTATGTTTATGGATGAAAAGACTATAAAAATAATGGAATATCTTGCACTGGAGAAAAGCAATGCCCTCCACCAAAACCAGTTACATCCTACAGTTGTTTAAAGGTGGTGGCTTGTACAATTATAATCCTTTCCATCTATCAGGAAAAAACACTGAGAAGGAAAATAAACAGTTAATCATTAAAATACTAAAAATAAAGGGGCATAAACTAAGATCCTCCCAACTAGGTAGAACTTGGGTGCTCTTCCTCCAGTATACTGCTATTTTCCACAATGTGCACTATGATTTGTGGTTAGTATCTGATTTATTTTGATTATTTGAAAACTTGGCTATCCCAAAACAGCTGCATTGCTATTATGTTCCATTTCTAAACCTTGACAGATTAAGTTTAGCACTCATGATCATGGATATGTAACTAATTAATTTAGTTTTTTTTTTTTTTCCCCAGTTAGTCCAGTAGTTTATTAAGAAAATGAGAGAAGAGAAATGGGAGAAAATAACAGATTATGGGTCCCAGGTAGAGAGAGGAAAAGGGCTAAAAAGGGGTTAAAAGGACTGATTTACAAACTACAAGTCTCCAGGGTCTACTTGCGTGCTAATCTGGGCAGGAAGAGAAAGGGTAAAAAACAGGGCTGAAAAGGGTAAAAAGGCTTATTTTTTTTAATGTTAAAATAAGTATTAAAGTCTTTTATGATGAACTTGGTCAATCAGTGCCTAGCTAAAATATTTTTAAATTGCTACATATAGCAACTTTTAAACAAATGATTTTTTTTTTCCAGTTTAAAAGATTAAATGAGGTAGCTGGGTGACATAATAATGATAGATAAAATTAATATAGATTTAAAATGTCCCAATGGTTTTAAGTGAACCAAAAAAAAAAAAAGGTTTTTTAAATGAACCAAAACTTTTAGGTTCAATACAATAGAAACATGCATACAGTCTTGCCCATAATTTTAAAAACCCAACAATAAAAGCTAGTTTATTAGTCAGGAGACCATTTATAAAAGATTAAGTGATTTAAGCACACTACAGGTCAATGTGTCATCAATGAAATAAGGCTACTAAAAAGCATTCATGACCCAAATTAATAAAGCATATCTACAAATCAACAGCACTTATGACCAGATTGCTAACATTATCATCAGTTCTGAGTACCTCATTTTAACAGGTGATAACATACAGAGGGCACCAAGGTTGGTGAAGGGATGTGGAAACTGTCATATGAAAATTGTTTTAACTATAAGGAGAATCATCAGGGATGTTGTAGCTCTACTCAAATATTTAAAAGCTATCACTTAGGAGACACTTTGGGGAGCTCTAGACATGAAAACCGATAAAGGGGTATAACTTACAAACAGGTTTAATGCAGTTCCACAAGAAAGGAGGAAAAAATATGTCAAAAATTAAACGGGCCATCTTTTACTTGTACCACTACAAAAAAAAAAAAATCAAAGCATAAACTATTAAGCTATTTTAACAAGAGTTAGAAGGACTTCTTTGGATACAATTTTGAGCAGCATTTAAAAAAAAAAAAAAAAAAAAAAAAAAGATTTCTTGGGCTTCTAAGATTCTAAGTATAACCCTAAAAGAATTGTGTAAGAGGCACAATTTTGGAAGTTCACAACTTTCTCAATAAAAGACCATTCAGTACAACATAGTTTTAATCCTTACTCGTCCTATTACTTTAGGGGAAAAGAAAAATCTCTGTATTATTTTAAGGGGGGTGAATATTGTTAAAAAAAATTTTGTAAAAAGCACTGATATTGACAATATCTGTGGATGATTAAAAATGGTTTATTATATAAAAAAAAAAAAAAATGGTTTATTATGCAAGTTACTCCAATGAGCACCTACTCAATTTTGGGCACTCTTCTACTTGCTAGGCATCAAAAGTGAAGGCAAACTGGTTTCTCCTCCCTTTACATCATTTTTTTTCTCCTGGATCTTTTACTCTAACCAGCCTGCCTTTCTAGCTCCTCTTCTTTCTTTGGTTCCCTCTGATTAATCTTGACCCTTCCAAGAGTCACTTTTGGGACCTATAAACTTTTAAGTGCTCTTACTTTTAAAACCAAATGGGGGTGGGTGGGGACACCAATCACTCAGGACTTCATTAAGCCCCCATGCTGAGAAGTCCAAAATCTTTTAACTCTAAGAAATATACTACACTTTTCCCATTTGGACATCCCAATATCACCTCAAATTTAACAAGTAAAACTTAAATGTTTTGGTCTTGTTCAATTTTTTCCCCCTCATAATGTTCCTTTTTCAATAGTAGCACCAACTCAAATACATTAAATTACCTGTGACTTACTCATTTCTTCATCCCTTCACATCTAATCAATTACTACTGAGTAGACATAATATATAAGCATATAATATGTAATATATAATACATACACGGGTACAAGTTTACATCTCTTGACTCTTGACATCTCTTAACTTACTTCCAAAGTTATAGTTTAATTTCCATAATAAATTTCTAAAAAATTTCTGTCCTGCTCCCCCAAAACCCTAAAAATATCTACAGCGTTGAAGTTTATATCCTTCCCAGAAATATGCCTGATAAATCAGTAGAGAATTCTTCCCTTTACCAGGTATTCAGTAATGCCTTTACCTGACTGCTTTTAAAATACCTCAAATATACTTAGGAACTTGAAAGAGTTAAAAACGAACTGAGTCTAAACCATTTTTGAAACACCAATAGACCATTTTTTTTTAAGTGAGGGAAGAGGGTTACACACTTTTATGTATTATTGATTCTTAATGACATATCTATTCTTGAACTTAAAATATCATATTCCAGGCATTTTTTTTATTTCTTACTATTTTTGAAAAGTTAATTTACACATCACCAAATTGAAAAGAGTATATAGAGAAAAGTCTTCCAATCCTGACCCCAACCACCGAGTTCTCTTTCCCAGAAGCAAAAAAATATTAAAATTTTCTACCATATTCAAAAATGTTTGTGCAGATTCAAGAACATATATTTTCCCGCTTTGTTATTAATATTTAGTATTTATATAAACACTCTCCTCTGCCTTGCTAAGGAATTTAGATGCTGCTGATATCCTTTTTCCCTTCTTTGTTAATAGAAACCCTAAATTTAATTAGGCACAGGTTTACACAGAATAAAAACATTCCCAATGTGAATATTCTCGCTGTACTGATTTTGTGATAACCAAGGTAAGGTAAACATTCGCTATATTAGAAACCATGCATGTGTCCCCAGACCTAGTTTTTCTCTCTAGGGTCTGGTTTTTAGAATGCTGGTGATAACTAAGTCTGATTTATTATATGACCATCCTGTATGCGAAAAGACTGTAACTCTAGGTAACTTTGGTCAACCTTAAGAGATACAGCAGGGAGACGGATGTGACTCAAATGGTTAGGTGTCTGTCTCCCATATGGAGGGACCTGGGTTCTATCCCCGGGACCTCCTGGTAAAAATTTAAAAAAAGAAAAACACAGAAGGGCGTGCAGGCTGTCAGAAGATGAGATGCGCCGTAAAACCAGGAACTAAGGTGGCACAGGCGGTAGGACACAAAAACAGTAAAAATGGGGGGTGGGGGGAGGGTAAAAGTAGATAAAAGTAAATAAATAAATAAATCCCTAAAAAAAAAACTATAGGGGAGTAAGATTTGGACTATAGTTAGTAGTAATACTTTGATGATGCTTTTCATAATTTGTTAACAAATGTTCAAATATTTGTGGTGGGGTGATGTGAGTGAGGGAGCCCTGTATGATGTTATACATGTTTGTTTTGTAAGATCACGATGTTTACTGAACACTTATAGTTTATGTATGTTCATGTATAAATGAGATACTTCGATAAATTGTTTTAAAAATGGGGGGGAAAAAAAGGTTTAACAAAAAAAAAAAAAAACATTCCCAGTCATCCTTGTAGGTGTGGCTTGGTGACTAAGTTCTGGCCAATATAAGTACTGGGATATAAGTACAAGGGTACTTCTTAGAGGGAAAAGGCATGCTCTGCTCCAACCCCTCTTCTGCCTACTGGCAGAAAGCAAGAACTGCCTAGATAGCAAGAACTCTAATAACTCTCTTGGACTATTGGAAGAAACCACAAGCTGAAGATAGCAGAGCAGGAAAACAGAAGCCTAAGGTCTTGGAATAGTGGAGTTCCAGAGCAGCCTGGTACTGATTGCCTCTGAGAATGTGAGAGAGAAAGGAGTGTGTAACCCTCTTCCCTCATTTAAAACAAACAAACAAAAAAACCGCCTTAATGAAATAATTAACACATGCAAAACAGAGGAAAAAAGAAATCCAGTTAACTGTCAGCCACACCTAACATTTAAGAGAAGATACCAATTCTACAAGGCTAAAAACCTTACACACCTGTTACTCTATCTTAGTCCCCTGGGCTCCTATTTTCAACGAATATATATCTTTTGCATCATAACAAAATCAGTATAATAAAAATTACGTAAATCGGTCTCAGGTTTGGATTTCTCAGCCTCTCTGGACCTACTCTGCATTCAGCGGTTGTGCTAAATGCTAAGCATCATTCAAGAAATTACCACAGCACCTTAAGTACTATTCTTTTTAAAATAAACTATCTAAAATGCTTTGCCATTGAAAAATATTCTTACAGAACCAAACTACTGAAATCAAACTAGAAAATTTATTAAAATATTGATAGCCAATATTTTAGCTCTTGATATGTATCAGGCACTGTTCTAAGCACTTTACATATACTTATTCATTTAATCCTCACAAGTGAGATAGACTGTGACAGTTTGAAGTTATTTTTTATGTATTATTTTATGAACCCCCCCCCCCAAAAAAAAAATTATGTTCTCGAACTAATACATTCCTGTGAATGTAGGGCCCTTTTGACTGGACTATATCAGTGAGGCATGACTCAGGTTGGGTGTCTGCCCTCCTATTGGAGCTTTAAATAAATGGGGACACAGAGAAAGGAAGCTGCCATTTTTTGATCCTGCCATGTGAAAGAGGACTTAAAAGCTTAAGCACGAAGTCCCCAAGACGCTGGGCCCAAGAAGCAGCTCAAGGCTGAAAAGACAAGCCAGATGCCTGACATTCCACAGGTGAACTCAGCAGGAAAGCAGAGCAGCCAAGACTGAGAGAGGAGGCCAGGAAAGAGATAAGCCCTATGCCTGGTTGCCCACAGCTGAGATCTGAGAGACAATGGATTCTGGAGGGGAAGACAGGGACCTCGGCAGAGATAGGCTGCCATCTTGCTCCACCACATGGCAGGACCCCAGAATCACCAGCAGCTGACTTTGGTGAGAAAGCAACTCTGCTGGTGCCTTTATTTGCTTTTACTCTAAATAAAATCTCCATTATAAAAGCCAACCCATTTCTGGGACTTTGCACCGGCAACCCTGTGGCAAACTAAGACACAAATCTATTACGAGCAGTAAGGTATTGGACTCAGGACATTCCTAGAGACCTAGAGTCATTTCCAAGAAAGAGAAACTCCAGAATCAGCTGTTCCCCTTATACTCATACACACTAGCTCCCCCTCCCTAATTCTACTTACACACCCAAGCACCAAGCAGAAAAGCAACACAAAGATCTCCACTTGCCACTCCCATCACCCCACAGGAAGACTTAGCCTGTGTTCTCTAGCCTATTTTCTCATACTACTTTATTTTAAATCATTATAAAAAGCAATCATCACTACAAAAAAATAAACAAATAAATAAAAAGTAAAACAGGTATACAGACACATTAAAAGCGAAACAAAACAAAAATAAAAAATAACCAGCAAGTTCCCATATTCAAAAGCCACCTGTGTCAGAGAAATAAAACATTGCTGACCCTACTGCTAATATATATATTAATAACAACATACCAGTTCAGAAAAAGTGTGGTGTGTATCCAGAAAATGGTAATACAGTTTCACCCTACTACTACTACTTGTTTGTATCTTCCAAACTGTATCTCCTTCCAGTTTATCTAGTGTTCTTGATATTCTCTCCTTACTATTTTTGGCAAAGAAAGGACAAATACAGCTGCAGCAAAGCAAACTAGGCTGCACTGTCTCAACTGTGAAAAAGTAGCTAGTTTACTACTAACTCCAAAACCTTAATAGTTGATACATGCAGTCAAAGAACTAACAGATTCTATATAAGTAGGCATGCATACATACACACACTCAAGGCCAACATTAAATAAAAAGAAATTATTGTGGATGTGAGGGCAATCTGGCTGCGACATCTGTCACCCCAATGATCGCCAGGGTTGATTCGGCTGATCTGGCTGGCTAGGTGGGTGTTCCCTTCCTCCCTCACCGCTCCATGTGCGTCCCTCCCGAAGCTGCGCGCTCGGTGGAAGAGGACGACCTTCCCCGCTAGAGGAGGACCGTTCTTCCGTCAAGGGTATAGGAGTAGCTGCGCTCCCCTGCTAGAACCTACAAACAAGCTCTCAAAGTCCATTTGTAGGAGAACGTAGGGTAGTCAAGCTTCCAAGACTCCAGACACATCCAAATGAGGCGCTGCATGTGGCAGTCTGCCTTTCTTTTAAAAAAAAAAAAAAAAAAATTATTGTGTCAAAACGGCTATTTTCTAAATAGTTCTTTTCTGTAGCATATTAAATGTAATGATTGTAGAGAGGGGGGTATATTCAAATACAGTATTTACAAAGCCTTCTTGTTGAAATTAAGCATTGATTTAGCCTTGAAAAATCTTTAAATTAATGTATAATTACAATTTGGAGATAAAGAGAGTATGAGACAGAATTTAAGCTGAGTGACTTTTGTGAATAAAGTCAGAGTGATCCTACAATTTCCCATATAAACCAGTAGGCATTATACCTATTTATCTTACGTGCTTGCTACTCCACAGGGTCTGTTATTTACTTAGAGGCAGACACAATATTACACCAATCATTCTCCCTGTTATTTCAGTTATACATAATTAGAGTTCCAAAAATATAGAAAGAAAGTCTATCTTTAGCAAACTTAGATAGACCAAATCTTCATGAAGCTTTATAAAAGACTATATCACTATGTCTATTACGATTTTGTAACCTGGATATATATGCACAGCTGCATCCATTCACCTTATACACATTTCTGAAATAATAAATGCAGAAAAAAAGAGCAAGCACTTGGAACCTGGGGGAAAGGGTAGAAGAGATTGCAATTATGAGCATGTGCTCCACTGAAAATAATCTGCTTTGAATACTTAATTTCTAATATGTAGAGCTTGTATTTATTTATTGAATAAACTCTACTACAGAAACTGCCACATAGTAAAGATCCCTCCCCAATATGAAGAAAAAAAAAAAATCTTTTTAATCTGTTTGAGTATACTCTTCCAGATTTCTCTATGTATATATACAAATGGAACAATTCCTTGAATGCAACTTCATAAACTATTTCTTTCATTCAATATATTAACTGTTTACCATATCAAAACATATAGCTCTACCTCAAACGTAATATCTGCATAGCATTTTACTGAACAATTAAACCATAATTTATTTCCACTGATAGTATGTAGTTTAAAAGGTTCTCACTGTTACTATTTTTCTATGAACATAATTTGGCAAAAATATTTCTTCAGTATAAGTTCCTTGCTTATTATTGCTTAATTGGGAAGCAAAATTTAAGCTTTTGATAAACCCACAAAGTTGAATCAATACAACCTTCTGCCAACAGTTGATTACTTTTTCCCAAATGTTTACAAGCTAATTACTTCTCTTGTGACTTAACCTGTTCATAGATCGTACATATTTCTCTACTGGCGTATGAACATTTTTTTCCTAAATGACTTGTCAGGTGCTATATATAAAGGATGCTTACTATTCATCATGTATCACAGAATATCTTTTCACAGTTTATATTTACCTACGATTTTTTTTTTTTAAACAAGGTAACCACTTTTCAAGTACAACAGACGTTATGTTCCATAAAGAAGAATATTATTAGTGCTGTTTGGAAAATGTACCTAGATATTCAATTCATAATATATATTGACCCTAGGCTTAATTAATGGGAGGACATTCAAGGGAAAATGAAGTCTATGACAGTGTACATTATGGCTAGAGGTAAGGACCCTAAAAATACTGGACAAAGCAGAAAACATCTGAACCTGGTCATAACCTTGAAAAATGAAGGTATTATGGTCTCTGAGCTCAGAGTCTTTTTGCTTGAATACTTACGAATTCTTTACAGAGTTTTTGATGCAAAAAGTTTCCTATTTTTTTCAAGACCTACCACCATTTCCTTAATAGTATATACATGATATATACATTAAGTTCAGAATCAGAAAATCCCCAGTCTTTGACCTGATAAATATTCATTCACCAATGCTTTCTTCTATGCAAAACAAGGGCCTAACTAACTGCACTTTCCTTCCCTGTGCAATTAGGATTTTCCAACAAATGTACTGGGAATGGGTGACAGGAATGCTGCTACAGAGATAGACTCAACTTCTGGAACTTTTAGGTAAAAGCCAGGGTGCTTGGGGCAAATGAAATCTCTAAACCAGAACCTCAGTATATGTTTTATCCCCAACCTTAAGCATCTCAATAGCTTATACAATTAATTAGTACAGACTATCATTTTTACATGTGTGCCATAAAATGAAAAGGGTTGGGAAGGGCTTTCATTTCTTCCACTTCAGGCAACCTATACATCCAGACTTGCTGAAAACTAAAAATGTGAGATAAAGCAGGTACGGGGGGGGGGGGGCCGGCCCCCCGGACGGACACGACCAGAACTCAGGCACTGAAACAACTTTTTGCATTGAGGACATTTGAAAGCCTACATGAGCCTGAATGATGGGTTTAGGAGCCTCATTCAGAGGGCAGAACACAAAGTCTAGGGACCACCCAAGAAAAGGAGTCAAACAAGACATCCTTCTCAAGACAGTGAGATCTCAATGGGTTACACTTTCTACCTAAGTGGTAGCTGAAAAAGAATGAATTTTTAAAATTTTATTTTAAAACTGGTCCCCAGGGACAAGGAAAACTGCCCATCCCAAGATGGCAATGAGTAGAGAAGAAAATTTCTGGGAAATTTGTAACAATAAACCTAAATTCACTTGACCTGGGTAGAATAAATAAACTTCAGGCAAAACTCTAACTACACATAATCCTCAACTAAAAGCAATCCAAAGTATAGGCCAAAATCACACTATCACATCCCTGGCCTAAGTATATTTCTACCATCACAAAAAAAAGTAAACTACTTATATTCAAAAGAATCACTAAACATCAAAAAGAAAAAAAAAAAACACAGAGCAAAGAAAATGACCAATAAGTGTATAGATTAAAGTGCATATTTACTGTTTAATGCAATATTTTAGTCACAACAAATGTAAATGGAATAAATATGCCAGGTAAGAAAAAGATTATCAATAGATTTTTAAAATCCAAATCTATATATTTTACAAAACACATCTAAAATACAATACAGAAAGATTTAAAGAAAAAAAAGAAAGAAAGAAAAGAAATACTATGAAAATATAGCCAAAAGAAAGTTGGCACTATACCAGCTACCATGAATTATAATAAAGGTACAGAAAAAAAAGAGAACTGGTACATGAATACAAATATTTAGCAATAGAATAGAATAGAGAGCTCAGTAAAAGACCTTTTGGATGTGTGGAAACTTATGACAAAATGGGCATACAATAACCTAATCAAATCCCGGCAGTGAGCCAACAGGTTATGGGGTGGGTGGAAGATTGGACTCCTATAGCTAAATATACAAAAACCTATTCCAGATGAGTAAAGACTTAAATGTGAAAAGCAAATCTATATAAACCTCTAAGAAGAAAATAAAGGAAAATGTCTTTGACATCAGGACAGGGGAGGATTTCTTTAAAAGTAAACAAAAGTGCAAATTATGGGGGAAAAAAAGGTTGATAGATCAATTCAACTACATTAACATTCAGAATTTTGGTTTATCAAGAAAAAAGGGGGGGGGGGGGGCAAGCCATAAAACAGAAAATTTGTTCAACACAAAGTGACAAAGCATTCATATTCACAATATGTAAGAATTCCTAGGAATCATTAAGGGGGAAAAAAGTACTCAGAAAACTAAGTAATGTGGAAAATTTGATCTGCTACCGAAGTCTGCAAACTGCAAGAATGAGCAATAAAGCAAAATACAATAAAATTCTTTGCTGACTAATATAGATCAAGGGCCAAATAGCTATATAACCACTACTTTAGAAACTTCATAAAAGTACTGCTCATGTTTCCTTAAACCACTACATATGGCAACCATGTGCAGCAATTTGGTATTGGATTGTGTTTGTATACTGGTCTGTTTCTCTGGGCATATTAGATTGTATTAAATTCAGATGTTTCACTTTTACTTGATTAAATTATGATCAGGGTTTTGATCAGCCAAGTCAGTAGGACACTGAGTCCTCGCTCATAGAGAAAATGACATGGCAAAGGAGAGCGTTTGAGTTTTGATGCTGAAGCCCCAGAAAGTAAACACACACAACACAGAGGAATAGAGAAGGCTCCACAGACAAGGCAGAGGCCCCGGGAAGAGAGAGAGCCTGATAGTCTACAGCTGACCTTGTGGAAAGAACAGAGCAGCTGAGCCCAGAAAGAAACGAGTCCTGGGGAGACAGCCATTTAGGAGGAAGGTTGAACCCTCGCAGAGAATGGTAGCCATCTTGCTCCAAAACATGGTAACAGACTTTGGTGAGGGAAGTAACTTACACTTTATGGCCTTGTGACTGTAAGCTTCTACCCCAAATAAATACCCTTTATAAATGCCAACAGATTTCTGGTACTTTGCATCAGTATCCCTTTAGCTAATACACCATGTTCCAATCTATGATAAATATTAATTTTTCTAAAAATAACTTGAAAGTTTTTTAACTTACGTATTAAAAGGGTAAAAGTTAAGAAAGAACCAGAGAGGAGAGTGAATGTGGCCCAAGCGGTTGAGCACCTGCTTCCCACATAGGAGGTTCCCAGTGCCTCCTTTTAAAAAAAAAAAAAAAAAAAAAAAGGCAAAACCAACTCAGGGAAGCAGACGTGGCTCAGTGGTTGAGCGCTGGCTTCCCACATACAAGGTCCCAGGTTCAATCACCAGCCTCTGTTACATTAAAAAAATAAATAAAAAATAAAGCACCAGACAAATTCAAGAATCTCCCATTATTAGCTGTTCTTTTAACAATCTGGACCACTAATTTGAATAAGTTTGTCTGACAAAAAGCCTATTTTTGACTTGACCAGAAATCTTAAATTAAAAGAAAGCTGCCTTAAAACTAAATACCCACAAATTTTTTAAGTGAGTCATTATATAAAATATGAAAATTGACCAACTGAAACACCATTTCAGCTTACCTTGAGTATTTAAGCTCATCTTCATATTTTTATCTTAAATCAGTGAAATAAATATCAACCCACTCGTCTCAGGAGAAACCTTAAGTCCAACTTCTCCACACAAAAGGATACATTTAAATTACTGAAATGACATCGTTACTGACATCTCAATCTTCCACTCTTATAAGAAATTTTGGGATTTAAAATTCTTAAGTCCTGGGACTTCTGCTTCTGAACAATATGCAGTAAAAGGGATGAGAAGGATGAGATATACTCCTGAATCAAACAACTAAAAAATCAGAGAAAGTGTGTGAAACAAAGGTTTTCAGACACTGGATATCAGAGAATGCATAACAGTAATCCTTGAAAAAGGGAAATCAAAGGACATGTGCCTTACAATTACCCCCAAGCTTACTGCCTACAGAATCTTTTCAGGCTGCAGCATTGGTATGGGGAAATTTCTTGCAGCAGTCAATGCAAGCTTTAAAGTCACTGAAGGAAAAAAAAAAAACTGTCAACCTACAATTGTATTCTCTGCAAAAATATCTTTCAAAAACGAAGATAAAACAAACACGATTTCAGATATACAAAAGCTGAAAAAATTTACCACCAGCAGACCTGCAGTAGGAGAAATGTTAAAGAAATCATTCAGACAGAATGAAAATTATTTCAGATGGAAATCTTGACCCATACAATGGAATGAAGAACACTGGAAATGGTAGCTACATGGGTATTTATAAAAGACATTTTTTTATTTTTTAAAATCTCTTTAAAACACAGCTAACCCAAGAAATCTACCAAAAATAAAATTTTAAAAAACCTCCTATAATAAGTGAGTTTAGCAAGGCCACAGGATATAAGGTCAACATATAAAAAAAAAAAATTTGTTCATTTCATTAGTTTCCGTAAATGCCACTCCATTGAAAAAGCAAAGGATTCCCACTTTCACTGTTTTAAAATGAAAGTAATATGTTTATCCAAAGGAGGAAAGTAGTTTACACTTATATTATGGAAATGGTTCTAAAGATTTCAGAAAAGGATATGTTTAGATTTTCACAGACGGTAATGGCACCTTTTACTTTAAAAAGAAAAAAAGAACATTAACATTAATCAACTGTGCTAAGAAAAATTTACCCAAAATTACTAGATAAAATGTGGAAATATGTGCCTTTCAATATATATACTCTTGCTTGGTGGTCATCTGGATAACCAGATCACTTGAACATCTGAGCACATTTAATTTTTGTGGAGTGTCACATACAGCTAAAAACGGCTCTTTAGTGTGCGATTAGGTTCTAGAGAAAAATGTCTGTTATATGAGGGGGATCTTAATATTGGGCTTTTATAGTTTTTTAAATGTTCACATTTCTTTCTGTTAATTAAATGCCACCCTAATATCATTTACATGTTGACTCTTTGAAAATCAAAGCTACCTTGATGTTATTCTTCTAGAAATATATCAAGATTTGAGCAGTGTGTATACTGAATAAAAAGTATTCTTGAAAAGCATATTTCTAAAAGTTCCTGGTTTTAGAAAGCAAAAACATAAAAATAATCTTTTGTACAATGATTTTCTTTTGCTATAGTGAAAATCAAGGATTTGCCTTTTATTTATTTTTTTTTAAACTGGCTTTTATGGGGAAATGAAAAGATTGTCTCCCTTAAGAGTAACTTTTAATGATTTCAGAGCAATAATGTCACCATTCTTTCCACAGAGGAAATACACATTGTATAGGAAAATAGACAAAATTTCCTCTTGGGATTTCATTCCACTTGAGAAAATTCCTTTAATTTCAGATTACTTCATCTTGTTTTTTGTTGTTTTTTGTTTTTGAGGTACCAGGCGGGGGTTGAAGCCAGGACCTCTTATGTGGGAAGCCAGTGTTTGACTACTGAGCCACATGGGCTTCCATGAGTTGGGGTTTTTTTGTTTGTTTGTTTTCCTATTTGTTTTGCTCATTGTTTATTTCTTCAGGAGGCACCAGGAACCAAGCCCAGGACCTCCCATGTGGGAGGCAGGAGCTCAATCACTTGAGCTACATCTGCTCCCCAACTTGAACTTTTTGAGCCTTTGTGCAATGTAATATTTTCCTGATCCATCTTTGTACATTCTCATTTTAATTTCATGTATGTCTCTCCCACTTATGTGTCTGAATCAGCCATTTCAGATTTTAAATTCATTGGTTAAAAATATTTGTATTATGTATTTCCTCATGGGTTTATGTTAAATAGCTCTGCATTTTAATCCACTATTATGCTATGGAAATTATTCTATATTCTTCCCTTCGCAAGCCAGCCTTAGTCTGTTGTCTTTTGTCATTTTCTATGGTTTAAGGAAGAACACACCAAACTTGATATTTTTATTTCAAATAAACTCTTTCTTCTCTTTTAAGGGAAGAACTAGATTGAATTAGTAACTACTCTTGCAGTCAATGTTTCTTAAATCAGTCCAGTATGCATCAGGGCTACAATTATGGGGGAGGGGGTAATCCTTTTGATGTTTGGAGCTACTATTGTCTGCTGTTGTACACTGTTACATGTAAGGGCGTAAATGTACTTATTGTGTTTGTAAAGTTCATTCTGTACAACTGCAGATCAAGGTTGCTCTTCTGTGATAATACAGAATATTATGTTTTAAAGACCATCCTTGGAATACAATTAGAGAACTTAGTATTTTGATGTACTAAGACCTATTTTAATATTTTACCTTTGCAAAAACTTTAATTATAGCTCCAAAAATATGAAATATATAAGCATAAGTCTAACAAAATAGTTACAGCAGGATCCACATGCTGAAAACTACAAAATGATGATGAAAAAAATTCAAAAGCCTAAAGTGCAGAGAAATGGCCATATTCATGGATTAGAAGACATAATAGCATTAACATGCCAATTTCCCCAAAACTGATTTATAGATTTAACACCATTCCAATCAAAATCCCAGGATTTTTTATAGACACTGACAAGCTGATTGTGAAATTGATATGGAAAGGCAACAGAACTAGAATAACCAAAATAATTTTTGGAAATAATAATAAAGTTGGGAGACTCACATAACCCAAGTTTAAGACTTATTTAAAGCTACAGAGATAGATATTATATGTTATTGGTGAAGGCACAGACACACAGATCAGTGGAAGAGAACAGAGTCCAGAAACAGAACCACACAAATATCACCAATTAATTTTTAACAAAGGTACAAAACTGGAGATGGAATAATTGGACATTACCATGGGGAAAAAATGAACCTCAACCTAAACCTTACATCTTATTACAAAAATTAACTGAAAATGAGTCATAGATCTAAATGTACAATGTAAAAAAAAAACTTTTAAAACACAGAATAAAATATTTGTGGCCTTAGGTTAGACAGACTTATCAGATATTGCAATAAAAGTATGATTCATAAAAGAAATAATTGAAAATTTTGACATCAAAATTTAAAACTTATGTTTTATATCATTAGCTATTATGGAAAGGTAAATTAAAATCATAATGAGATACCACTATATATCTATTTGAATGGCTAAAATTTTTAAAAACTGATAAGACCAAGTGTTAAAAAGGATGCAGAAAACCTGTAACTCCCTACATTGCTGGTGGGAATGCAAAATAGTAATAGCCACTCAGGAACACAGTTTGTAAGTTAAACACAAAGCTAAACATTCATTTACCATATGACCCAGAAATCTTACTCCTAACTATTTATCCTAGAGAAGTGAAAACTTATGTTCATACCAAACTCTGAACATGAATGTTTAGTGCAGCTTTATTCATAATTCCAGAAAATAATTAAAATACCCTTCAACGGGTAAATGGAAAAACAAACTCTGGTGTATCCATACAATGGAATATTATTTAGCAATAGAAAGGGATGAACTATTGATATAGCATGGATCAATCTCAAAGGCATTATACTAAGTGAAAGAAGACAGTCTTAAAAGGTTATATATTGTATCATATTTAGAAGATTTTGGGAAAGGCAAAACTACAGAAAACTACAAGAATGGTTGCTGGGGTTGGAAGTAAGGGTAGGATTTGCCTAAAAAGGTGCAACACAAGGGAATTTTTTGGAATAATGAACTGTTCAGAATCCTGGTGGTGGTAATGGTTACATGAATCTATTCAAGTCTTAAAACTCATAGAACTGTATACCTGCCCCTCTGAAAAAACTGTAAGTTTGTGCATGTCTGTGTGTGTGGATGTGTGTGTGTGTGTGTGTATATATATCCTGATTGTGGTGGTTCATACATTTCTCAAAACTCATCAAACATTTAAAATGGATGAATTTAAATGTATGTAAATTATACCTCAACAAAGTTAATTTTAAAATTAAAAAATTTTAAAGTAAAAATGATAATGTGCTGTGCGGTTTATAACATGTAAAAATTGACAACAAAAGCATAAAAGGATAGGATGAGGGAAATGGAAGTATACTCTGATAAGGTCCTTATACTATATGATGTGGTATAATATTATTTGAAGGTGGAATGTGATAAATTAAAGTTAAAATTAAAGTAACTACTAGTAAGTATAGTATTCAAGGTCATCATATTCAATTGTATTCCTAAACACCTTCAATGAACAGTTGGAACTTGAAATGAATTTTAAAATAAAAAAAAAAAAGGAACTAGAAGAGCGAAAACAATTCAGAAAAAAACAACAAAGTCAGAGGACTTATATTACCTTCTTTTAACATTATAAGTTCCAGTCATCAAGACAGTGCAGTATTGGTAAAAAGACAAACATGTAGATCAATGGAATAAAATAGAGTCCACAAAAAGACCCACACAAATATAGTCAACTGATTTTTCACAAGGTACAAAGGCAATTCAATAGGAGGTTAGACTTTTCAAGAAAATGGTGTTGGAAAAATTAATTCCATATACAAAAAAAATTAACCTCAACACATACCTCATGAACATGAAGTAAAGACATTGCCAAAGAAATGAAAACAGAATTTGTCACCAGCAGACCAATATGCTGAAAAGAAAATAGTCTCAAAAGGAAGATCAGAGATGCAGGAAGAATGACAAGCAAAGAAAATGTTAAACCTGTGGTTCAAAACATGGGTGACAAAGTTAAGAATAATATCTTGCATCTTTAAAATGTACAGAATTAAACACAATCAATAATTTTCAATTTACCTGTTAGGTATATTTCTCAGAGACTTAAAGCCTTCGGATTGTTCCTCTGCCAGGTGAGCCCTGAAACCAGCAGATATGTGGCCAACTCTTACTCCCCAGTTCTTCAGGCCTGCCCTGGACAACTAGCAAAATGAGGATGGACCAGCTCTACCCCCAAAACAAGGAATATCTTCAACTGAAAGCAAAACAATTCCATTCCTCTGCCCCTTAACATCTATGTCCCTTCTCAGCCTGGAGCAGAGTGGACATCATCCCAAATCCCTCAAGACTGAGGAATGAACAAAAATAAGGGGTGAGTGTAACCGCTGACTAATGCAGATTTATTTTTACTGTAGTTATTATCTTGTGTTAACTGAGCAACTTATAACATTGATATAAAAAATAAAATTTCAAATTAAAAAAAGGTATGCTGTAATCTCTAAAGCAGCTGGTCTTCAAAGTGTGGTTCAAGACAACTGGAGTCCCCAAAACCCTTCCAGGAGTTCCGCTAAGTCAAAATTCTTTTCATTATAATACTAAGACATCAATTCCCCTTTTAACTGTGTTGATATTTATACTGATGTTTTAAAAGCATTGGTGAGTAAAAGTGCTGGTGCCTTAGCAGGAATCAAGGCAGTGGCACCAAACTGAACTAGAATGAACATATTCTTCACCACTGAGCACACCTAGTTGTTGTTGTTTTAATTTTTAATGTCAGTTTCGTTTAAGGACGGCCTTGATGAAGCAGTAAAAATCATTTTATTAAATGTCAATCATGGAATACTGTGTTTTAATAATCTATGTAACATAACGGGTACTTAATTTTAAACATTCCTGCTCCATACTTAAGTATAATACTTGTGGAAAAATATTTGTGTGATTATTTAAGTTGTGAACTGAACCGGCCTCATTTATGGAACACCATTTTTACTCAAAAGAATGACTGACAAACTATGTTTATTCAGACTTGGGTATTTGGGAGATATTTTCTCGAAAAAAATGAATGAAATGAGCCTGAGATTTCAAGCAAAAAGCAGAATTTAGGAAAACTTGTATCTACTGCCACGGTGAGCCTAACAGCTTTCCAAAATTTTAAGATTTTTCTGATGTGATTGGTGCTAATATTAATAAATGAGATTTTATGATATAGTATAATGAAGTGTGTTGACATATGGAATAACTGGTAATGCTCTTCTGTTCCTTCCTTCATGCCCACCCAATTGCCCCATTGTAAAATATTACTAATTCTGTTTCTCAAATCCATTAAAAACCATCTCCATACCATTCAGACTTACAGAATCATTTCAGTTATCTATAAAACCTAAAACATAAACCTTACAATGCCAAACCTCAGCTTAAAAAAAAAAAAAGGTCAGTGATCAACTCACTGCTATTCACAAAGTGTAAGGCATTATCAATAAATCATGAAAAGTTATGACACAAACTATTTAACAATCATTTATGGTATATTACAAGTAATTGGTTACTATGAACAAAAGGTTAACAAACCCCTTTCTCCTGTATGGACAAATTTGACTTTGAGTTAACTTTATTTTTTTTTCCTTTAAAATCTGATAAAGGTGGAGTGTTAGCATGTTATTAGCAGCACTGATCACGGTAAAAATTATCCGGTTGGAGAAATAAATCCTAAATAAGAGAACTGCAAATGAACTATAAATATCTGATAGGATACCACAGCTTTGAGATTCCCTCAGTATGGTGACTCTTTTAACTAAGCATGTCCCTATAAAAACCACATAGAGAGAAACGGATGTGGCTCACGTGACTGGGCTCCCATCTACCATATGGAGGTCCAGGGCTCGATTCCTGGGGCCTCCTGGTGAAAAACAAGCTGGCCTGAGTGGAGAGCTGGCCCACGTGGAGTACTGGCCCATGCAGAAAACTGGCACAGCAAGATGACGCAACAAAAAGAGACACAGAAGAGAGACAATAAGACATACAGCAGATCAGGGAGCTGAGGTGGCACAACAGACTGAGCAGCCTCTCTCCACTCCAGAAGGTCCCAGGATCAGTTCCTGGTGCCGCCTAAAGAGAAGACAAGCAGACAGCGAGCACAAAACAACTAGGGGTGGGAGGTGGGGATGGGGAAGAAATAAATAAATCTTAAAAAAAAAAAAAAAAGAAAAAACACAGAGAGGCAATGCCCATAAGACTATATCCTATTTGGGAATGTGGGTTTTCTAAACCAGGTGTGGTAGGCTTAAAAAAATAGGAGGGATGCAAAGACATATTTACTTCTAATCCCTGCAATCTGAGACTATTACCTTATGTGGCAAGAAATGTGATTAAGTTAAGGATTTTGACGGAAGGAGCTTATTCTGGATTATCTAGGTGCCCTACCCCCCAATAATCCAGAGACACAGGAGAAGGCAATGTAAAGATGCATCAGAGAGCGAAGCAGCCACAAGCCAAGAAATGGTGACAGCCAGCAGAAGCTGGATGACCCAAGGAGCAGATTCTCCATTAGAGCCTCCAGAAAGAATATAGCCCTGCTGACATCTTGATTTTGGATTTCCAACTTCCAATTTACAGAACTATGAGAGAATAAATTCCTGTTGTTTTAAACCACCCAGTTTGTGATAATTTGTTACAGTAGCCACAGGAAACTAATACAGTAGGGTAACTCTATCAACTTAAATATGTATCTCATTCTTTCATACCTGAGCTATCACTTCATGGACCAAATACTAGCCTCGGGACTACTACACAGATTCCCATGGAAGACAAATGTCTGGCACTAATGGAATGTTATGTTTCTGTCCAATCACTACTCTACTGGAAGGCTATGTTTCTGTCTGATACCCTTTTATGTTAATCTGATGCCAAGTGTGACTTAATCAGATCTTATTTCTCTGAATGACTAAGGCTCTGCAACGGGCACTGAAGTTACTAGTGATATTTATAGTTACGAAATATCCAAATGCTTTACCTTTTTAATGCCATCAGAGCTGAGTGCAGTGAATTAAAGTGTGGGCTCTACAGCCTGGCTGCCCAAGTTCTGAATTTTAGCTCTGTCATTTGCAGTGTGGCCTTGGGCAAGTACACTTAATCTCTCTGTGCTCTATAAAATAGGGATGTTTTATATCAACTACCTCATAGGATTACTGTTAGGATTAAGTGAGTTAATACCCCCACAATTTTAAGATTTCAAGCAAAATGAGAATTTTAGAAATTTTGTATCTGTCACCAGTGTTTTATGAATTATAATTTATAATTTGTATCTCTGCCACAAATTTCCTGTTTTAAGATTTTAAAGTTAATTACTGTTTGGCTGTATATCATATTCTGCTTGTAACTGTGGTTATATACCTTTCTCATTCCTGAAGTTTTATATTTATGCTGCCCCTTGTCCCCTCTCCCTAAGCCTTACTTGAGGTGCATGTATCTTGCTTTCTCCAAAATTAATTGTTGGATTTCTTTATGAACATCAATTTTAAATCCTGTAGCACAAACTGCTTACAAAAGCAATGTGGCACACAGTACTCAAATGTTAGCTATTATGATATATTGGTCAAGGTTCACTATACAACATCACTCTCCTGCCTCAAATTTGTTTTGTTAAATGAAAGAGATGGCTTTCCACGATTGTATATAATTTCAGAAAAGCCAGGGAAGTATTACAGACCAAGGAAGTGTACATGCGAAAATTAAAAATGAGAGGCTTTTTCTGGAAAACTACTAGAAGAAAATGTCAGGAAACATCTTCAAGACCTTGTAGTAGGTGGTGGTTTCTTGGACCTTACACCCAAAGCATGTGCAACAAAAGAAAAAATAGATAAATGGGACCTCCTCAAAATGAAAAACACTTTTGCACCTCACAGAACTTTGTTAAAAGGGTGAAAAGGCAGCCAACTCAATGGGAGAAAATATTTGGAAATCATATGTCTGATAAGGGTTTAATATCCAGGATATATAAAGAGATGTTACAACTCAACAATAAAAAGACAAATGACCCAATTAAAAAACGGGCAAAAGACTTGAATAGACAGTTGTCCAAAGAAGAAATACAAATGGCAAAAAAAAACACTTGAAAAAATACTCAACATCACTCATGATTAGGGAAATGCAAATCAAAACTACAATGAGATATCATTTCACACCTATCAGAAAGGCCACTATTAAAAAGACAGAACTACAAGTGTTGGAGAGGATGTGGAGAGATAGTGTTGGTGGGAATGCAGAATGGTATAGCCACTGTGGAGGACTTTTTGGCAGTTCCTAAAAAGTTGAATATAGACTTGCCCCATCACCCTGCAATACAACTACTGGGTATATATGCAGAAGAACTGAGAGCAGTGACATGAACAAACATCTGCACACCAATGTTCACAGAGGCATTATTCACGATTGCCAAAAGTTGGAAACAACCTGGTGCCCATCAACCAAAGAATGGATAAACAAACTGTGGTGTACTCACACAATGGAATATTATGTAGCTGTAAGAAGAAATGAAGTCGTAAAGCATGTGACAACATGGATGAACCTGGAGGACATTATGTTGAGTGAAGCAAGCCAGACACAGAAGGACAAATACTATATGATTCCGTTACTATGAACAAAATATATTGTGTAACATACTGTACGATTCAAAAAAAAATGTTATATGTATCCAGTACATTTAATTGAGAAATGTATGGTTTTATTCAACTGTGTTTTATTTTTGTTTTTTAATTATCTTTATATTTTCAACTATTAAATAAACAAAATAAAATTTTTAAAATAGTAAAAAAAAAAGGGGGGGGGGAGGTGATACAATAAAATGGAAGATATTTCTTTGGTATTAAGGGAAAAAAAAAAAAGATAGAAGAGGGTATCAGGAGGGATTTAGGAGAAGTTGCCCAGAACTGATAGATTATAGAACAACATTGAAAAATAGGCAAAAGTATTCAGAAGCAATTTGCAGTTGTTTGGCAAGAATTAGTGATAGGAACTATAGAAAAATTAATAAAAGTTAAATAGGTAGTCTCAGGGAAAAAAGAAATGTATAAGAAAGTAAATACACATCATAATACACTTCTTGGCCTGCCAGTAAAAATAACAATAATAAGGTAGGTAAGCATTGTTTATTCATTTAACCAAACACTGTTACACTGGCAGGATATGAAGGGGTAGGGGGCGCAAGATGATTAAAAAAAAAAAAAAAAAAAAAAAAATCACCTTTACATTCCAAAACAGAAAGTCAACAGAACATCCTAAAAGGAGGGGAGGAAATATAAATGGCAAAAAAAAAAGCACATGAAAATATGTTCAACATCACTAGCTATTAGGGAAATGCAAATCAAAACTACAGTGAGATATCATCTCACAACTCATAGAACGGCCATTATTTTAAAAAACAGAAAACAACAAGTGCTGGAGAGGATATGGAGAAATAGGAACGCTCCTTAACAGTTAGTGGGAACCCAGAAAGGTGCAGCCTCTGTGGAAGACAGTTTGGCGGTTCCTCGGGAAGCTAAATATAGAACTGCCATATGCTCTGGCAATCCCTCTACTCGGAATATATCCAGAAGAACTGAAAACAGTGACACAAACAGACATCTGCACACAGATGTTCAAAGCAGCATTATTCACAATTGCCAAAAGATGGAAATAACCCGTTTGTCCATCAAGCAATGAAGGGACAAAACAAAATGTGGTACATACATATGATGGATTTCTATTTAGCTGTAAGAAGAAATGAAGTCATGAAGCATATGACAGCATGGATGAACCTGGAGGATATGTTGAGTGAAGCAAGTCAGACACAAAAGGACAAATACTGTATGAATGCACTATTAAGAACTAAATATATTGTGTAAACTCATGGAGTTAATAAATAGAATATAGGTCACCAGAAACTAGAATAAGGTTAGAAAACAGAAAGCTGAGGTTTAATCTGTGCAGAATTGGTAAAAAGGGTTGACTGCAAATCTTAGGAATGAATAGAAATGTTGAAAGCAAACCATAGTGCTAGAAATCCACATTCCCCAGGAGCTCAACAAACTGTACAATTCAATGGTTTTAAATATATTTTCTTACAAAGTTGTGCAACCATCACCACACTAGCTCAATCACAAGAGACATTAAAAAAAAAAAAACCTATAAGACAACACAACAAAATTGCTTACCATCAGCAATAACAAGAAAAATCATATCAGCAGCCAAAGGAAAACACACACCTCACTTAAAGAGGTACAAAGATAAGGAAGACAGTAAATATCTTGAATCTTGAAAACAAAGAAAGGCAGAAAACAGTGGAATGACATCCTTATTAAGTACTAAAAGGAAAAAAAAAAAAAAAAAGATCAATCTGGAATGCCACACAGTGCCAAAATATCTTTCAAAAATAAAAGAGAAATACAAACTTTTGCAAACAAAGGCTGAAGGAATTAATTACCAGCAGGTCTTCACTATAAGAAATGTTAAAGCAAGTCCTTCAAGCAGAAGGAAAACAATACAAGATGGAAATCTAGATGTACAGGAAGAAATGAAGAGCACTGGAAACAGTTAATGTAAATATAAACTAACTAAATCTCCTAAAAATATTATTAAGGCAAAAAAAAATAACAATGTATTTTGGGGCTGACAACAAATAGAAAAGATAAAATCAATGACAACAATACCACAAAATCTGTGAGAGATAAAACAGAAGTATACTTTAATACTCATAGTCTGTGGCAGTTTGATATTACTTATGAATTCCAAAAAGGAGGTATTGATTATGTTAATAAACTAGTCTGTTCCTCCAGGCATGATACCCCTTTGCTTGTATTAAATTCAGAGGTTTCACTTTCACTTTATTAAATCAAGATTAGAGCTTTGATTCTACCATGTCATTAGGGCATGCAGCATTGAGTCCACACCCCCTTGTTGGGGATAAAACAACTCTCACACAGAAGTAGACACACAGATGATCCTGCAGCCCTGGGAAGAAAGATGAGCCTGATAGCCTACAGCTGCAGCTGAGCCCAGAAAGAAATGAGCCCTGGGGAGAGACACAAGCCTTATGCCAGCCTACAGCTAAGGTCAGAAGACACTGGGCCTACGGAGCTTTAAGAGGAAGAGGAAGGCTGAGCCCACACAGAAACCAGCAGCCATATTACTCCAACATGTAGCAACAGACTTTGGTGAGGGAAGTAACTTACACTTTATAGCCTTGTGACTGTAAGCCTCTACCTCAAGTAAATATTCTTTATAAAAACCAACAGATTTCTGGTACTTTGTATCAGCACCCCTTTGGCTGACTAATACATTGTCTACATGGATATGTATAATATTACTTGAAGGCAGGCTGTGATAAGTAAACACATATACTTTAAAACCTCAAGTAGGGAAGCCAATGTGGTTCAACCAGTTGGGTGCCTGCCTACCACATGGCAGGTCCCCAGGATCTGGTCCCAGTGCCTCCTAAAAGAAAATGAGCTGATGCCGCCCCCACCGCTATGAGCTAGACACCACTCCCACCACAATAAGCAGATGTCACAGCCCACAAAGGAGCGGATGTGGCTCAGGCCACTGGGCACTTGCTTCTCATGTGGGAGGCCCCCAGTTCGGTTCCCGGTGCCTCCTGGAGAAGGCGAGCAAACCATGAACAGACAGACAAGAGAATCATCGGGAGGGAGGGGGAGGGGCGTAAATAAAGTAAAAAAATCTTTTTAGAAAATTTTTTAAAAAAGACTAAAGTAACTACCAAAAAAAAAAAAAAAGTATAGCCCAAATAAACCAGGAAATCATAAAAATTGCTGGTTGGTCTGACGACTGTGGCTTATTGTTAATCTGTGTAGCATTGCCTCCCCCCCCACAACCTTGTCTGACTATGGTTTTTTCCTTAGCTTAAAAAAAAAAAAAAAAAAAGTTATTGCACTAATCCAGTAAAAGGCAGAAACGTAAGAAAAAGAGAACAGAAAACATATGGAATAGAAAGCAAATAGCAAGATGACAGATACAATCCTAACCATATCAGTAACCATATTAAATGTAAATAGTCCAAGCTTCTGATTCAGAACAAGATGGCACAGACTCACTTTCCCTGGTACTCCCATCTAAACACATATACCCTGAAAATTACTTGACAGACAATGATAAAAGGACTTTGAAGAAGAGAGCAGACTGGCTACAGCCCTCAGGCCTTGAGGAAAGGCAACATGGTGAGTTTCCTAAGTTTTCACTTTATTTCCAGTATATCCTGGACTGGGTACTGGAGAGACCTGAACCAAGAGCCACCAACAGGCTCTCTCTGACCAAAGGGCCAGGAAAAGAGAAGCCAAGAACAGACCTACTGGGAAGCCACAACCAGGGCACAAGCAAGCAAGGCCAATCTGCCTTGAGTAGCAGCCTGAAAGCCCCAGGCTGGTCCAGGGCTCACTCTGTTGTATTCACCACACTAGTAAGCTATGTAATCAATCTATAGCGGCAACACCAAAGTCCCATGCCAACCTAACTTCTGCTCCACAACCAGTGCACCATTAGGGGGATCTGATCCACCTGCAGCAGCAGATTCATATCTAAAATATATAATTTTCCAAACTCAACATTTAAAAAAATGAGAGGTGATGAGTTTTGCTTGGTTGGTTGGTTTTTGTTTTTTAGTATTATTACTGAAATAATGAAAATGCTCTAAAAGTAATTGATATGATGAATGCACAACTATCTGAATACCACTGACTATACACTTTTGGATAGATTTATGCTTTATTAATATGTGTCAATAAAATTGATTTGTTAATAAAAAATCAAATTAGAAAATGGACAAAAAAAAAAAAAAAAAACAGACATTTTACCAGAGAGGATATATAAATGACAAATACACACATGAAAAACACTCAACTCCATTCACTATTAGATAAATGCAAAGTAATGCCACAATGAGGTATCACTATACACCTAACAGAATGACTAAAATAATAAACAATCATAATACCAAAAGCTAGTCAATATGCAGAAAAACTAGACCATTCATACACTGCAGGTGGGAATATAAAATGGTACAGCCACTCTGGCAAAATGTTTGGCAGATACTTTAAAAATTTTAAAGGCATTTAGCATATGATTCAGCAATTACACTCCTGATCATTTATACCAGAGAAATGAAGCTTTTATTTTCAAACAGAAACTTTGTACACAAATGTTCAAAGCAGTCTGTTCATAACAGTCAAAAACTAGAAACTAACCAAATGTCATTAGAGGACAAATGGCTAAACCAATTGCAGTACATCATACCATGGAATACAACTCAGCATTAAAAAGAAATGGACTATTGCTATAGGTATTAATTTGGATGAGCTTCAAGAAAATTTTAGGAGGCACTGGTAACCGAACCTGGCACCTCCTGTATGAGAAACAGGTGCTCAAATCATGGCCAGTCTTGTTTCATGTATCTCCTTTACCCCACACCTCTGCTGTTCTGAAGCAAATCAGACACCATTTCAGTTATTAATATATCAGTATGATGTGAATACTCTTGCTGTCGTGATTTTGTGATAATCAGGGTAGGCTAAACATTCCCTATATTAGAAACCATGCATGTGTCCCCAGACCTAATTTTTCTCCCTAGGTCTGGTTTTTAGAACGCTGGTGATAAAACTAAGCCTGATTTATTATATGACCATCCTGTACGGGAAATGACTGTAATTCTAGGTATCTTTGGTCAATATTAAGAGATATAGCAAGAGGACAGATGTGGCTCAAATGGTTGGGCGTCTGTCGCCCATATGGAGGGAACTGGGTTCAATCCCCAGGACCTCCTGGTAAAAAAATTTTAAAAAAGAAAAATATAGAAGGCGCGTGGGCTGTCAGGCCTCCCACGCAGGTGCACCACCAGGCCCCACGAGCGGATGATCCCCCCAGGCCCCGTGCACAGGTGCACCATCAGGCCCCATGCGAGGGTGCACCATCAGACACCATGAGCCATGCAGCAAGATGATGACTTAACAGGAGAATGACAAAAGGAAGAGCCAAGACAAGACGCACCGAAAAACCAGGAACTAAGGTGGCGCAGGCGATAAGACACCTCTCTCCTACATCAGAGGTTCCGAGGATCGAATCCCAGTGAAGACAGGAGGAGAAGGATGAGAAGAGAGGGCAGGAAACGGACACAGAGAGTTGCCCAGTGAATGGACACAAAAACAGCAAAAACGAGGGGGGTGGACAAAAATGGATGAAAGTAAATAAATTAATCCTTAAAAAAAAAAGTATAGGGGAGTAAGATACAGACTATAGTTAGCAGTAATACTTTGACAACGCTCTTTCATAATTTGTTAACAAATGTTTCACATCAATGCAGGGTGTTTGGGGGTGAGGTGATGTGTGGGAGCCCTGTATGATGTTATGCATGTTTGTTTTGTAAGTTCACAATGTTTACTGAACACTTATAGTTTATGTATGTTCATGTATGAATTATATACTTCAATAAATTGTGTTTTGTTTTGTTTTTTGTTTTTTGTTTTTTCAAAAAAAAAAAAAAGGATATACATTGCATGTACTAGTCAGCCAAAGGGGTGCTAATGTGAAATACCAAAAATGGGTTGGTCTTTATAAAGGGTATTTATTTGGGGTAGAAGTCCACAGATACCAGGCCATAAAGCGTTAAGTTTCTTCTCTCACCAAAGTCCATTGCCACGTGTTGGAGCAAGACAGCTGCCGATGTTTGCCAGGGTTCAGCCTCTTGGTTTCCTCTCTTCCCGGGGCTGCATTTCTCTCCAGGCTTAAGCCCTTCTGGTTCCTCCACAATGTCAGCTGTTGACGATCAGGCGAACGGCTCACTTCTCCTCTTCTGGGGCCTTTTCTCCAACATCAAAACTTCTTCTCAAAAACTGCTTCACTATGTTTTTCGCCTTGCCTTTTATATTCGATTCCCCACTCACCAAGGGGTGGGGCTCAAGGCCCTAATCATAACTTAATCATGCCCAGATTAACAGATCAGTTTACAAGCATGATCCAATTATATTTTTGGAATTCATAATTACATCAAACTGCCCAACTGCAACACTGCATGATACCATTTAGAAAACATTTATGCAATAACCATTATAGAGATGGGAAAAAAAATTAGTGGTTGCAAGGGATTACAGATGGGAGATGGGATAGAAGAGGTTGGTAAAGCTGTAAACCCCCTTACAGCACAAAATTCCTCTGTCGATGGTACAATTAAGTATCTTGACTGTGGCTGTAGTTACACAAAACTACACATGACAATATTGCACAGGGTTAAACACAGACAAATGTTTGCACATATACCTGATAAAATCTGAATAAGCTCTATGGATTGTACCAATGTCAATTTCCTAGAAGGCTGGGTGAAGGGTGCACAAGACCTCCCTGTACACGTTTGCAATTTCCTACAAAGCTGTAATTATTTCAAAGTAAAGTTTTAGAAAAAATTAAAAAGAAAAAGGCCAAGATCATCAGTATGGATATACAAGCAAGACTCAACTATACACTGCTAACAAGGAATTCTCTTTGAATATATAGACTAATAGGTTAAAACTAGTAAGAAGGAAAAAGATATACCACACTATCACTAATCAAAAGAAAACTAGAGAAGCTAAATTAAAATAAAAGTGGATTTTAGAGCAAAAATATGACCAGAGATAAAGAGGATAATTTCATAACAATAAAAGGATCAATTCACCTAGAGGACATAACAATCCTAAACAATTAACTACTTAGCAAAAGAACTTCAAAAAACATTATGCAAAAACAGAACTGAAAGAAGAAAAAGACAAAACCACAATGATAATCAAAGAAAAACAACCCTTTTTCAATGATTCATAGAAGTAATTATACAATCAGTAAGGGTAGAGAAGACTTGAGAAACTATCAAGTTGACCTAACTGAAATCTTGAAGCAGAGTATGCACACATTTTTTAAGTGCAAACAGAAAACTCACCAACATAGACCATATTTTGGACCATAAAACACATTTGAATAAATTTAAAAGGATTCAAATCATAGAAAATATGTTCTCTGACAAAAATATAATAAAATAAATATTTGGAAAATACACAAATATCTGGGAACTAACACTTCTAAAAAATCTCCATGGGTCAGAGCAGAAATCAAAAGGGAAATCAGAAAATATTTTGAAATGAATGCAAATGAAAGCACAACATACCACATTCTATGGAACGTAGCTGAAGCAGTGTTCAGAGAGAAATTTATGTTACTATATACGGCACTATAAGAAATAAAAAGTCTCAAAATCAGTGACCTCAGCTTTTACCTTAAAAAGAAGAGTTAAGTCAAACCCAAACTAAGCAGAAGAATGGAAAGAATAAGCAGAAGAAACCAATGAAAAAGAAAGAGTAAAAGAAAAAAATCAATAAAATTGAAAGGTAATTCTTTGAGAATAAAAATAAAATTGATAAAATCCTAGCTATACCTATTAGATAAAGAAGAGAAAAGAAAAACTATAAATATCAGGAATGAGAAAGGAGTTATCACTACAGCTCCCAAGTACTGAAATGAGCAAATATCCTTGAAAGACACTCAAGAAGAAAAAGATAACCTGAATTTATCTATTAAAGTACTTGAAGTTGTGGTTAAAAAACCTTCACACAAGAGAAAACTCAAAACCAAACAGCTTCACTGGTGAATCCCTGAACATCTAATGAAAAAAAAAAAAAAAAAAAACCAACTCTACACAAACTATTCAAGAAACAAAGAGAAAGAACACTCTTCAACTCATTTTATGAGGCCAGAATTACCATTATACAAAAAAATGAAAAAGACATTACAAGAAAACTACAGATCAGTATACCTCAGGAACACAGGTACAAAAATTCTCAACATGATTTTAGTAAATCAAATGCAAAAGCCAGGTTTATCCCCAGAATGCACGGCTGGTTTAACATCTGAAATATCAAACAATATTAGTCCAAAAACAGAAAGCACAGAATTATCTTTGTAAGATGCAGGAAAAAGAATAATACCTTTTGTAAAATCCAACATCCATTCATGGTGAAAAACCTCAGAAAACTAAGAGGAAAACTTCTTCAACTTGATAAAAAGCATCTACAGACTCTGTAAGGCCTGCCCCAATCAAGGTGTAGTGAGAGACACTCCAGGACTCCATCCCCAACAGAAGAACAAGAACAACTGGCAGAAGACCTTTCTCAAACCTCCAGAAAGCAATTAAAGGTTTGCAGTAAATGGGAGAGGGACAAATCAAGAAAAAGGCAACATAAAACGGCAAGATCTCATGGCACCTTTGCTGAGCCCTCCCTCATTCCTTCACAAACTCCACATGAAACCAGCTACACTCAGTGCAGGTCCCTGCTCTGGATTCAAGAGGAAGCAGAGTAACCCCCAAGCACATACTGAGAGCATGTATACCTGAGCTTCTGATGACCACCTGAAAGACTGAAGCATGACACTCATCCCAAAACTTGTCCTGCATGTAGAGGCAGCTCACAGAGATCTCCCGATAATGTAGGAAATGTGGCAGAAGAAACTTAAAAAGGCAGTACCTATTTAATTTTTGCTCTTTTCACTTTCCTTTCACCAGTTGGAAGCAAAAATAGTTTGAAAAAAGTCACAAACTGACACCTCTAGCCCTCAAATAGAAAAAATCCTTTGCAATCCCAGAGGAGTGGGAGAACTCGATTTCCAGGGTTATAACAACATAAATACTCAGAATGTCCAGTTTCAACAAAAACAAAAATTACCACACACACTAAGAAACAGGAAAGTATGACCCATTCACAGGAAAAACAGAATTTGTCAGAAACCATCCCTGAGGAATCTCATACATTTTAACTCTTAGTCAAACACTTCAAATCAGCCATTAACTATGTTTAATGAGCTAAAGGAATCCATACACAAAGCACTAAAAGAAATTAAGAAAATGTCTGAACAAGATAAATAAAAATGATATTTAAAAAATAAAGCATACAGAAACCTTGCTGCTGCAAAGTATAATAATTAAAAAGGAAAACTAAACAATTAATGGCAGATTTGAACAGGCAAAAGAAAGGACCAGCCAACCTGCAGATGCTTAAGATTATCCAGTGTGAGAAGCATAAAGAAAAAACAGTGAAGAAAAATGAGCAGAGCCTGAAGGATCTTTGGGATACCATCAAGCATACCAAAATATGCATCATGGGAGTCCCTGGAGGACAAGAGAAAGAGAAAGGGACAGAAAAAGGATATGAAGAAATAATGTCCAAAAACTTCCCAAATCTGATGAAAGACATGAATATCCACATTCAGGAAGCTCAACAATCTCCAAGCAGGGCAGACTTACAGATCTACACTAAGTAAGACACATTATAACAAATAGTTTGACTTCCAGGAAGATAAGAGGATTACAGAGACACAGGACTCACTTCTCTCCCAGAAAACTAGCTAGAGGACAGAAGAAACTACCTGGAAAAAGGTTTTAGGGCTTAGGACACCGGGCAAAGGCTGGACACCACCCAGAAGAGAGGGGCAAATAAAAAGAAAAAGTGTCTTGATGGGAAAAATCCCATCCCTCCCCAAGGCCCTTGGAAGCTACTCTGTAACCCATTACTGGGTCCATGACCCAGATTTGAGCAACTAAACAGGGACAATCCTAAACAACTAGAGCAGGTTGAACCAAGAGTCAAAAAACAGTAGTAGAATACAGGTTCCTGCCAATAAATCCCTACACAAGAGAGAGAAATTGAGCATCAGAGTAAATTCACCATCATAATCAGATGCCTAGACATCAGCAAAAACTTACAAGTCACACTAAGAAAAAGGAAGATATGTCTCAAGCAAAGTAATATATCAAAGCCTGGATAAGACATAGGATTTGAGACAACTAATCAATGAAGTTCATACAAATCTCCTAATTCAAATCAATGAAAGACAGTATGGCTAAAAAGATAAAGGACATCAAGAACACATTGGGCAAGCACAAAGAAGAATCTGAAAACATGAATAAAAAAATAACAGGTTATGGGAATGAAAGACACAATAGGCGAGATTGAAAACACAAAGGCATATAACAGACTCGAAATCATAGAAGAAAGAATAAATGATGTAGAAGACAGAACAGCTGAAACGAGAGAGAACAGAAAGGGAAAAGAATGAAAAAAATTGAGCAGGGGCTCAGGGAGTTGAATGACAACATGTAGCGCAACAACATAGTGTCATGGGAATTCAAGAAACAGAAGAGAAAGGAAAAGGGTAGAAAGAATATCTGAGGAAATAATAGCTAAAAATTTCCCAACTCTCATGAAAGAAATGAATTTACATGTCCAAGAAACACAGTACTCAACATGCAATCTAGAACTAGTCAGTGTCGGCTGCCTCATGACTCGCTATCCTTTCCAGCCCAAACAAAGGGCCATGCATTAGTCACATGGTAGCTCTTTCCCTGTGCACATCCCATTGCATTCTTATCTTAGCTTCTGTTGTCATTTTGTGTAATTTTGCGTTTTTTCCCTCATCATAGGTCCTAAGAAAATGAGCAGTGATAGCACTGAGCAAAAAAGAAAATTACTTCACACCATCACTGAGCAAAAAGAGAAATAATAGGTAAATTATGAGAGCTGTATTCACATTATCTTGCTAAGGAATACGGTATGCCTAGAACAGTCTCCACCATCAAGAATAAAGAAGCAATAAAAAAGGCTAATGTTGTGACAAGAATTAAAGCAGTAACAAAGCAGCATTCCCAAACACTCGAAGTTGAAAAATTGTTATTACTTTGGGTAAACGAGAAGCAGTTAGCGGGCGACAGTGTATTGGAAGCCATGATATGTGAAAAAGCTAAAGTGCTGCATGCTGATCTTTTGAAAAACAAACCAGAACCAAGTGATGAGAGTGTTGAACTTTTTTAAGGCCAGCCACAGCTGGTTTGATTATTTTAGAAAGAGGACTGGCATGTATTCGGTATGGAAGAATTTATGGCCAGAAGCTGTGACTCAGAGAGACTTCAAAGGGTTTGAGGCTGACTCCAAGCCTGCAGGTACAGAGGGTAGGTATAGTTGTGCAGGATACTGTATCTTTGGGCCAATCCATGGGTCTGGAGGTCAATGCTGCTGTTGAGGAGTTTGTGGAGGAACACTGTGAAGAGCTCAGCACTGAGGAGCTGCAGGAACTACAGAAGGAGCAGCAACAAGAGGTGGCTGAAGAGATTTCTTCAGGCGAGGAGGAGATAAGGGAAGATGCCTTCATTTCCTTTATAAAAGAAATGTGTGCAAAATGGGCAGAAGTTCAAAACTTTGTGGAGAAGTACCATCCGGACAAAGCTCTGACAAGCAGAAATGTGAATTTATTGAATGACCAAACAATTTCACATTTTCGAGGAATTCTGAAAAAAAGACAAAAACAGTGAAGGTGAAAAGAGTGTGTCAGAGCCTGTGATACAAGTTGAAAACAGGCAGAAAAGAGAAAGAACACCTGAAGTGCAAGTGCCTGATGTTCTACTGGAGGGGCACTCTCCTTCCAAGCAATACTCCATGTAACCTCTCCTCACCACTCTCCTCTCACCATCCCATTAGGCCATGGATTCTTCTCAGTACAGGTAAAGTAAGTTTCTATTTTATTTAATCTAATTATTTATTAACTTTTAGGTTAATTTCTCATGTAAAATAATGATATACAACCCTGTCTTTTTACATATTGCCTTAAAATGTGCATTGTTTTTGGTTTCAGAACACATTAATTTTATTTAATTATTCCGTATGGGAAAAATTTGTTTGGTACTCATCATTTTTGGTACTCGTCACGCCTCCCAGAACCAATTAACAACAAGTACTGGGGTACTACTGTAAACATATTGCATAAACTCATGGAGTTAATAACTAGAATATAAGTCACCAGAAAACAGAATGAAGTTTGAGAATGAAAAGTTGAGGTTTATCCTGTGCAGAATTGGTAAAGGATTGTTTGTAAATCTTTGGAATGAACAGAAATGGTGAAAGCACATCATAGTGTTTGTAACTAATAGTGCTAATATATGGGTATGATAGTGGTTGAATGGGAAAGTCTAAGGTCCTCTATATTACTAGAAGGAAAAGCTAAAAAATGTAGCATGCAACTGTATAGCATAGTGAAACCTCATGTGAAATACAAGTATGGCTGATATTGCATATATAAGACCATTTTTCTTTGAAACAGAACAAATGTTCGTTAACATTACAAGATGTTAATTACCAGGCAAAAATACAACCAAAGCAAACTATAGACAGTAATATATTACTGATATATTACTGATAATATCAAGTGATATTAACAACTCACTTCAGAAATATACCAAAATGTAACAATATTTTCATTGTTTTCATTTTAATGGGAAAAAATGTAACCCGCATTTGAACATTTATTACAGAGGTACTACTACATATCAGACATTACGATAGAATGAACAATTAAAGAAATATAAGATACATGTTCTCAAGGTGTGTGTGTGGCGGGGGGGGGGGGGGGGGGACCTGCTTAGAGAGATAATTCTAATACACTAACAAATATGATCAAGAATTGTCTATCGGAGGTCCCCAGGATCAAATCCCGGTAAAGCCGAGAGGAGAAAACAAGAAGAGAAGACAAAAAGAAACAGACACAGAAGATCACACAGCGATTGGACACAGACAGCAAAACAGCGGGGGGGCGGGGTATAAAAAAAAAAAGTTTATTAAGAAATGTGTGCTACAGAAATCTTAAATACATGACCAAGTGGGAGGCAGTTTAAAGCATTTAAACTGCTTTAAAAATGCCATCCATTTTCTATAACCACTCAAGAGAGCATACAGAAATGATGTTATTATAGGGAAAACCTTGGGTTAAGTCTGGTTCTTTTCTAAACATTAGTTACTTAAGAGCGTTGGTAAATTTAATTAGTAGTTAAGTACTAGGGTATTATAGCTAAGTGAGTGGCAATGTCTGGGGAAGATATGAAAAAGACATCTCAAAATATAGCCAGAACCCACAACCACCAGAAATACTACCTACTTCTTTTTGCTTATTCCTCTAAGTGACACCTTTCTCATGAGGGGGCTCTAATTTCTCTCTCTTTTTTTTTTTAAGGTACCGGGGATTGAACACGGGACCTCGTATTTGAGAAGACGGTGCTCAACCACTGAGCCACATCGGCTTCTCCCAGTTGGCTTTTTCATTTGTTTTGCTTATTGTTCGTTTTTGTTTTTTCAGGAGGCAGCAGGAAGTGAACCCAGGACCTCCCATGGGGGAGGTGGGAGCTCAAATCACTTGAGCCACATCTGCTCCCTCAACTCACTCTTGACACAGTGCTCTTTCTAGAATCTTCTTTTAACTTCCTAAAAATACTTATCTGAGAAATAAAGAATTTCTGTATTAACACATACCAGACATCATTCTAACAGTCTATTCTTGTTCACCCAAGTAAATCAGCAATTCTAATAGTTATCAGCAAAACTTACTAGCTGCTAAGCACTGCACCCTTTACATGTATTACTTCATTCAATTTACATAAACTCATGAGGTTAAGTACTATTATTATCCCTATTTTGCAGGTAAGGAAACTGAGGCTTACAAAAAGGCAAGGACAGATAATGTTGTAAAATTTAGGTAAAACATGTATCATATATTTATTCTTAAATATAATCAGGTATTAAGTCATTTCTACATGGTAGAAATGTTATAATTAAAATAGGAGAGGAGATAGGATGACAATCAGAGGTAGACAAAAACTATTAGGAAAGAAAACTGCTCTTGAAAATTTGATACCTATTTCAAAGATGAGACAGTAAGAAGCTGTTTCTCTCTCAGGTCTGAGGGCTTTTGACCTAGTATAAATATTCTTCTGAACAGGCATTCACACAGTTGTTTTCCTCAACCGTCTGTTCAGCTCGTTAATTTAGACTCCACGATATGCAATTCTTGAACATTCCAATGGAACAGAGACTTACCTTAGCACTTTGTGTTTTCCCAAAATACTGTTTTATGGGAAAAGATATTTTTCGAGTTACAAAAAATAGATATGTTAGATACTAGATCACAATATATTTTTAAAATTCATTTCTTCGCATTGTTTATGGTGGAGAAAAAAAATTTCATCAACACTCCTCTAAAGGTTTGTCAAAAAAATAAAAGTAACCTTCATTCCTGTTATATTAGGAAATGAGACATTCCACTTGGGCAGACTTAAAGACAACTGAAAGTGTGCACTACAGCTACCTTTTTAAAGCCATCATGGATACAATCTCTCCAAGATTTTCTATATTCGTAAACAGAGTACAAAAAACATAACTGAACCATTTCTTTGGTTAAATTAATGTAATTTAACTAAACAGCCATTAAGAGAAAAGAAACGGGTTATTATACTGTGCTATTTTAATAAAACAAGGCCGTTAGGAATTTACCCTGAAGAGCCCCAAATTGCTATGCTTTTATCACCTTGTTTCTTTCAACAGTTACCTGATTCGCTCCACTACTATATTATCTGACATCAGAATGCAAGCATTTGATAGCTTTTCTTCTCTCCTAATTCACATCTTCTAATTTTCTGAGGGACAGAAAACCAAATGAGCAGTCACCATTAGACTAGCATCAGAAATAAAAATAAGTCTTATAAAGTTCTCCCATAAATAAAGTATGTAAATTCAGTACATGGACTATAGGGCATCTTTTGGCTTAGAGGCCTTTCCTTTTGGCTTACTTCTTGTTTCACAGTACATTCTAGAAAGAGTCCTTCAGATAGTGCAGATGATATAATAATAATATATTCATGGAAGAACTGGAGAGGCTAAGTTAAAGGATGGTGGCAAAGGTAAAGAAAAGGTATTAACCACTACTATGCAAGTAAACAATATAAATCAGACTAAAGGCCCAGAGAGAGCTTTAATCATTATGATTCCACATATATGAAATACCTAGAATAAACAAATTAACAGAGATGGAAAGTAGATTAGAGGCTACCAGGGACTAGGGGTAGGAGAGAATTAGAAATTACTGGTTAGTGAGTACTTAGTTTCCTTTTGGAGTGATGATGAAACAGTTTCGGTAATGCATGGCATTGATGGTAGCACAACACTGTAAATGTAATTAATGTCAATGAATTGCAGACTTAATTGTTAAAGTGGCAAATTTTATGTTATATATACATTATCACAATGGGGGGAAAAAAGGTCTTCATGCAAGGGCTTTCTGGTTAAACATGACAATTTGAACAACCGAGTTTATCATTGCCTCCTCCCAACACTTCTGAAATGAAAACGAAGGACTTTTTAGAACAAATAAAATACAGTGGTAGACTGTATTTGCCAAAATTGACCACAACAATATCCCCATCTCACATGCTTTTCTGCAGTGTAAACTGATACCCTCCCATCAAGAGATAGAGTTTATGGTCCCTTCCCTACAATTTGGGTGGGTTTGTGGCTGCTTTGACCAATAGATTATGGCAGAAATGACATTGCATGACTTGTGAATACAGGCCATAATGAGCATGCCGTTTGCACCCTGTCCTCTTAAACACTCTCTCTTAGATCCCTGAGCTTCCATGTAAGAATCCAACTATTAGAAAGGTCACATGGAGGCACATGGATCAACAGCTGTAGCTGAGCCCACCCTGCCAAGGTGCCACACATGTGCTAAAGAAGCCATTTGGAAGCAGATCCTGAAACAGAAGCTGTTTTGAGTTCTCCCTCTGCCATCTCAGTCATCATAACTGAGGTCTCAAACGTGTAGCAAAGAAGAGACACCCCAGCTGTATACTTCCCAAATTCCAGACCCACAGATTTCTGTGAACATAATACAACGGTGGTTTGTTATGCAGCAAGACAAACAGACCAGAAAGGAAGAGAAGACAGCACAGGAAAAGAAGATCAAAAAAAATTCTGAAAAACAGAAAGATGAAATGTCAACTGTCTTAGGTTTCAGTAAGCAATAAGCCCATTCAAGCAGCAAAATCCTGGGAAGGTGTTAAGAAATAGTGGCAAGGACTGAAAAGAGGACTGATGAGAGTAGTTATACCTCTAGATTTGCTCCTCCAAACCATTCTGCCAGGGAACTGACCCTCCCCAACTACCTCCTCCTCAACCCCCCAAAAAAGACCAAACATTTAACTCTAAAAAGGCTGAATAAAATACAAATACAAAGCACAGATTAGGGTAAGGAGTGGCCCCACAGCCCACTTCCCCAAAACACTAGCTACCAGGTTTATCCTTCTTAAAGCCCCAGAATGAGGGGAACAGGAAGTGTCAGAATGCCCATCGTTCAACAGGACTAGTGGCCTACAAAACCACAGAAATCTTTGAGGAGTAAGGCTAATAATGAAATAAAAGTGACAAATTTACCTGATGTGTTTGGCCACTTTGGAGCTAAATACATGTGTATACACACACACACACACACACACACAAAGTGAAAGTAATCATAGTGAGGAACACTTACATAGTCTTAAATATTGACAATATGAAATGTGGTAGTAAATATAATACCAGAAGAAAGCACTAAAAAAATGGAAAGAGGATTCCTTGGCAGAGTGGGAATATTGTTTAGTTTGAGAGTATAAGAAGAACTGTACACATCAAAATATGAATTTTACACTGTGCAAATATATATCAACAAAGCTGTTGCTAATATATTTTTTTAAAGGAACTAAAGTTTAAAAAGGAAAAACTATATTCTAGGAGCACAAAGAACATTGGTTCTAACTCTACAAGGATAGGGGAAAGCTTCATAAAAAGGTGCCATATGAAAAAGATCTTGAAATAGAAATGGGATGAAGATTGAGGAGAAACATGGAGAATGCAGTTAAAAAGATATACGGGGGGCCCAAATACTAAGGGACATCAGCCAATGGGAAGAAATCAAAGGGTTTTGAGTAGTAAGTTACCACTGAAGAAGTACAGAAAATGATTCTTGGAAGAGACCAAAACCTAGAAGAGTTAGACGACTACACTACCCAAAGTAAAAGGCATTTAAAAAAAAAAAAAAAAAAAAATCATAACCACAGATACAGATACAAACACATCAATTTGCCTCTAGTGTCAAAAAATGTTTAAAACTTATTTAAAATATGGTGGCAGAGGAGATACGAGATGGTAGATTTGAATTTGAAACAATGTAAATATTTTACAACCACTCAGTATTTAATATTGCTTTGTAAAATCAAAATACAATTTAATAAAGCAATCCCTAAAATGCCAAAAGCAAAATGAAACTCATAAACTTTGCTGTGTAGCCAGTTGCTAACATAACCAAAAAGAGAAAAATTATTTCAAAAAATATTAAAACAATAAGTTGGGCCCTGGAATGATCAAGATGGATTATTGAGACGCTTCAGTGCTCAGTTGACCCAGAGAAGCTTTGACCAATGAGCAAAAAATGGCAGAAACACCTTTCTCAAAGCTTCAGAAAACAATTACAGGATTGCAGTAATAGGGTGAATCAAGAAAACAGGCCACTTAAAAGCAGTAGGGATGGAGGATTGTGGGAAGATGGCAACAGACTAACAGGCAGAAATGAATGCTCTCACAAAAACAATGGAAAAACAGCCAAAAAGCTGTCCAAGAGGCCTGCTGTGGGAGTCAGCAGACCAGGACAGTGCTACACAACTCCCAGGAGTGTGAGGAACATAAATAACGTAAGCTACTGGAGTTAAGTTGGTATCAAAGCAAAAAATATTGTTATAGATTTAGGATGTTAAACTTTAGCCACATGGTAACCACAAAGGAAATATCAGAAGAGGCAAACTCATAGAGACAAAAAGTGGAGTACACCTCACCAGAGGTGGTGGCAGGAACAATGAGGAGTTAATGCAAAATAAGCACAAGGTTTCTGTTTGGAGTCAAGGAAAAGTTCTAGTAATGAATGGTGGCAAGGGTACTGCAACATTGTAAATGTTATTAATCCTACTGAATGGTATACTTGGGAGGGGTTGGGGAGTTGGGAAGATTTATGTTGTATATATGCTCCCACAACTGAAAAAAAAAAAGAATACAGAGATAATGACAATTAAGTGCAATATATGTTATTGATGACATCTAAGAATGAAAAAGGCTCAAAAGGACATTATTAGGACATAAGAAAAAACTGGAATATAGAATATAAGGCTTTATATCAATGTTAAATTTCTTCAACTTGGTAACTGCACTTAAGGTGGTTATATAACTGAATATTCTTGTTTGTAGGAAATGTACACAGAAGTATTATGTGTTCTAGGAGTCTGATGTGAGCAACTTTCAAATGTTCAGAAAATAGATATAGCAAAGGTGACAAAATGGAGCTCTCTGTATGGGGTTTGTATTATTTTTGCAACTGCCCTGTAAGTTTAAAATTATTTCAAAAGGGAAAAAAAAAAGGGCATAGTGATTTGGTCAACCATTCCCAGCAGAATAGATTCTAAGGACAAAAAAAAAAAAAAACCTACAAAAAACTTCAAGCAACAATGGGTAACCATCTGGTCATGGTAGTGTTGGTATTCTTTTTCTAACACTGTTAATGTGTGTAGCAGGTGATAAAATACTTGAGTAATTATGTTGCTGTCTTTGAGAATCAAACTTTTCAACAAAAGAGAAAGGACATTTAAAATCAATGACAAAGTACTGTAGGACAGAATTTGAACTGAAAGGATCTGTGTGAAATATGAATAATTTCACTCTATTAAAAAAAAAAAAAAAAAAAAAGAATGCAGGGTGATGGCGAAAATGGCAGAGTAAGGATCTCCAAAAGTTCTTCTCCAATGAGAAACAAAAATTTTCAGAATCAACTTAGTCATTACTTTATAATAAACTAACCAAATGCTTACAGCAATCCAGGGAGTGTTTACTCAAGAAAAATCGCTTAATAATGGTAAAAACAAGAGCTCTTTGTGGCTTTTTGAATTGGTCTAGCCCCATCCTCCCTCTCTATCTCTAGTAGACTTAAATAGTAGTAGCATGCATTTGCAATATAAAACCAGCAGCCTGAAAGCCAGCAGAGGGAGAGCAGAATGAGGCTGAAGCTCCTTCAAAGCCTCATTCTCAGGAAATGTGTTATTATTTGACCTCTCTGATAGTTCCCTGGAAGACCCCACATGTAAAGCAGTCTGTATTTATCCTGACTTAGAACTTGCCTAGTGAAAAAGACCTACTCCACATGCACTTCTAGAAAACAATTACAGGGAATTGTTCATCTTCGAGGCTGGCTGCAGCAGTTGGTAAGAGCTGGGGCAAACAAGAGACAAAACTGTAAAGCACAAACGGGAAACTGGAGGAATGAGACATAAGTAACAATTTTGAAAAGTTCTAACAAATATGGAATATCTGAAAATCAACACGGGGGCGGATGTGGCTCAAATGGTTGGGCGTCTGTCTGCCATATGGAGGGACCTGGGTTCGATCTCCCGGTAAAATTTAAAAAAAAAAAAAAAAGAAAAGAAAATCAACAAAGCCGAGAACAGGTGTAGGGCTGTGCACATGCCCAAGGATATGCCATACTCAGGAACAACCTGAGAAGGTTCTAGGTTCTCATCTCATACCATGAAGCTCTATACAGGCAAGAAGTGAAAACTAAAGTAGAGATGTGACTGCTCTCAACTCCCTGGCTGAGTATCAAAGGTAGACATTAGTATGCACACAGAGTGCCCCTCACCAAAGAGTGGAAGACTTAACAGTTCCAGAGAGTTTAGGAAATCTCTGTCTGATCATTAACACTAAAACAAACAAGGAGAGACTTCAGAGGCAGCACATGACAAAGAATACTCACTTTACAAAATTAATTCAGGAAAGTCACCAAGCAAAGAAACAAAAAGTACAACAGCAACAAAAACAAATGTTACAGGATGGAGGTGGGGAGCATTCTATTTTTTAGGATTCCCACATTACTTAAAATGTCCAGTTTTCAACCAAAAATTTTGAGACATGCAAAGAACACACACACAGGACAAAAAGCAACCAACAGAAACTGCCCCAACATAGCTCAGTGATTGAATGTGTGATTCACATGTATAAGGTCCCAGGTTCAATCCCCAAGTACCTCCAGAAAAAAAAAAAAAAAAACTGTCCCAGATGAAACTCAGAGGATGGACTTACTAGACTTTAAATCAGCTATTATAAATATGTTCAAAGAACAAAGAGGAAATATAAATACACACACACACATAAAACAAAGAAAAAGAACTAAGGGAAACCATTTCTGAAGAACTAAGGAGTATGTTAAGAAGTAGAGAATATTGGGGGTCGGATGTGGCTCAACTGGTTGGGCGTCCGTCTCCCATATGGAGGGACCCGGGTTCGATCCCTGGGACCTCCCAGTAAAAAAAAAAAGAAGTAGAGAATATCAATGAAAAGGAACTCCTTAAAAAAAAAAAAAAAAAAAAAATCTGGAGTTGAGAAGTACAATAATGGAAGTGAAAAATCCACAAGAGGGGCTCAATAGCAGATATAAACATTAGAAGAAGAATCGGTGAACCTGAAGCTAGATCAATTGATTGAGACTATCCACTTGAGGAAAAAGAAGAAAATATAATGAAGGAGAGTAAACAGACTCAGAGACCTATGGGACAATATGAAGTATACCAACATATATGCAATGGGAATCCCAGGAGAGGAGAGAAGAGGGAATAAATATTTGAAGAAATGATTCAAAATTCTGAAATTTAGCAAAAAACATTAATCTACACATCCAAAAAGCTCAACAAATTCCAAGTAAATAACCACACCTAAGCATTTCATAGTCAATCTGTCAAAAAAACAAGAGAATCTTGAAAGCAATGAAAGAGAAAAAGACTCATTACATACAAAGAATCCTCAATAAGATTAATACCTAATTTCTCATCAGGAGGCCAGAAGACAATGGGATGCCATATTAACACTGCTGAATGAAACAGACTGTCAACCAAGAATTCTATATCTGGCAAAACTATCCTTCAAAAATAAAGGAGACATTAAGATATATTGCCACATTAGAAAATTGAGAGAATTTGTCACTAGCACAGCTGCACAAAAGAGAGCCAATTCAAACACTAGACCATAACTCAAATCATTACGAAAAAATGAAGAGTACTGGTAAAGGTAACTCCTAGGTAAATATAAGAGTATAAATGCATTTTTTATTACTTTTTTCTCCTAAGTGTTTTAAAAGACACTCCATAAAGCAATGTTATATATGTGTTGATAGGAACACAATGTATAAAGATGTAATTGTATGACAATACCATCACAAAGAAGGGGGAAGGGACTGGAGCTATAAAGGAGAAAAGTTTGTGCATAGTATTAAAATTAAACTGGTATTAATCAGAACTGGACTGTTATAAATTAAAGTGCTAATTGTAATCCCCAGGGCAACCACTTAAGAAAAAGAAAAAGCAGAAATATATAGTGAAATAAACGAAAGGGAAATTAAAATGGTATACTAAAAAATACCAATTTAACACAAAAAAGAAAGTAATAGAGCAACACAGGAAAAATTAACAACAAAAGACATATAGAAAACAAACAGCAAAATGACAGGTGTAAATCCTACTTTATCAGTAATTATATAACATGAAACTTAAGAAACATCATTAACAATTAAAGGCCAAAGACTAGAGATGGACCCAAAAAAGCATGATCCAACATGCTGTCTAAAATGGAGGCACTTTAGATTCAAAAAACAAATGCAGATTGAAACTAAAAGGATGTAAAAATATGTACCATGCAAAAAGTTACCGAAATAGAACCATAATGGCTATAGTAATAGTGGACAAAATAAACTTTAAGACAAAAATTGCTACAAGAGACAAAGAACATTTTATAATGATAAAAGGATTGACTCATCAAGATATAACAATTAAAAACAAACTTGCACATAACTGAGCCTCAAAATACCTGAAGCAAAAGCTGAAAGAACTGAAGAAAAATAGTCAATTCAATAGATGGAGACTTCATATCCAACTTTCAATAAATGGTAGAACAGCAAATCAGGAACAAGACAGAACATCTGTTCTTGCCACTATTCCAACATTGTACTGGAGGTTCTAGCCAGGGCAATTGGGCAAGAAAAAGAAATAAAATGGAAATCAATATGGCTTTCCTGAAAAAGTTAAATACAGAATTACCAATATGACCTGACAATTTCACTATTAGGTATATACCCAAAGAGAGTGAAAACAGGGTCACAGACAGACACTTGCACACCAGTGCTTACTGCAACATTATTCACAATAACCAGAAGGTGGAAAGAACCCAAGTGTCTACCAACAAATGAATGGATAAACAAAATATGGTATACACACACAATGGCATATTATTTGACCACAAGAAAGAATAAAGTTATGAGACATGCTGCAAGATAAGCATAAGGGATGACTAGAAATAGCAAATTCAGAGATACAAAGTAGATAAGAGATTATCAGAGAACAGGGGAAAAGGTAGTGTTTGGGAGAAGAGGGGGGCATTTTATGTAGTATGGATTATAGCTCAATAAAGATTTTTTAAATATAAAAATAAAAGGCATCCAGATTGAAGAGGAAGAAGTATAACTTTACGTACAAATGGAAACATATAGAGAAAATCCTAAGAAATCCACTAAAAACATTATTAGAACTAATAAACTAGTTGAGCAAGGTACACAAAATACAAAATCACTGCACAAAAATTTTATTTCTATACATTTGCAATGAACAATGCAAAAGTTACAACAATTCCACTAAATATATTGTACAACATACTATATGATTCCATTTATATAAAGTGTAAATATAAGTCATTTAATAAAGATGAAAAAAATTCCATTAATAATAACATAAAAAAGAGTAAAATACTTAGGAATAAATTTGACAGAAATGTGAACCTTATACTCTGGAAACTACAAAACATTGCTGAAAGGAATTTTAAAAAGATCTAAATAAATGGAAAAGTACACTCATGGATCGGAAGACTGCTGGGTGCCTTAGTAGAGACTATGAAACCTGAGTTGTCAGTTATGAACTGGGTGTTGTCTGACCCACCAAGTAGCCAAAAAGATCTACAGAATGAGTGCAAGCCCTATCAGAATCCCTGCTAGCTTCTTTGTAGACAATGACAAGCTGGTCCTAAAATCCATATGGAATTGCAAGGAACCCCCGGATTCCCAAAACAAAAAATTAGGTCTGGGGACACATGCATGGTTTCTTTTTAAAGATTTTATTTATTTATTCGTTTATCCCCCCCTTGCTGCTTGTGCTCGCTGGGTCAGCTAACCACGCCGTGCGGGCAGGCTTGCCTTCACCAGGAGGCCCTGGGAACCGTACCCGGGGCCTCCCATATGGTAAACGGGAGCCCTACTGATTGAGCCACAGCCGCTTCCCCATGGTTTCTAATATAGCAAATGTTTAGCCTACCTTGATTATCACAAAATCAGGACAGCGAGCATATTCATATCATACTGATATATTAATAAGTGAAATGGTATCTGTGATTTGCTTCAAAACAACAGAAGCAGGGTAAGGGAGATACATGAAATAAGACTGGCCATGATTTAAGCACCTGCTTCCCATACAGGAGGTGCCAAGTTCGGTTACCAGTGCCTCCTAAAAATGGCTGAAGTCCTGCCTTTTCAGTAGTTACACTAAGTGTAAATGAATTAAATTCCCCAATGAAAAGAGACAGACTGGCAGAATGGATTTTTAAAAAAACACGGGAGACCAGATGTGGCTTAAGCCATTAAGCGCCTGCTTCCCACATGGGAGGTCCCGGGTTCAGTCGCCTGTGCCTACTAAAACAGAAAAAAAAAAAAAAAAAAAAAAAAAAAACAAGAAGAAAACAAATGAAAAAACAAACTCGGTGGAGATGTGGCTCAGTGGTTGAGTGCTGGCTTCCCACTTAAGAAGTCCCAGGTTCAATCCCAGCCCAGTAACTTAGAAAAAAAAGATTGGCCATGACTTCACTTTTGAAGATGCACAGTGTTTATGTGAGGGTTCATTATACCATTCTATCTACTCTTGTACATTTTAATTTTTCCATAAGGTAAGAATGTAAAAAAAAATTTTTTAAGTCCATAAAAATGTCACAAAATTAAACCCCTTAAAGATTCACAATGTACATTAAGCATGTTAAAGGCTCACAAACTTAAGTAAAAATATCTCTAACTTGGTTTAACCTAGCATTTCCTATAATCAAGAATATAGAATCTTTTTTTCTTTCTAACAACCATTAGTATCCTATATATAGTATCCTATATGATATTCTGCAAGATACCACTTTGGGAAACAAAAAATAAGGCCTTAATTTACATTTGGATAAGGACAAAAGAAATAAACAGGACTTCAGGAAAGACAAAGAAAATAGTGAATATGGCATTAAGTTGTGATTTGTTAAGACTGGCTTTAACGAAGCAAAATATACATATTGAGTCATAGAGAAGCTTAAGGTTGGATAAGCAAGCTAACAAGAGCAGATGGAAAGAAGCTTAAATATCGTTAGAAGGACAACACAAATAAAAGCCAGGGGAAAAAATAGTCAAAATAAAAAGGAAACCTATTGCAACTAAAGTCAGGTGAGAAAGCCACTTCAAGGGGGGCGGATGTGGCTCAAATGGTTGGGCATCCGTCTGCCATATGGAGGGACCTGGGTTCGATCCCCGGGACCTCCCGGTAAAATAAATAAATATATATATAAGGCACATGAGCTGCCAGGCTCTGTGTGCCAGTGAGCCACCAGGCCCTGGGAGCCATGCAGCAAGATGATGACGTAACAGGAGAGAGACGCAGGGGAGAGACAAGACGAGATGCTCCAAAAGCTCCAAAAACCAGGAACCGAGGTAGCGCAGGTGGCTGGACACCTCTCTCCTACATCGGAGGTCTCCAGGATCGAATCCTGGTGAAGACTGGAGGAGGAGGATGAGAAGAGATGGCAGGAAACAGACACAGAGAATTGCCCAGCGAATGGACACAAAACAGCAAATGGGGAAGGGGGGGTTTAAAATGGATAAAGTAAATAAATAAATCTTTAAAAAAAAAAAAAAAAAAAAAGGAAAGAAAACCACTTCAAGAATGAAATGTTCAACTCCAACTGTTACAGAGTACAGTTATATATAATAAGTACTGAAGAAATGGGTTTGATGATACAGGTACACGCTTATCAACAATAAAAAAAAGATTCATCAAAAATGAATTAAGGAGGACAACCAGCAAGATGGCGCCAAGTAAAGAGCTCCTAGAGTCAGCTCGTGCTACAGGGCAGTTAGTACCTGTTTGGGGGCTACAGGAGACAGGGGGAGTATACTGCGGCATCCATGGGAGAGTAAAGGGGAAGACTGCCCATCTGCAGAGAGGATTCATAAGTGGAGCACTCCACGCTGACGGTACCCGTCCTCCACTGGTGGTACATTCTACCTCAGGAGCTATTCCGCTCCTGGAGTTGGAGGCTCCACTTCCCAAGGACCAGGGAGGAAGAGACAGTTGGACACCAACTTCAGCTAATGATAGGAAAATTCGGCAGGCTACAGTATAATCCTAAGAACAACTAAGGTTTGAACCTGTCCAAGTCAGAAAGGAGCCGGTAGCCGCCATTTTGGCTCCACCCCTGACATTAGGGGAAGCAGGGTGGACTGGAAATCACAGTGCTGGTGGGGACCGGCTTCTTTCCATCCAGATCGGATTACAGCTCTAGCCTAAGCCCCAGCCCCACCTCCAGCAGGGAGGAAGCTGGGCGGACCTGTGCCAGCCTCTCCAGGAAAATACAGGCCACACAACAGAGGCCGATGATCATCCTACTCTGGCGGCACAAGCTGCCTCAGGAGCTATTCTGTGACTGGAATTGGAAATTCCTTTTTCCAAAAACAAGGAAGGAAGAGACAATTGGCTACTGACTTCAGCTACTGATCGGTAAATTCAGCTGGCTAACACATAACTCTAAGAACAGCTAAAGTTTGAACCTGTCCAAGTCAGAAAGTGGTTGATAGATGCCATTTTGATAGATGGCCTTCCTTGACTGAAAACCACAGTGAAGGTAGGGACTGGCTTCTTATACCCGGATCAGCCTGCAGCCCTAGCCTAAGCTTCAGCTCCACCTCTAGCAGCAAGGAAGCTGGCGGGCCCTGCATCAGCCTCTCCAGATAACTGCAGGTACGCTGGGCTGGCACAGACTGAATAGTTGGAAGTCTACCAGGGAAACTGCACTCATTTTGGACCAGCAACACATAGATTGCTGCCCACACCAGCAGCTCCATCCCTGCCCCTGGCAAGGGAGAAAGGGGCATAAAGCTTCATCAGACTCTCTAGGCAACTACAGTCTAGGCCTGCAGGACTTGGATTATTACACACAGCTGTGACTCTTAACTACCCCTGGCCAAGGACAAAGTAGGAGAAGCTTCATTGGCCCCTAGGGCAATGAGGGCAGCTTGAGCCTCTACAGCTTACAGCACCAACCACATCCTTGGCTCCTACTACACAACCAGCAAAAGAGAAAGGGCAAGAAAGCCCTCAACTAAAGAGAAAAACTTCATCCAGAATAAACACATCTAGTATGCCAAGATGCCAACAAAAAATTACAATCCACACCAAGAAACAGGAAGATATGGCCCAGTTAAAAGAACAAGATAAGCCTCCAGACAACATAAAGGAGTTAAGACAACTAATCATAGATGTTCAAACAAATCTACGTAATAAATTCAAAGAGATGGCTAAAGAGATTAAGGATATTAAGAAGACATTGGATGGGCACAAAGAAGAATTTGAAAGCATACATAGAAAAATAGCAAATATTATGGGAATGAAAGGTACAATAAATGAAATTTAAAATATACTGGAATCATATAATGGCAGATTTAAGGAAGCAGAAGAAAGGATTGGTGAGCTTGAAGAAATAGCCTTTGAAAGCAAACATACAAAAGACCAGATAAAGAAAAGAATGGAAAAACTTGAACAAGTTCTCAGGGAACTAAACGACAGCAAGAGACATGCAAACATATGTGTCATGGGTGTCCCAGAAGGAAAAGAAAAGGGAAAAGGGGCAGAAGGAATATTAGAAGACAAAGGTAGAAAATTTCCCAACCCTATTGAAGGACATAGATGTCCATGTACAAGAAGCACAATGCACTCCCATCCAAATAAATCCGAACAGACCAACTCCGAGACACATACCAATAAGGATGTCAAATGCCAAAGACAAAGAGAGAATTCTGAGAGCAGCAAGAGAAAAGCAATGCATAACATATAAGGGATATCCAATAAGATTAAGTTCTGATTTCTCACCAGAAAACATGGAGGCAAGAAGACAGTGGTATGATATATTTAAGGTACTTCAAGAGAAAAATTTCCAGCCAAGAATCTTATATCCGGCAAGACTGTCTTTCAAAAATGAGGGTGAGTTTAGAATATTTACAAATAAACAGAAACTGAGAGAATTTGTAACCAAGAGATCAGCTTTGCAGGAAATACTAAAGGGTGTGCTACAGTCTGAGAAGAAAAGTCAGGAGAGGCTTGGAAAGAGTGTAGAAATGAAGATTATACCAGTAAAAGTAACTAAAAGTCTCAAAAGAGTGGTGAAAATAAAATGTGACAGATAAAACCCAAAGGTCAAAAGGGGTGAAATAAGAACTGCCTTTACAGTAATAACATTGAATGTTAATGGATTAAACTCCCCAAACAAAAGACACAGACTGACAGAATGGATAAGAAAATATGAGCCACCTATATGCTGTCTGTAAGAGACTCACCTTAGACCCAAGGATACCAATAGATTCAAAGTGAAAGGCTGGAAAAAAAGATATTCCATGAATGCAGTAAGAAACAAACAAACAAAGCCGAAGTAGCTATACTTCTATCAGATGAAATAGGCCTTAAAAAACACTAGTAATGCGTAATCTGAGGAGGAAGACAGGAAAAAAATTTCCATTTACAATAGCCACTAAAAGAATCAAATATTAGGAATAAACTTAACCAACGATGTAAAGCACTTGTATTCAGAAAACTACAACTCATTGTTGAAAGAAATAGAAAAATACCTAAATTATTGGAAGAACATTCCATGTTCATGGACTGAAAGACTAAATAACATTAAGATGTCAATTCTACCCAAATTGATATACAGATTAAATGCAATCCCAATAAAAATTCCACCAGCATTTTTAAAAATAAATGGAAAACATGATTATCAAATTTATTTGGAAGGGTAAGGGGTCCTGAATAGCCAAAAACATCTTAAAAAAGAAAAGCAAAGTTGGAAGACTCTCACTTCTGGACTTTAAATCATATTACCTCGCTACCTTGGTAAAAACAGCATGGTACTGGCATAAAGACAGACACACAGACCAATGGAACTGAACTGATGGTTCAGAAACAGACCCTCACATCTATGATCACATGATTTTTAACAAGCCTGTCAAACCCACCCAGCTCATTCAACAAATGGTGCTGGGAGAACTGGATATCCATTGCCAAAAGAAGGGAAGACAGCCCCAATCTCACACCTTATACAAAAATTAAACTCAAAATGGAACAAAAACCTAAATATAAAAGCAAGTACCATAAAGCTTCTAGAAGAAAATGTAGGAAAATATCTTCAAGACCTGGTGGTAGATTCTTAAAGGAGATAAGGAGGACTGATATGGACTACTGATGTGCAATGTATGTAGAAGTTTTAATTAACTTTACTGTAAAAGTGTGGAAATGTACAGAGTTGATGGTAACACATTATAGTGAGTAACAGCTGATTTATAAATGGGTATGTGACTGAAAAAGGTAGCCTAGGGATGTAAATGCCAATTGAAAGAAAGTGGAGAATAATCTAGGGACTGAATAACACAGTAAACCAAGAGGTGGATGAGAATTGTGGTTGATGGTACAGATGCAAGAAAGTCCTTTGTGAGCTAGAGCAGATGTACATCACTACTGCAGGGTGGTGGGAATGTGGAAAAGCATGGGAAAATTACAACTGGAGTGATCTATGGACTGTGGTTAACAGTAATAATGTAATATCCATGCATCTATGCCAAAGATGTACTGTGTTGATAATGGGGGAGTATGAGAAAAGTATGACAAATATACACTATGGACCTGGTAATAGTCTAATGATATTATCTCATAATCTGTAACAAATGTTCTACCACGGTGTGGTGTGTTGATAGAAGGGTGTTGTATGGGAATTCTGCATATGTGCATAATTGTTTTGTATGTTTATAACTTCTGTCATAAAAATATATTTAACAAATAATAGTTTGGTGGGTTGGGGGAAAAATGCACGAGGCATGGGGTGGGGACTGTAGTTAGTAGTAAGATTTTGACGATATTCTTTCATAATTTGTAACAAATGTCTTACAACAATGCAAGGTGTTGGTGGTGGGTTGATGTATGGGACCCCTGTATGTTATTATGCATGTTTGCTTTGTAAGTTCACAACTTTTACTATACACTTATTGTTTATGTATGTTCATGTATAAATGATATAAATAATAATAACAATAGTAATAATAATAATGTGGTGGTTTGGGGGGAAAACACACCAAATATAAGATACTTTGGCTAGTAGTAATATTTTGAGGATGCTCTTTAATCATTAGTTTAAAATGTTTCACAACAACGCAAGGTATTAGTGGTAGGGTAAGGTATGAGAACCCTGTATGATGCTATGTGTATTTGTTTTGTAGGTTCACAGCTATTACTATACACTTATTGTTTCTGTACAAGTATGAGTGATATATGTCAATAAATTTAAAAATATATTGCTACTGAAAAAAAAATGAATTAAGGGAAGCAAATGCAGCTCAAGCAATTGGGCTCCCACCTACCACATGCGAGGTCAGTGTTTCGGTTCCCGGTGCCTCCCTAAAGAAGACAGCAAGCTGGCATGACGAGCAGGCACGGCAAGCTGATACAACAAGATGATCCAACAAGAGACACAAGAAGAAAAACATAATGAGAGACATGACAAAGCAAGGAATGGAGGTGGCTCAAGCAATTAGGTGCCTCCCTCCTACACTGGAGGTCCCGGGTTCAGTTCCCGGTGCCTCCTAAAGAAACAAGGAAGATGAACATACACAATAAGTGCAAACAATGAGGTGGTGGAGAGAAATAAATAAATAAAATAAAATCTTAAAAAGAATTAAGTTGAAGTGCTTAAGTGCTTATAGCTCTAAGGAAGCAAGAATCCCTGATGAAACAAACAATAGCTGTTACTATGGAATAAAAATAATAGGCATTAACCTTGGGGGCAGGTAGTTACTGAAATGGCCAATAATGTTCTGATTCTTCATCTGGATGCTCAATACAAGCATGTGCTCACTTTGTGAAAATTCATATTTAAATTTGTGTACTGTTCTGTATGTATACAATACTTTAGTAAAGAGATTACTGAAAAAAACAAGTCACATAATACATAGCTTTGGTTTATAAGTGAGTTTTAAGTGGATACCTACTTAAAAAATGAGAGGACAATACTATTCCACACGGCTATAACTCAACAAAGTACACAGAAAATAATTAACCCACTTCTTAAATAAAAAAAAGGCTAAGTTTATTTTAAGAGAAATTCCCTATTGTTAAAAGACCTGACTACCTTTTTTCCAGGCTTTCCCCGCCTCAAAAAAAGAAAATTAAGGTTCAAGTTCTATATAAATTGCATGATAAAAGTTTGCAAGAACAGCAAAAAGGACAAAATTACAGCACTTTAGAGCTGGAATGAATTATAAAAGCCCCTCTCTCCCACACTTTAATCTTAGAGAATTTTTTTACATGGACATTGCTGAAACCATAGTTATCCTCTGCCTAAGGTGGACTGATACCTCCTATCTAATATTAGTTTTCACTTGCCTATTCATCTGAAAGTCACAGGGAAACATCTACATGTGCTACCTCTTCTTGCTCCTCCTAAAAACTTCTGAATCACTTTGTCTATTTTAAGTGGTTTAAGAATTTAGGAAAGGGATTTTGTTTTGTTTTGCTAGCCTTAATATGGCGGAAGAAGGAGACTGTTTATGTTGTATTGGTATATCTGGCATGGGAAACTAAGGATTGCTGTTTGATGGCAAACCAGACAGCGGCATTCTGCTATAACCAGCTTATCTTTCAGTTTCCTTCCCTGCATGTAAATAAGTATTTCCTTTGACGAATATGATAAAAAGCATTTGATGTTCAAAACTAAGCACTGTAGTTATTTAAACCTTACCCCTAAAATAATACAGCTATGAATTAAACACCGATACAAAGAAACAGCTTTATAATGAGGGTAGTATTTTATGATTGACTTCATTCACATGACAGTATCTTTAGGAAAATTTTTAACAATTGAACTACTATAAAAACCAATGGAAGAATTCCAGTCCTGCCAAGATGGAGTAACTGCATTCATCCCAGGTCTACTCTCTTACAACTAAAAAATTCTGGACATACCACAAGCAGCACAGGAAGTATCTGAAAAGACAGAAGGCAGCAGACTTGCTAGGGACCTCAGGACTTAAGGAAATGACAAGGCACTGAGTTCCCTGGGTTCCAGGACAGGGTATTGCAGAGTAACCCCCCCAATATGGAACCAACAAGTCATAGACCTAAAAGCCTCTAAGAAAAGTCTTTCTGATAGCCAAAGGACTGGGAAAAGGGTAGTCTAACAACAGAAACCTTTTGGCAAAACCTGCACTACTCCAGCCAAACAGCCATGGAAAAACAATGTGTCGTCCCCGCCCCAAAACCCTCTGCAGTTTCAGTAGGGCCAAGCGTACAGCTAATCTTCCATCCCCCACATCTGGCAGCAATCTGATTCTCCTGCCAGGTGGTATCTGCAAGGCCAATCTGGGCAGTGACCTTATATCCTCTGCCCAGCAAAAGCACGCAGTGGAGATCCAAAGCCCCTATAGGGTTAGTACCAATAAGGCAAATCAGGAAGCTAATTTTCTATCCCCTACAAAGGGGTGCTCCAATTTCCCTGCCAGGATAGTGTGGGTGGGGCTGTGTTGGGAGTTGATCTACCAGTCCCAGCAAGGCAGTGGTATCAGAGCAACGAGTGCTCCGATACCATTGTCAGGGTAGTGGCAGAGCTGAATGGGGAGCTGATCTTCCAGTCCCACCCAGTGGAAGCAGTTGATGCTCAGATTCACTAATCAGAGTAAAGTCAGTGGGGTCTATATGCAAGCTGAGCTGCCATCAATGCCTAAACAGCAATGAGACTTAAAGTAGTGCTAGGCAGAGTTAGTCACCTCTACACTTCACCCTACCCACCCCGGCCCAGTGAACTGGAGATCTGCTGAACCCACACTGCTACCCAGTATCAACAAGACTGAACAAGGCAGTGTGCATCAAGGCCAATCAGCATCCGACCTTGTACCCATTCCTGACGTTGGCAACAACCACTGGAGAAGTGACTTCTGCACCCAACCAGCAATAAGAATGAATGAAGCACAGCAAGATGAAGTATCCAACAATCTTACTTCACCCACTCTGGTGCCAGTGGTGCCCAGTAGGAAGCTAATACTACCCCCCACCTAGCATCAATACGTGGAACGAGATAATGGAAAGCGGGTTAATTGGCATTCTGCTTCTGACCCTTCACTCTCTTTGTGTGAGTGTGACCCAGTGGAGAAAAATTTCTGCCCCCACCCAGCATCAACTTAGCAGAACAAGGTGTCCATAAGGTGGAACGCTTCTGCTACACCCTGTAGCATCAGAGTAGTGTGAGTTGGCCCTCTGCTTTCCTTCTTGCTGGGGCAGCAGGGACCAGGAGGGAGAAGCTGATTTTATACTTCCCACTCAGAGGCAGTAAGGCGGTATAAATTGGTTCCCCACTTTCACTAGGAAGATGTCAGTGAGGACTTCCATTTCACCAGTTTGCATCAAGGCAGAGTAACTCAGTGACCCACTTCTGTCAGGGTGGTATGGGTAGGGCCCAGTGAGAGCTGAACACACACACACACACACACACACATACAAACAGGCTGACTACCTAATAAAAAAATTAACAGGATCCAGAGTTCACATATGATATACAAAATGTCCAGAATATAATAAAAAGTTACTTACCTTACCCAGAATCAAGAAAGTATAGTATGAATAAGAAAAGACAATCAACAGATGCCAACACTGGGATAAATCAGATGTCTACATTACCTGACAAAGATTTTAAAACAATCACAACATAAAAATACTTCAACAGGGAAACGGCTGTGGCTCAATCAGTAGGGCTCCCGTTTACCATATGGGAGGCCCCGGGTTTGGTTCCCGGGGCCTCCTGGTGAGGGCAGGCCCGCCCGCATGGTGTGGTTGGCTGACCCAGCGAGCACAAGCAGCAAGGGGGGGATAAATGAATAAATAAATGAATAAATCTTTAAAAAAAATAAATAAATAAATACTTCAACAAGCAATTATGAATAATCTTGGGGAAAAAAAAGAAAAAATCTAAGCAAAGAAAGTTGTTTAAAAGAAATGAAAGGAATTTATAAACCTAGAAAATACAATAACCAAAATAAAAAACTCACCAGAAGGGCTCAATAGTAGAATGGAAATGATAGAGGACACAATCAGCAAACTTGAGAACAGATCATTTAGCCAATCTGAAGGAGAGAGGACCAATTTAAAACACACACACACAAAACAACAACAAAAACAGCCTCAGGCATCTATGGGACAATAACAAGATTAAGACTTTTATCATCAAAGTCCCAGAAAGATTGCAAAAGTATTCTAATATATAATGACTGAAAACTTCATGAATTTCATGAAACACATTAACCCACAGATATAAAAGGCTGAGAGAACCCTAAATAAAATAAAACTAAAGAAATCAACACCAAACACATCATAATAAAACTTGGGACTAATAAAGGAAATATCTTGAAAGCAGCTAGAAAAGAAACAATGTATCACTTATAGGAGAACACCAATTCGAATGACAGCTAATTTCTCAACTGAAATCACAGAGGACAGAAGGAAGTAGCATATTTTCCAAATACTGAAAGAAAAGTCCTGCCCACCATAAATTCTATATACAGAGAAAATATCCTTCAGCAATTAAGTGAAGACATTCCCAGAATAACTAAAAGTATTTGTTTATAGCAAACCTAACCTGAAACAACATCCAAAGAAGTTCTCTAAACAGAAGCCTTAGCTGAAACTTCAGAAAGAACGAACATTGGAATGCATAAAAATAGAAGTATAATAGGCTACCATACTATTCAAGAGTTTCTTAAATTGCTTTTGATGGTTGAAGCAAAATTATCAAACCACCTGATGTGGTGTTCAATATATGTAAACACTTAAGAAAATTATATTTAAAAAGTAGAGAGGGTAAAGGGACCTAAATTGAAGTAGAGTTTCTGTACTTCACTCAATGTGGAAAACAATACCAGTAGATGGTGGTAAGTTACATACATACATTGCAGCACCTAGAGCAACCACTTAGAAACCTACACAAAAAGATATACTCGAAAACACTATAGATCAAGATGGAATTCTGAAAAAAAAATTAGATAACCCATACAAAGGTAAGAAAAGAACAGAGGACAAAGAAGAACAGGAAACAAACAGAAAACAGACAATAAAATGGTAGGCTTAAGCCCTAACATTTGAAGAATTACCTCATGTGCAAATGGTCTAAATTAATTGAAAGGCAGAGATTTTTAAAAATGATGTAACAATACGCTGTCTACAAAAAAAAAAATCACTTCAAATAAAACACAGATAGATTGAAAATAAAAGGATGGAAAAAAAGACATACCATATAAATATTAAGTTTTTTTTTTTTACCAGGAGGTCCCAGGGATCAAACCCCGGTCCCTCCATATGGTATAGACGGACGCCAAACCTCAAGTCACATCCGTTTCCCATATTAAGTTTAAAATAGCAGAAGTGTCTACATAAATATCAGCTAAATTAAGAATTCAGAGGAAAAAAAAAAATCTCTAGAGACAAAGAGGAATATTATATAACACTAGAAGGATTGATTCACCAGAAAGATATGACAATCCTAAATGTGGCTATACCAAAGGACGGGGCCTCAAAGTACACAATGCAAAAACTGACAGAGATGAAAGGAGAAATAGACAAATCCACAATTATACTTGGGAACTTGGAACACCACAATCAGGAACTGACAACTATCAGATAGAAAATCAGCAAGGCTAAAGAAAAAATGAACACAATTGACCAACAGGCTCTAACTGTCACATATACAACACTCAACAACAGAATACATTCTTTTCAAACCCCAGGATAGACCATATCATGGGCCGTAAAACAAACCTCAACAAATTAAGAGAACGGAAAACACATACAGTAACTTCTAACCATAATGGAATCAAGCTAGAAATCAATAACATAAAAAAACAGGAAAATCTCCAAATACTTGGAAACTTGAACACACTTCTAAATACCCCATAGTTAAAGAGTAAGTCTCAAAGGAAATTGAAAATGACAATTTTCAATTTCAAATTGAATGCAAATACAACATATAAAATATGTGGGACATAGCTCAGGCAGTGCTGAGAGAGAACTTTATAGCACAGTGAATTGTTATATTAGAGAAAAGGAAAGGTTTCAAATCAATAATCCATGTTTCTTTCTCAAGAAACTAGAAAAAGAAGAGCAAATAAACCCAGAGCAAGCAACATAAAGGAAACAAAGACCAGATCAGAAACCAGTTAGACTAAAAATAGGAAAACAATGAAGAAAATTAACAAAACAAAGTTGGTTCTTAAAAAAAAAAAAATTGATCAACTTCCAGCAAGACTAATAAAATAGAGAGAGAAGACACAAATCACCAATGTCAGGAATGAAATAGGACCACTCCAAATCCTGCAGCTATTAAAAGGATAATAATGGAATATTATGTACTGAAGAAATAGGAGGATATAAGGAAGTATGGGATTTTTATATTTTATATAACACAGCGAACCTTGTGGTGGGTGATGGACTTTGTTTAACAGCACAAACATGAGAAAATTCTTTCATTAATTTTAACAAATGTATGATACTAATACATGGGGTTAATAATGGCATGGTTTATGGGGAAAATACACCTAATGTAAGCTATAGACTATAAGTAGTAGTAATATTTGGGTGTGCTTTTACGAACTGTAACAAATTTTCCACACCAATGCAAGAGGTTGGTGGGGGGTGGTGTATGGGTAAGTTATGCATGACTATTTTGTAAACCCACAACTTCTATAATTTTTTTTAAAACTTAAACATAAAAAAACTACAAAAATATACTTCAAACTATGTTATTTTAAATGTTAAAAAATATATATAAGTTCTTTCATGAATTGTAACATATGTACCACACTAATTCAAGGTGTAATAGGGTGGAATATGGGAACTCTGTATTTTATGCATGATTTCATGATTTTTCTGCAAACCTACAATTTCCATAAGTTAAAGAAAAAAAATCAATAAAACAGAAAACTGGTTCTTTGAAAAAAATCATTAAAATTGATAAACTTTCAGCAAGACTAATAAAATAGAAGACACAAATCACCAATATCAGGAATGAAATGGGACCACTCCAGATCCTACAGCCATTAAAAGGATAATAATGGAATACTATGTACTGAAGAAATAGATAAACTTCAAAAACCATAAACTACCAAAACTCAACCAGCAAGATGAAACAACTTGAAAAGTCCTAAAACCATTAAACTGAATTTCTAACTTAAAAGCTCTCCAAAAAGAAAGCTCAAGTGGTTTCTAACAAACATTTAAGTAATTCTAGCAAACATTTTAAAAAGAATCAAGACCAATTTTACACAATCTCTTTCAGGAGAAAAAAAAAAAAAACACTTCCCAACTCACTTTATGGAGGTTAGTATTACTCTAATACCAACATCAAAAATTGTACCAAAAAAAAAGAGTAAAGTACAAACCAATATTTCTCATGAACTTAGATGCTAAAATTCTAAATAAAATATTAGAAAATAGACTCCAAAAATGTACCAAAAAAAAAAGACCAGTTGGAGTTTATTCCAGGTAAGGCTGATTCAACATCCAAAATTCAATGTTATCTACCATATCAACAAGTTAAAGAGAAAAATCATAAAATGATATCAATTGACAGAGAATAAACATTTGACAAAATTCAATACCCATTCATAATAAAAACTCTCAGCAAGTTAGGAATGGGGTAAACTTCCTCAACTCAAAGAGCATCTACAAAAAAAAACTTACAGCTAAAATCTCCACCTAACATCATACTTAATAAAAGTTTGAATGCTTTCCCTCCATGTTCAAGAACAAAAGCAAGGACATCTGCTTTCTCTACTCTTATTCAATATAGTACTGGAAGTTCTAGCCACTACAATAAAGCAAGGGGAAAAAAACTAAGGTATAGGTATACAATTGGAGAGGAAGAAATGAAACCTTCCTTATTTGCAGGTAACATGACTATTGACATAAAAAATCCCACAACAAGGAATGTACGGGAGGAAAAGAACGCCTAGAATAAGTGAGTTCATCAAGGTCACAGTACCCAAGATCAACAACAAAAAAACAACATACTTACAATGAACACAGGGAAAGAGATTTTAAAAAGCAACACCCCTTACAATTGCTCCAAAAAAATAAAATTACTTAGCTATAAACTTAAAAGGCATAGAGTGTCTATATGATGAAAATTATAAAATGCTCATGAAATAAATTAAAGACAACCTTAATAAATGAAGAGACATACCGTGTTCATGGACTGGAAGACTCAATACAGCAAAGGGAAGACTCAATACAGCAAAGATATCAATGATCTCCAAACTGATCTATAGATTTAATGCAATTCCTATCAAAATCTCAGTAAGATTTTTTGTAGCCATAGACAAGTTTAAATTATAAAGGCCTACAATAGCTAAAACAACCTTGACAAAGAAGAATAATGTGGGAAGAACCAATACGCCTGATATTAAGGCCTACTATGTAGCTACAGTAATCAAGAAAGTATAGTACTGGCAGAAAAATAAGACACATAGACAAATGGTACAAAATAGAGAACCCAGAAATAGGCCCCCACAACTACGCCCAACTGATTTACAACAAAGACCCAAAAGCAATTCAATGGAGGAAGGACAACCTTTTCGACAAATAACACTGGAACAACTGGACATCCTACAGTAAAAAAAAAAAAAAAAAAAAAAAAAACCTCAATCTAAACCTCACACCTTATATAAAACATAAATGTAAAACTATAAAACTTTTTAGGAAAAAAATGAGGAAAAATTCCCAGGATCTAAGGTTTGGCAAAGAGCGCTTAAGGCTTCACACCAAAGCATGATCCATAAAACAAAATATGGATAGTAATTCAATTTAAGTTCATCAAATTACAAACTTTTGTTCTCCTAAGAGGATGAAAAGACAAGCTACTGGGGGCGGATGTGGCTCAAATGGTTGGGCGTCCGTCTGCCAAATGGAGAGCCCTGGGTTCGATCCCCGGGACCTCCCGGTAAAATAAAAAAAAAAAAAAAAAATATATATATATATATATATATATATATATATATAGAAGGCGCATGGGCTGCCAGGCTGTGTGTGCAGGTGAGCCGCCAGGCCCTGGGAGCCATGCAGCAAGATGATGATGTAACAGGGGAGAGACAAGACGATATGCTTCGAAAGCTTTGAAAACCAGGAACTGAGGTGGCGCAGGTGGCTGGACACCTCTCTCCTACATCGGAGGTCTCCAGGATCGAATCCTGGTGAAGACTGGAGGATGAGGATGAGAAGAGATGGCAGGAAACAGACACAGAGAATTGCCCAGCTAATGGACACAAAACAGCAAATGGGGAAGGGAGGGTTTAAAATGGATAAAGTAAATAAATAAATCTTTAAAAAAAAAAAAAAAAAAAAAGACAAGCTACAGAGAAAATATCTGCAAACCAAATATCTGACAAAGGCTAGTATGTAAAACAAAAAAAAAAAAAAAAAAAACACGAACAGACATTTCATCAGAGAATATACAGATGGGAAAAAAGCACATGAAAGATGTTCAACATCACTAGCCACTGGGGAAATGCAAATTAAAACCACAATGAGATGGTTTCATTACACACCTATCTCAACAGCTTAAAATAAAGAATAGTAATAACACCAAATACTGGCGAGGATACAGTGAAACTGGAACACTCATGCACTGCTGGTAGGGATGCAAAATGGTAGAGCTGCTCTGGAAAACAGTTTGGAAGTTTTTTTATAAAAGTAAACATGCAACTACCAACAATTGCACTCTTGAGCATTTATCCCAGAGAAAACCTATGTTCACACAAAACCTGTATATGAATGTTAACAGCAGCTTTATTCACAATAGCCAAAAACTGGAATAACCCAGATGTCCTTCAACAGGTGAATGGTTAATCAAACTGTGGTATATCCCTACCATGGAATACTACTCAGCAAGAAAAAGGAACTACTGATACACACAACTTGGGATGACTCCAGGGAATTCTGAATGAAAAGGAGCCAATACAAAAAGGGTACATATGGTATGATTCCATTTGTGTAACATTCTTAAAATGACAAAATTATAGAAATGGTGAACAGATTAGTGGTTGCCAGGGAAAAGAAATGGTTGGGAGACAAATGGATGTGGTTATAAAAGGGCAACAAGTCAGATACTTTTGATGGAACTGTTCTGTCTTGATTGCCTCAATGTCAATATTCTAGTTCTGATATTTTACTAGTTTTGCAAGATGCTACCACTGGAGGAAACTGGTTAAAGGGTACACTAGATCTCACTGTATTTTTTCTTACAACTGCACGTGTATCTACAATTATCTCAAAAATTAAAGTTTAATTAAAACAACATTGTATTTTATGCATGATTTTTTTGTAAACCTACAATTCTCTAATTTTAAAAAATGTTTTAAAAAATTACATGGGATAATTTTCAAAAGGGTAATCTGTTACAATCAGATAGCTCTTTTTTAAATCAGCCCTTTATAAAAGCCAAAGACAGAATATTAAAGCATAATCTGTAATGTGATGGGTTATCAGTTAGCTGGAGAGCAGCGATCTAGCTTAATACTGAAGCACAATATCCATAGGTTATCCTGGTATGGCATGATATTCCTTAAATTGACTGGAAATTCCTTAAGCCCTCATGGGTGTTCCTGAAAAGTAGCACCACACTTCTTGTTTCGTGTTCTTTGTTGTACTTGTTTTGAAGCTTCAACTGGTAAATGTTTACTTTGTCTAGCCAAAGTTCTTCAGAGAGTGAAGATGTCACCTTCTACCAACTGAAAAAATTCTCATGGAAAATGCAGAGAATCCCTTTGCAGAGGATGTTCAGCTTCTAGTCAAGGACAAAAAGGAAGCTTCCTATGGGGGGTTCAGAGGTGTTTGCCAAGGGTGGGCCTGAGGTTGGGTGTTTTTTACTGGGTATTTATTTTGTCAGGGAGTTTCATTCATTCATTCAAAAAATATTTGTCTATTATATGCCAGACATGACTCCAGTTACAAAATAAACCAAATATCTGTCCTCATGGAGCTTACGTTCGGAATGGAAGGAGGATAGCACCTGTGTGGCTAAGTTCCAGAGCAACATTTCTCAAATTTGTGTATCTCATGCCCCTTTGCTCTCTTAAAAGTTATTGTCAGGAGAAGCAGATGTGGCTCAAGCAACTGAACTGCTGCCTACTACATGGGAGGTCCCAGGTTCAGTTCCTGGTGCCTCCTGGAGAAGACATGCAAGACAGCAAGCTGGCACAGCAGGCTGGCGGGGTGGGCTGGTGAGGTGAGCTGACACAACAAGATGATGCAACAAGGAGACACAAAGAGAAAACACAATGAGAGACGTAACAAAGCAGGGAGCGGAGGTGGCTCAAGCAATTGAGCACCTCTCTCCCACATGGGAGGTCCCAGGTTTGGTTCTCAGTGCCTCCCTAAAGAGAGGACAAGCAGACAGCAAGTGCAAGCGGGGCGGGGTGGGGGGATAAATAAATAAAAATTTTTTTAAAGTTATTTTCAGGAGCAGATGTGGCTTGAGTAGTTAAGTGCCTGCTTCCCATATGGGAGGACCCAGGTTCAGTTTCCAGTGCCTTCTAAAAAGAAAAAGAAAAAACCAACAAGCAAACAAACGAAAAAACCAACTCAGGGGAGCCAATGTGACTCAGTGGTTGAGCACGGGCTTCCCAGTTAGGAGGTCTCGGGTTCAATCCCTGGCTCCAGTACCTTAAAAAAAAAAAAAAAAAAAAGATATTGATACCCTAAAGAATTTTGTTATATAGAGTATAGCTATCTATATTTGCTGTGTTTCTTAAGAGTTATACTCTGACTCTAAATTACAAATTCCAAATCGACCTTTCTGATAGGCTTATAGTGAAGGTATAATCAGACATAAACACACAGCACAAAATCCAAGAATAAAAGTTTACATTCGATAGATCAGAAAGTGTCCCAAATAATGTAAAGTGATTCATGCTACCCTTAGGGAAACTAAGGGCCTTACTCATCTTTGTAACACTCAAATGCGCAGTACCTAATAGCATATTATTTATTCAATGTGACACTTCTTATCAATTCATAGCTGAGAATTCATTTAGTCCTGTCATTACATGAGTTCCTAGGAAACAGGTACACAGAGTGATTACACCCATCTTCTAGAATTAGAAATATCAGATCAGACCTAAGAAATAATCCTAACTATAAGAAGCCATTTGGGAAAATCAAAACATTAACCATTCAAGAAGCAGATGCCTCTCAAGCAGTTGGGCGCCCGCCTACCACATGGAAGGTCCCGGGTTCAGTTTCTGGTACCTCCTAAAGAAGATGAGCAAGACAGCGAGCTGATGCAATGGGGCTGTTGTGGCGAGCTGACGCAACAAAGAATAACCAGGAGGAAACACAATGAGACACACGACAAGCAGGAGCACAGGTGGCTCAAGCCATTGGGTACCTCCCTCCCACATGGGAGGTCCGGGTTCAGGTCCTGGTGCTTCCTAAAAAGAAGATGAGTACACAATGAGCAGAGAGTGAGTGCAAATGGTGGTGGGGGGGATAAATAAAATAAATCTTTAAAAACAAAAAAAAAACATTAACCATTCATAAATAAGACCAACTTTCAAACCAATCTAAGACTAACTAAATAGTTATCAAACTATAGTAACAAAAACATACTACCTTCAGCTCCCTTTTGTGCCTACATTCATTCAGTTTCGCTTGCAGCTGAAATCAAAGAAAATTATGATCTAGAACAAAGTTCAATTGTGACCTCCTCTTCCTAGGTCAAAACTTTAAAGAATTGAGTCAACCCTAAAATTTCAAATGAACCACCACCTACAATTTTATTGCTAGATAGTCACCTTGGAAATTCCTGATTCCCAGTCCTTCATTTTAACGGACGGTGAAACTGGGGACCATAAAAATCATGTGACTTGACTAAAGTAGGCAGCATACCCTAAAACTTGCATCTTCTGATTTCTAACCCATAGCTCTTCCCAGTATATCACACAGCTTCCCAATCAAACCAAGATTTTCAGCAGACTGAGGAGACAATCCTATAGCCTATAACTTTGTTCACAGGGCATGTGCTCACAGCTATTTTTCCAGTTAAAGCAACAGGTTTTCCAAAAGATCAGTACATTCTCTTCCTTATCACCTTTATGATCAATAGAGATTTTTGAGAAAATGAGTGGCTATAGAACACTGCAAAACTGGGTAGTAAAATAAAATTCATGCCATCTTAGCCTAACCAATTCAGTGGTTCTAAGCTTTTCTTTCTCCCCAACATACTTGCACCCAAGAATCAATAAACTAACTGAAAATATTGGAGTCCATGGTTGGGCTTCAATGGGATCCCTACACTCTCTGAACACACAAAATGTATGCAGATACATTGATCTTCTGACTCCAAAAAAATAAATAAAGTACCATTATTCTAGTCCTACCAGCAGTCAATGTATAATGAAAATAAAGATACTTTGCCATGAAATAAGTTTACATCATACCAAGAGCTCTGGCTTTTTCAACTAACCAAGAATGCAAATTTGCCTATTTTTCCTTAAATTAAAAACCAAGTAATAAACCAGGAAAGCGAATGGCTCTTGCAAATACAAGATATTAAACAGTAGAAACTATGGCTACTTCTATATGTATTCAGGGAAGGAATTAAAATTACTCAAAATGACTACTCGTGTAGCCTAATAGTCATACCAATAAAACCAAAATATGAAGGCAAAATTTCCCAATTAGTGCAATTATGAGTTCACAGTATATAAAATTAAGCAACTACTATCTTAGGAAAACACATGTGAACACTCTCTCAATTAAGAACTTTGCACGCTGAAGAATTTCTACCTTGAATACCATGTAAAAAGGTATAATAGAACCTCAAAATCAAAACTAACTTTAAAATCACCCAAACCAATCCCCTCCCCTACATTTCATTAGGTGAATGACAGAGAACTTTCAACCCCAAGAAAGCTCAATATAAAAACTACTGAGAAAAGTAGCTAGAGGACAAGCTGAAAAAAGCCCTGAAAAAGATCTTCTAGGGTTTAAGGACAGCAGGTTAAGGCTGCACACCACTCAGAGGAGAGAGGGACAAAGGAGGGAAATTGCAACGACAGAGCCGTGAGTTGGAACCAGCAGTGGCTGCTGCTGCTGGCGACCTCTCCCACACTAAAGACTCTAGAAATCTCGGGCCTCTGGGCCTGCGACTGCGACTACAGACAAAGGGGGTTCCAGGGATCAATCACCCCAGGAAATGGGAGAGAGAGGGACACAGCCTAAGACTGACTCAGGTTCTAACCTGCAAATTTGGGCTGCGGTGCCCCACGGGCCCTTCCAGGACAGGTGGGACCACACAGTGGTTTGCCCTGGGAGCAGGGAAGGACTGGAGAAATCAGACCCTCGCAATCTCCCTCTCTTTTAGCCTGGACTAATTGTTCAGGACTCCACAGGAGAGGGAAGAGAGAGCCTGGTGCTTTTGACTCACAGGTTTGATCTGCTGTGTCCGGAGAGCCCTTCCAGGCCGGGGAGGGGCAGTGCCATTGTTTGCCTTGGAGCCTGCAAGGGGCTAAAGATATACAAACCTCCCAATCTCCTCCTCTACTAACAGGCACTGATTGTGAGGACTAAGAGGGGAGTGGAAATATTTCCTAGCTGGGAAAAAGGAGGGGGCTGCCAGAGAAGACTGGAGAACTATCTCCAAAATTTTGAATTAAAAGGCTCTTACCCTCCAGATAGGAAGCTCTATCACATTGATCTGGTCTGTGTTGCAACAAATACACTCCAACCAGGCATTGAATTGAGAGCTGCCAAAGAGTGCCATCTCCTGGCAGACCAAGGAAGTGCACATAAGAAAATTAAAAATAAGTAGCAGAGGCTTTTTCTGGCCTCTATAGACCCCTGCCCAAGGCCCTAGGAAGTGACTGTACAACCAATTACGGGGTCCAGTGCCCAGTTCTGAGCAACCAGCAGGACAATCTTAACAATCCAGTTCGAGCCAAAAATCAAAGAGCTCTGGTAACTCACAGTCTCCTGCCACTAAATCCCTATAAAAGAGAAAGAGAATGAGCATCTAAGTAAACTACATCCTAACCAGATGCCTAAACACCAGCAAAAAATTATGAGCCATACTAAGGAAAATAGAAGACATGGCCCAATAAAAGGAATACGTCAAAGTCCCAGAAGAGATGCAAAATTTGAGAGAACTAATCAGCGAGATGAGCACAAATTTCCAAAACCAAATTAATGAGTTGAAAGACAATATAGTTAAAGAGATAAATGACATGAAGAAGACATAGAAAATTTAAATAAAATAAAATAAAGAAGATATTGAGCGAATGCAAAGACGAATTTGAAATCCTGAACAGAAAAGTAACAGAGCTCATGGGAATGAAAGACACAATAGGTGAGGTCAAAATCACATTTGAGGCATATAACAGCAGACTTGAAATGATAGAAGAAAGAATAAGTGATACCGAAGACAGAGCAGCTAAAATTGAAGAGAGAAAAGAACAGAGAGAGAAAAGAATGGAAAAAATTGAGCAGGGGCTCAGAGAGTTGAGTGACAACACAAAACGCAACAACATACGTGTTATGGGAGTTCCAGAATGGGAAGAGAAGGGAAAAGGGGCAGAAAGAGTATTTGAGGAAATAATAGCTGAAAATTTCCCAACTCTCACGAAAGAAATGAACTTACATGTCCAAGAAGCGCATCGTACCCCCAATCAGAATAAATCCAAAGAGACCTACTCCAAGACACTTACTACTCAGAATGTCAAATGTCAAAGGTAAAGAGAAAATTCTCAGAGCAGCAAGAGAGAAGCAAACAAACACATACAAAGGAAGTCCAGTAAGACTTAGTGCAGATTTCTCTTCAGAAACCATGGAGGCGAGAAGAAAGTGGTATGATACAATTAGGAAACTAAAAGAGAAACACTGCTAGCCGAGAATTCTTTATCCAGCAAAACTGTCCTTCAAATATGAAGATGAGTATAAAATATTCACAAACAAACAAAAACTAAGAGAATCTGCAAAAAAGAATCGACCTTTGCAGAAAATATTAAAGGAAGCCTTAGAACCTGAAAGAAAAACACAGGAAAGAGAGGCTTGGAGGAGAGTATAGAAGAAAGAATAGCAGAAAGGATAACCAAAAGAGTAAAAAGAGAGACAAAAACAAGATGACATATGAAAACCAAAGAATAAAATGGAGGAAGTAAATAGTGCATTTACAGTAGTATCAATGAATGTGAATGGATTAAACTCCCCAATCAAAAGATACAGGCTGACAGAATGGATTAAAAAAACATGAGCCATCCATATGCTGCTTACAAGAAACTCACCTTAGACCCAGGGATACAAACCAGGTGAAAGTGAAAGGTTGGAAAAAGGTACTCCACGTGAATAGTAACAAGAAATGAGCAGGGGTAGCTATACTAATGTCAGACAAAACAGTCTTTAAATGCAAAAAAGTGATGAGATACAGAAGGCCATTATATATTAATAAAAAGGACGATCCATCAGGAAGATATAACAGTCATAAATATCTACGCACCTAACCAGGGTGCCCCAAAATATATGAGACAAACTCTGGCAAAACTGAAGAGAGAAACAGACATTTCTACAAATGTGGGGCGACTTCAACACCCCACTCACATCATTAGATAGAACTAGACAGAAGATCAACAAGAAAACAGAGAACTTGAACAATATGATAAACAAGTTAGACCTAACAGGCATATACAGAACACTGCATCCAAGCTCAGCAGGTTATACATTTTTCTCAAGTGCCCATGGATCTTTCTCCAGGATAGACCACGTTAGGTCACAATTCAGCTCTCGATAAATATAAAAAGATTGAAATTATACAAAGCACCTTCTCAGATCATAATGGAATGAAACTAGAAATCAATAATAGACAGGAAAAAAGTAAATTTGCAAATGTGTGGAGACTGAACAACACACTCCTAAATATTTGGTGGGTCAAAGAAGAAATTGCAAGTGAAATCAGTAAATATATTGAGACAAATGAAAATGAGAACACAACGTATCAAAACTTATGGGACACAGTGAGGGAAGTTTATAGCCCTAAATGCCTATATTAAAAAACAAGAAAGAGCTAAACTCAAAAGATTTAACTGAACAACGAGAGAAACTAGAAAAAGAACAGCAAACCAATCCCAAAGCAAGCAGAAGGAAAGAAATAATAAAGATTAGAGCAGAAATAAATGAAAATGAGAACAGAAAAACAATAGAGAAGATCAACAAAAGCAAAAGCTGGTTCTTTGAGAAGATCAATAAAACTGACAAACCCCTAGCTAGACTAACAAAGAAAAAAAGAGAGAAGATACAAATAAATACAACCAGAAATGAAAGGGGGGTCACAGACATAAAAAGAATCGTAAGAGGATATTATGAGAAACTATATGGGAAGCGGCTGTGGCTCAATCAGTAGGGCTCCCGTTTACCATATGGGAGGCCCTGGGTTCGGTTCCCGGGGCCTCCTGGTGAGGGCGGGCCCGCCCGCACGGCGTGGTTAGCTGACCTAGCGAGCACAAGCAGCATGGGGGGGATAAATGAATAAATAAATAAAATCTTTAAAAAAAAAAAAAAAAAAAAGAAACTATATGCCAACAAACTAGACAACCTAGATGACCTCACAGACATAAAAAGAATCGTAAGAGGATATTATGAGAAACTATATGCCAACAAACTAGACAACCTAGATGAAATAGACAAATTTCTAGAAACACACAACCAACCTAAACTGACGCTACAAAAAATACAAGAACTTAACAAACCAATCACATTTAAGGAGATTGAATCAGTCATCATAAATCTCCCAGCAAAGAAAAGTCCAGGACCAGATGGCTTCAGAGGTGAATTCTACCAAGCATTTACAAAAGAATTAACACCAATCCTGTTTAAACTCTTCCAAAAAATTGAAGAGGAGGGAAAATTACCCAACACATGTTATGAAGCCAACATCACTCTAATACCAAAGCCAGATAAAGATTCTACAAGAAAAGAAAATTACGGACCAATCTCTATAACGAACATAGATGCAAAAATTCTCAACAAAATACTTGCAAAACAAAACCAACAGCATATCAAAACACTTATACATTACGACCAAGTGGGATTTATTCCTGGTATGCAAGGCTGGTTCAACGTAAGAAAATCAATGTAATACACCACATTAACAAATTGAAGGAAAAAAAAAAACACACGATCATCTCAATAGATGCAGCAAAAGCATTCGACAAAATCCAGCATCCTTTTTTGATAAAAACACTTCAAAAGATAGGAATAAAAGGAAAACTCCTCACGGGAAGCGGCTGTGGCTCAATCAGTAGGGCTCCCGTTTACCATATGGGAGGCCCCGGGTTCGGTTCCCAGGGCCTCCTGGTGAAGGCAAGCCCGCCTGCATGGCATGGTTAGCTGACCCAGCGAGCACAAGCAGCAAGGGGGGGATAAATGAATAAATAAATAAAATCTTTAAAAAAAAAAAGGAAAACTCCTCAATATGATAAAAGGCGTCTATGAAAAACCCACAACCAACATCATACTCAATGGGGAAAGGTTCAAAGCTTTCCCTCTAAGATCAGGAACAAGACAAGGATGCCCACTATCACCATTGTTATTCAACATTGTACTAGAAGTTCTAGCTAGGGCGCTTCAACAAGAAAAAAAAAAATTAAAGGCATCCAAATAGGAAAAGAGGAAGTAAAACTCTCACTGTTTGCGGATGACATGATCCTGTACTTAGAAAATCCTGAAGTATCCACGACAAAGCTATTTGAATAAATGAGTTCTGACCTTGAAACATATTACAAAGCTACAGTGGTCAAAACAGCATGGTACTGGCATAAAGACAGACACATCGATCAGTGGACTAGAATTGAGAACCCAGAAATAAACCCTCACATATACAGTCAACTTGTTTTTGACAAACCTACCAAGCCCACACTAATGGGAAAAAACAGTCTCTTCAACAAATGGTATTGGGAGAACTGGAAATCTATAACCAAAAGAATGAAAGAGGACCCCTATCTCATCCCCTATACAAGAATCAACTCAAAATGAATCAAAGATCTAAGTATAAAAGCCAGGACCATAGAACTACTAGAAGAAAATGTAGGGAAACATCTTCAAGACCTTGCAGTAGGTGGTAGTTTCTTGGACCGTACACCGAAAGCACATGCAACAAAAGAAAACCTAAATGGGACCTCCTCAAAATTAAACACTTTTGCACCTCACAGGACTTTGTCAGAAGGGTGAAAAGGCAGCCAACTCAATGGGAAAAAATATTTGGAAATCACATATCCTATAAGGGTTTAATATCCAGGATATATAAAGAGATGTTACAACTCAACAATAAAAAGACAAACGACCCAATTAAAAAATAGGCGAAAGACTTGAAAAGACATTTGTCCAAAGAAGAAATACAAATGGCAAAAAAACACATGAAGAAACGCTCAACATCACTCATGATTAGGGAAATGCAAATCAAAACTACAATGAGATATGATTTCACACCTATCAGAATGGCCACTATTAAAAAGACAGAGAACTACAAGTGTTGAAGAGGATGTGGAGAGATAAGAACACTTCTTCACTGTTGGTGGGAATGTAGAATGGTACAGCCACTATGGAGGACTGTTTGGCAGTTCCTAAAGAAGTTGAATATAGACTTGCCGCGTGACCCTGCAATACCACTACTGGGTATATACCCAGAAGAACTGAGAGCAGTGACACGAACAGACATCTGCACACCGATGTTCATAGCAACATTATTCACCATTGCCAAAAGTTGGAATCAATCCAGGTATCCATCAACAGATGAATGGATAAACGAACTGTGGTCTATTCACATGATGGAATATTATGCAGCTGTAAGAAGAAATGAAGTCATAAAGTGTATGACAACATGGATGAACCTGGAAGACATTATGTTGAGCGAAGCAAGCCAGACACAAAAGGACAAATACTGTATAAATGCGTTACTATGAACCAAATATATTGTGCAACATGTTGTTTGATTCAAAAAAAAATGATATGTATCCATTATATTTAATTGAGAAATGTATCTATTTATTCATCTGTTTAGTTTTTAGTTTTTAATATTTTCAATTATTAAAACATACAAAATAAACTAAAAAAAACTACTAATATTTTCATATTGCAGGCAGTAAAATTAACAAAGAATTTTAACAATCTCTATACAATATCTCATTTGTGGTAAAAAAAATATACAACAGAATATGCTTGTTTATGTATTGAAATATGAAAAGTTACCCAATAAACCTCTATCAGTGCCTGCCTCTGAAACAGGAATTGGGTAACTGGGAGATGGTGTGGGAGGCTTTCATTTCACAGTAACATCCTTCAGTTAACTTTTCTATTTTGTACTATGTGCAAGTATACCTATTTTTTAAAGCTGCATGAAGGTATTTCAAAAGTCAAAGACAGATTGTGGCTGGGATTAGTATGTTAGCAGTGAGAATGAAGAGAAACAGATTTGCGATGTACTTAGAATGCTGAAATGACAGAATCTGTTGACTATTAGGACTTGATAGGTTAAGGAGAAAAGGAGTCAAGAATGACACCAGGGTTTCCACACGGGTAGTGGTAAACACCATTTATTAAGATAAGGAACATTAAAGACAATGATAGCAGAGCAGAGGTGGCTCAAGCAATTGGGCGCCTCCCTCCCACATGGGAGGTCCCAGGTCCTGTTCCTGGCTCCTCCTCAAAAAAGAAGACCAGCACACAACAAACAAACACAACAAGTGCAAACAACAATGGGAGAGAAATTAATTAATTAATAATAAATCTTTAAAAAAAAAAAGAATGATAAATTTAGTTTGCATATGTTAAGTTTGAGAAGCCTTCAGGATATTCAAGCAGAATAGTCAAGTAGGCAGTCAAGTATACATACAAGTTAGTTAAAACTTAATTGTCTTTTCCAAGATAATAACATTTACCTTGTACTGAGAACATTCCATGCCAGCCTCAATGCCAGGTACCTTAATATTTCTCTAACACAAAATGTCAGTATCTCCAGGAAATCTATTATTATCACTTCCATTTACAGATGAAAAAACTAAGCCCCTGAAAGATGAAATAACTTGGTCAAGACCACATATCTAGACAGTGACAGAGGCAGAATTCTATTCTAAAATCCATGTATTACTATCTTTTTACTCATCAATACTTCACAACTAAATTCCTTTACTCAGTAGTAATCCCATTAGAACCTACTCTGGTCATGTCACTTTCTTTGATTAAAGCTGAGTTCAATGGCACCCCAAAACTCCCTATGGCCTACAGTGATGGGGCCCTATACATGTTCCAGTTACCTCCTCCCAATCCACTCAAACACCCTATCCTATATCCACACTAGACTCTTCACAACTCCTCAAACACCATAACTTCCTACATCCAACTCTCTGTCCTCTTTTTCCTTTTGCTGTACCTGGTAAACCTACTCAAGAAACATAGCCAAAACAAATGCTACACGTGCAGTTTCCCTCACTTCTCCAGTCAAAATTAATTGCTCCAAATGATGGTAATTGTTGAGGATGGGAGTCCATTAAACTACTGTCAATACTTCTGCATATTTTAAACTATCCACAATAAAATGTTTTAATGTTTTAATTGCTTCTGCATCTGAGAGCTCACAGCACTTTGCATATACCTTTATTATTCTATTTACCACACCATATGATCACTCAGTCCATCCATCTCTCCCCACAGAATGCAGGGCAGAGGCCAGATCTTACTGGTTGCCCCAGAACCTGGCACAGTCCCTCACCTACAGCAGTAGTCCAACAATCTCATGAATCAATCAAGCAAAGCAAAAGCTTTTCTAGATCTCATTCTGATACATGAAATTTTAAAAACTTAAAAACATTTATGTTACTCTATCTTGAAAACAAAAAATCCCTAAATATATAAACTATCCAAACAGACTGAACCAAAAATTCATTAAGTTCTCAGGGAAAACTATCTCTTTTGTCACTTATAATATCCTATTACAAAATCCTACAATATCAAAATACAAACTCCTATCATATATTCAGCTAAATATCTCTTTTCTACTCATTTCCCAAGCAACTAATTCTTAACATCCGTATGGCAAAAAAACAAGGTCCATGGATACTTGATATAAAGAAGTTTTTACAAGTAATAATGGCACTGTGACTAAAAAATGGCACTGTAGCTATATTTCAAAGGTGCCTATCATTCAAAGACAAATGGAAATATTTCTGGATTAAATGATGTGATTGATGCCTGCATGAGATTTGCTTCAAATAAATGGGGGGGGGGGGTACAAGATACAGACAAAAGAAGACTGGCCATAAATTGAAAATTGTTGAAGCTGGGGAATGAGTGATGGTTGGTTGGTTAATTTTCTCTACTTTTGAAAATATTGGAGGTTTTCCCTAATAAACTGTTTTGTTGTTTGTTTTTTTTAATGAGAAGAATCTAATAAACATAATATAATTTGGTCTACAGTCTGAAAGCAACCCTTTGTCTAAAACTGTTTCTTCTATTGTTCTAAATTAAAGTAAATTAGATGACCTTATATAATACTCTTAACTATACAAAGCCCAACCTTCTTCCTGAGAATAAACTTAGAAGCAGCATCTTTTATTTCCTCAACACAGACTAAATACTACCATGGATAAAACTACAAAAAGAATAGAACTCAACTCCAATGAGCAAATTCTTCACAACAAAATGACACTAACAGTTTAAGCAATGTAAAGAAGTAGAAAAAAAAAGAAAAGGATAAGAGATAAAAATATAAAATCTTGTAGAAGAAAGTTGCAAATAGCCCACAAATTGGTTCAGATACCTAAAGATATCTAAACAAGGGATTACTCCCACCCTTCCAGATTATAGTGGTTAATTAGGTCCCAAATGTCAGCCCACACCAAATCATACCCAAAAGTATAATCAGTAATGCAACAGATGCTAAAGATCAGAATGCAGAATGAGTACAGTGACTATCATAAAGCCACCTAAAACACAGAGAACTAGGACAAAATTTCTTCTTCTTTCAACCCTACCCTCAATGAAGGACCACTGAGTTCAGAAGTATCCCAACTTCTTTACAGGTATCTCTTCTAACTTTAGCCACTGTAGTGGTTTGGAGCTATATGTACCCCAGAAAAACATGTTTTTAAACTTAATCCATTCCTGTGGGTGTAAACCCATTCTAAATAGGACCTTTGATGAGGTTACTTCAGTTAAGGTGCCCCACCTCAATCAGGAGGCTTTTTTAAGCAGAATAAAATTCAGACACAGAGAAAAGTCATGGATTTATAAAGGACTGGACAGGGAGAGAGAAAGCCAGTGGGAACAGCCAAAAGCTGAACATAAACAGAACCACGAACAGAGAGTATCATGTGCCTTGCCATGTGACAAACTAAGGACCAAGGATCACCAACAGCCAATCCCAGAATGCCACAGATTTCAGGGTGAAAGCATCGCCTTGATGATGCCTTGATTCGGGCTTTCTCTTTGCCTCAAAACCATGAACAAATAAATTCCCATTGTTTAAGCAGACCCACTGCATGGTATTTGCTTGAGCAGCCAAACAAACAAAATATTCTAGTGTATTCACTGCCAGAGTTTATTATCCTAAAAGTAATATATGACTATGGGAAAAATGAAACAGTACAAGAATCTATGAAGTGAAAAATTTAAATCTCCTCCCCTTTCCCTCACCTCAAAGGTGTTTGTACTCCACATCTGCTAAAAGCTAAAATATGATTTTTAAATCTTTTCCTAAACAAAATTAAAAGATGCCTTGCTAATATCTAAACAGACAGACACCACCTCCAATAAAACACAATCAAGAAACACTCTCCCATCCTACTAATAAGAGCCCTTCTAACTTTAACTTGTTAAACTGACATTAACTTTAAACTTTCAGAGTACTTCACACTTTTCTTCTGCCACTGATATTCCTGGGTTAGTCATCCTTAAATGTATTTCAGTCCATGTAGACAAGAGATATCTATGGGATCTTCATATACCCTGCACAGAAGACTTGCACTTAGTGTACACTCAAGTATTTGTTGCTCTGATTTACTGCCATGACAACTTACAAAATAATATGGAAAACTGATACAATTATATGTGATGCTTCAATTTAAGTACATAAGACTGTGGGTTATGCATTCCTTAAATAAACACTCCATTAATTAACTAGTCTACAAATAAATACATGTGGGCCCTAAATAGCCTAACCACCATTTCAATTCTTAATCCGGCGGTGTTTTAACATAAATTAGCTCTCTGGATACCACATTTCAAAATTATTATTAACAATGTACAGTGTTATCAGTCATTAACATCAATTTCAAAAAGTTCAAAGCATCACAAAGAGTTTCAAAGAAAAAAAAAAACCAACAAAATCCTGTAAAGTAATGCGGGTACTATATAAAACTGTAAGTTATATATTTCAAGCCAGAAAAATATGTTTTACTTTGTAGTTAGCCAAGCACTGAACCTTTATTTTGGTTTAAAGTGTGTTGCCCATCACTATACTTTATCACCTAAGTCGTAAAGATTCATCTTTCAGGCAGTTTCCTTAACAACCTAAAATAGTTAAAGGTGGCAAACAAGTGTCCCGAGTCATTCCAATTTGTAACTGGTTCTACAAAAAGTGCCTGTTCATATCAATGCAGTTCTAAATTTTGCCCAGACATGCAAACGTTTTCTGTAATCATTTACCATATCTTTATTACCAGAGGTGAATCAAAATTTAAGGAAAGCACTTTCCTGTGTAGTAACTATTTAAGACTTTGCCCAGGTCAATAATGACTATAACTGTTTAGAAGACAACTTTCCAAACTAGAAAATATTTTCTAAAATACATCAAATTAAAGACCTAATTTTCAAACACAAAACATGACGTTATTTCTGTGGTTACTTTTTTAACCCAAGCACTAACCTTCTTCAACATTGGAAATGAATATATCCCTTTAAGTGCAAGCCAAGAGAAAACACATAATACAGAATGATTTTAGACATCAATATTCAAATATTATAGTATAAAAAAGCCACATCTAGAATTGACCTAATAGTTCTCCTTCCTACCATTTACATGCATGCAAACCAAATTTAGGAAAATATGTGCTTCAATGGATCTTTACTTCCATTACCTAAAAATACTTAAATGCCAACTATTTTAATACTAATATCTACTAGGAAAAAAGCATATACATTTTTAAGTGATAAACAATCCATAACTACTTCTAAGCATTCTACATAATCTTTCTACCCATTAATAGAATTACAAAAAAAAAAAAGTTTCAATAAGATATTTAGGATAAACAAATTATTATGAAGATACCTCCAAGGGAAGCAGGTATGGCTCAAGTGATTGAGCTCCCGCCTACCACATGGGAGGTCTGGGTTGGTGCCTCCTGAAGAGGAAGAAAACAGCGAGCTGGTGTGACGGGCAGGTGCGGCGAGCTGACGCGACAAGATGATGCAACAAGGAGACACAAAGAGGAAAGACGATGAGAGACACAACAAAGCAGGGAGCTGAGGTGGCTCAAGCTATTGAGCGCCTCTCTCCCACATGGAAGGTCCTGGGTTCGGCTTCTGGTGCCACCTAAAGAGAAGACAAGCAAACACAGACAGCACACAACGAATGGACACAGAGAACAGACAGCAAGTGCAAACAACAAGGGAGGGGGAATAAATAAAAAAAAAAAAAAAATCTAAAAAAAAAAAAGATACTTCCAAAATAAACAACTGCTCTACAAGTATTTTAGCAGTAGTTCACTGACACAGTAAGATTCCTCAGCCCACTAGCATTACATTATTACTATAATTATACTTTGTACTATTACTATATTTATATATTACTATATATTATACTGTATATTATATTTTGACTCAAATCCTTATCCTAATGAAAACAAAACTTAGCTTTCAAAAATGCACTAAAAAAAGTCACCATAGTTAATTTGTTAAAATGTTTCATTTCTTAAATACTTTTCAATAACTCCATTATAATTAAAAAATAAGAATGTTGAACTATGTTACCAGAAGATTAAGGGTCAACATTAGTTTAAAGATCAAAGTGTTCAAGTTCACGCTATATTTTAAGAACTTTGATTAAGCAATTACTAGCTGTTTACAACCCTATTTTAAAGATATTACTATAAATACATTACTAATTTATTTTTTACTCCAAAACGCCAAATATTATATATCAAATGACAATTCTACAAACAAAAATTCTTTCAGTGACTCTTAACATAAATGAATCTTACAGAAACATTCAGAGCCAAGATAAATCAGCAGTTTGGATAAAGTATCCTCACTCAAGGAAAAGGAATATATAAGTTTGGGGGCAAGTGAGAGAAACTTCTTTTTTTTTAAAGATTTTATTTATTTATTCATTT
>JAKSZT010054419.1:3999910-4053971 GCA_026826555.1 Tolypeutes matacus | reverse complement strand
CCCCCCCCCCCCCCCCCCCCCCCGCTGCTTGTGCTCGCTGGGCTAGCCAACCACGCCGCGCGGGCGGGCCCGCCCCCACCAGGAGGCCCCGGGAACCGAACCCGGGGCCTCCCACATGGCAAACGGGAGCCCCACCGACCGAGCCACAGCCGTCCCCCGAGAGAAACTTTTTAAGTAATAAACTTTGAAAAGATTTTTAAAACCTACAAATGTGAATTAAAAAAACTTGAAAGACAATCCAATAATATATATAGAAATTAGAATATTTGAAAACAAGTAGCAATAGCTAAATTCTGTCAAGGAAAAAAGTTTTTATGCAAAGTACAGACTAAATTGTTCTTTTTGGGGGAGTGGGGAGGGGAGCATGACAAAAATGACAGCTGAAAAGGAAATCCTAGTAGTTATTCAATTCCATTATCTGCCCTCAGGTAAGTAGCCTGAACCTACACTGATAGAAAAAAGCCAACTCTTGTTTTCAGAACTCTTGTTTTCAGATATTCAGAGAATGAGAATTCTGAAACCAATGTAGTTTAACATTACACACTCACACACAATACTGTTTCCCAGGACTGTTAAAAAGACAGATGAAACTAAATAATTCACTACTTCCAATAGCATGACTCCAACTCGTTCATTCTATTCAGAATCCAATTCAAACACTGGGTGTCAAGCTTTACATTACACATTTCACTGGTTATGTTCAGGCTCACAAGGAAGCCTTCAAGAATTGTTATGAGGTTGCAAGCATATACCCCAGAATGTTTTATTGCACTTAAAACAGTTACTTTAATTTTAAGGCTAATAAGTCTTGACCTAAGCAGACAGGACCTCACAAGCATTGAGACTGAAGTAATGAAGTCTTTCTTTAGCTCAACAAAATACTTGGTAGTTTATCAAATTACCCTGTATTTTATGAAGCTACAATCCTTCCCTAAAACATAATAAAGCTTGGCAAGTTGCTCATTTTTAATATGTTAGTGTACTGAAATATTAAGCAAGTAATGCACATCTTCACAGAAAAAGAAAATGCTCAGTTCCTTAAAATTTAAAACCAATGGTATATAATAACTGAAGAGTTCAACATCACAATCTGAAATCCAACGTTAAGCATCATGCACTAGGAATCCATCTGAATATGAGCATTCTGAGACATGGAGTCATCAACTAGCATTTTATACATTACCCACATTAAAATATCAGGTTTCGTTTATTTCTTCATTATCATTACCAAGAGTAAGAGATTTGGCCAAACTTTTCCAAATGATGAATTCTCTTTGCAAACAATTTTATCAACCCCATGTTAGACCATCAATAATCACTCCAAAATAAAATAATCCTCCGCTCCTCTAAATTTAAATCTTTTGTTTAATCTTTTGGATGACAACTTTGACAGTAATCAAGTATTTTTAAATAAAATATTTTAAATACTCAAATCAAAAAAATTTTTTTACAGTAGGAGGTGACCAACAATCATTAATGCTTAAATCATTTCAGAGCTAGTCACTATTCACTTTTCCAACGATAATTTTAATGAAGCCAATTTATACCAACACAGTCAAAGTTAAATTCAAGTTTTCTGTATGAGTCAAGGAGACTAAGCTTACCGAAAAGGATTATTTCAGTTTAGTTTTCTGGTCATTATTTGCGATCAAAACCACTTATATTTAATTACTTTTAAATAAAAACAGAAGTGTAATTGACAAATAAAGGGACTTAATGACTCGGATAAACCAAACTACAGACAAAAATTCAGAAATAATTAAACAAAAGAATCAACTTAAGTATAAAATGCTAGGCTTTAGTCATTTCAAACTTCCTTCTCAATTGTAACAATAAAGCTAGGTGTCAAATGCAAAGCTATGGATCTCAGTTATAAAGGAAAATGCCTAATAGATGCAACACCTATTGCACGCCCTCCAAGTTTCATGGTCCCAATTAAAAAGAAAGCATACAAATATCATTTCAATCAGATGTGGTTAGGAGATACAAACTGATGCAGATAGGTTGAGACTCCACAGCCTTTGTTCAATAGCTTACGGATGGGTAACTAAATGTGCTACAGGTTGATAAGCATTTACCAGGCTTATGAATGTTGCTTCCAAGCTTGGGAAAGCACAATAATACTATTTGCAAATAATCTTGGATAATTTGTTTTAAACATTATCGAGCTACAACACTTAGAAGGAGAGGCCTATTCATCGCTACTATTTATTTCCATGTTTACCTCTCCTCCCTCCCCCCAACCCCCCCTTCACTTTCTCCTCCCACCCTGTCCCGCCATCTTGGGCCGATAGGAGCAGCCATTACTTAACTAAATGACAGTGCCAACAACTTTCCACACAAATAAACAGTGGCTACACCCCGAATCCTCCCCGGCCTCCCCTGTCAAACACGCAGGAAATGAGGCTCCAGGAAGAAAACACATTCACAAATAACTGCAATATTTCTATGGCAGCAAGATCCAAAAAGTAAACAAGTCACCTAACTTCAGGTAAGACATAACAATTAAGATAGATGTCAACAGCCCAATGCAAACTCTTCACTGTCCTAAACTACGTGCAACTTCCCCCTTGTGGGAGCAGGGACATAATAAAGCCCCAAATGTTTGGTTAACAGTTAAGACTTCACGAACAGCCTGCCTGAACGAAAAGAATAAAAAACTGTGAAGCAAGCAAGTCAGAAATTTGGGGAAAATGTGCACATATTTATGACCCCTTGACCCTAAATAGGCACCTCGGAGATCACTGGCCTACCCTCAAAAAGCCGAAAATACCAGGCAATTTTGTCGACCCAGTTGAGTCCGCCCCAAAGCGCTGCCGTCTCTGTTCCTCAAGCTACAAGACAGGGGCGATTTCGCAAGGGAGCGAGCCAGGGGTATCCGGAGGTGGGGGGAGAGCAGAGGCAGGAAATAGTTTTCCGGAAACCCCTCGGCCATCGTTCGCGGCCACAATGAGCGCTGGCCGGACCGCGAGACCGCGGCGCCCGGGACGAGCACGGCGCGGGCCGGGGAGACCGTGTCCGCGCTCCGGGCCGCCGCTGCCTTACCTTGCCCAGTAGGGCCTTCGTCCTGGCGCCATCTTCATGAAACCTCACGAACCCAAAGAAGCGGCTGTGGAAGAGACACACGCGGCTCGTTAACGCTCCGGGAAGGCCACCGACCCGTCCCTTCCCGAGCCCGAGGCCCCGGCAGTGGCGCGGAGAGCGCCAAGCCGAGGTGCCCGCCCCGCCGCCGCTAGAAACGAGCCGCGCTCGGGCGTCCCGGGAGAGCAGCGCCAGCCGGTCCGGAGCCGACCGGGCGGGTGACGGCGGCCCGTACCTGTCCAGTCCGCCGAGCGCCTCCCTCTCCTCGGCTGTCAGGCTGGGGGACGCCTCCTCGCTCTCGCCGCTCGCTTTTCCCGCCGCCATTTTCTTTTCCTCATCACCGAAAGCGGCGGCGGCAGCGGCGGCGGTAGCGAGCGACACTCCGCAGGATTTCATGGAAACGCAGCGAATTCACAACTCCAACGCCGACACCCCCCCTCCGGGCTGGGACCCGCAACGACGCCCCCAATCTCCGCGCGGGACCGGCACACCAACTTTATCGCCGCCTCCTCCTCCGCCGCGGGCGGCAGCGACGAAAAATCCCAACGCGGCGGCGGCGAAAGCGGCAGGGGCTGCAGAGCCCCCGGGTCGGCAGCAGCGGTGGCTCGGCTGTAGGGTCACATCGCGGGGGCGGGTGGGGGGCAGCCACGGGCGGGGACGGCGGGAATGGCCGGAGCGCGCGGGGCTGGGGGACACGGGGGCGGGATTCGTTGGAGACACAAACTTCCCCGGCACCAGCACAAAGTTGTTGTAATTGTGTCACAGAACGAACCCCACGCCGCCGCCGTGACCCCCCCTCCCCGCCCGCTCGGCGCCGCCAATCGGCTGGACTGGCTCGCCTCACGTGACCTTTGTTGACTCACGTCAGCCGTGGCTCTACCAAACTTGCTAGCTGCCTGAGCCCCGCCCGCCGAGCCCGCTGCCCACAGGGGTGCAGGACGGACGCCAACTCTAGCCGGTGGTTGGCTGCTGGGCGCGTCTGTCACGGGGAAGGGTGGTCACCGGGAGGGAGTAGCTTGTTCGGTTGTACTAGTTAAATATACTAGGGCAGAGAATGGAGGGTCCGGGCCGTGTCACCTCGAGAGCTGTGCTGGGTTCGGTAGGGGGAGGGGAGCAGTAGGAAAGGGCGAGGTCCGGCACCGCCCGCGGCTGGCGGAGACGCCATGGACGGCCTTTGCCTGCCCCGGAGCTCTGGCGGGCGCCCAGACCCCGGCTCCGACCGTCCTGCGCTCCCGGGATTCTGGGGATCCCGGGGCCCGCAGGACCTGTAAGGGTCGCGTCGCCAGGAGGCGGCGCAGGGCCCCGGACCTCCGCCCTCAGGAGAAGGCGCAGAGTTTTGACACCGCTGGAAGTAATGGCCTCCTCGAGGATCGCGCTCGGGGAGCGGCTGCCGGCCCAGAGGCCCGGGCGCCGCCCTAGGCCTGGCCTGCGTTCGTGGCCCTTCTCCCCTCACCCCCTGGGAAAATGAAAGGGAAAGGCCCTCGGACCCCCGAATACACTGCAGGCCGAGGGAATGAAGAGTCGCCCACGAGGTCTGGCTCGCTGACCACGACTCCCTACCGCCGAAGGTCTGTTGGCGGCAGTTTGGGGCCAAATTTTCGTGCTACCTGCGTTTCCCTTGCATTTTATAAGTAGTTCGTGATAGTATTGTAGGAGAAAGCAATGACGAAACATTGTTAAGCGGGGTCCCCAGAATGTTGGTTTGTATTGCTCTGATTTCATTGGGGCCTTGATGGAAAGAGTAGGGGCTGCTTGTGGGCAGGCCTGCGAGAAGGCATAATGAAGACCCTCATCCCAGCTTGCAGCCTAGAAAAGCCTTTTCCACCTCACAACATATAGTCACCCTTGGAAAACAGTAAGATAACACCACTTTCTTGTTCTGACCTACTCTCTGATATAGATAAAAATAATTAGTCTGGTTTTCAAGTCAGAATAATTGGGAGAAAAAGAACACAGGCCTTCTGACAATTATTCTTTTCAAAAGACTAATAGAATATATGTCTATTATAGGTCACACACCTCCAATCTTTAGGGTTAGAAAAAAATTAATGGACATCAGATGACAAAGTTCCCTTATAAACATGGAGTTTTGTATCTTTTCAATAATAAATTTCCACCTGTAACCAAGAGATAAAATACATTTAAACTTGGATTTCAAAATATGGAGAAGACAATTCAGTGCTGACTCAGTAAATCATGGCAGTGTTCACTGAGAAGCTATGGAAATCCCAAATGATTTTGCACACAGGCACACATTTAAATTGTCCCCCTGAGACTAGTAACTAGACTAACAAACCTTAGTTTTATAATGGTTATATTTCATGTTTAATTACTTTCTGTGAAACACCTATTCTTCATGGTATTCCATTTTACATGAATGAGGAGTATAACTGAATTAATGCATACATTGTTAACTGTGTTACAAATGGTGAACTTTAAAGCCTGGAAGATTTTGACACCACTATCTCCCTCACACACACACACTCAGGCTTACACAGACAGAGATACAAATATTGCAGTATTTGGCCGTCTTTATGGAGTTGGGGGTTCCTGACTCAGGCCCTTTCCAAGAATTATCATGCTTCCCACCCCACCCTCAGGACCTTCCTTCCAACCACTTAATCATTACTAGGTAACAGAGCAGCAGAATTGCATAGCTTTGGGATGGGGGGTTGGAGTCAGGGAGACCAGGATTTGAATCCTTGCTCTAAGCAAGCTGTGTGACCTTGGGAAAGTTACCTATCCTCTAAACCAGCAATTATGTCTACTGCAATTACAAGTATCCATCTTCCATCATGCAGCATTGGACAATTTTCATATAAATCCTTACATCACTATGTAATTTGTTGGCTTTTGCTTAGTTTCTAATCTGTCATATGTATGAAGAATAGGTATAAAGCCCCCCAAGGTTTAGATCTTTCACTGGAAAGAGAAATGGGATAATGGAATTAATGCTTTTATAATAATTAATTCTATGAAAAGACATTCAAAAACCCACATGGAAGACAGTGGTGTAGCAGAAGGAGCACAGACTATGGAATCATACAAGTCTAGGTTCAAATCCTCTCTATCACTCCATACAGGGTGACCTTCAACAAATTAGTCTAATTTCAGTTTCAGTTCCCTCATCTGTGAGAAAGGGAAGATATAGCCCTGTTTACAGTGTTATTTTTTTTTTTTTTAAGATTTTTATTTTATTTATTTATCCCCCCTTGCTGCTTGTGCTCACTGTGTCCATTTGCTGTGCGTTTTTCTGTGTCTACTTGTCTCCCTTTGTTGCGTCATCTTGCTGCGTCAGCTCACCACGCCGCACGGGCTGGATTGCCTTCACCAGGAGGCCCCGGGAAATGAACCCGGGGCCTCCCATATGGTAAACGGGAGCCCTATCGATTGAGCCACAGCCGCTTCCCTACAGTGTTATTTTGAAAATTAAATGCCATAAAGTAGATAAAGTGTCAGACTCAATATGCATTCAATAAGCTTCAATAAAATAGGCAAGTTGGTATTTCCAAAATCCTTTCCACCTTTCACGTTCTGGGTTGTAAATTTATTGATCACCACTCTATCAATCCCTTTCTCCTTATCCCTCCCCAACCTTCCTATAATCCCAGCAAATAATCAGTCCTAATCCACTTTATTCCTGGGGCATATAGCCCCAACATTACTACATACCCCTTGTTTCTAAAGTGATATTATATCACTTAGTACCGATTCTTGTTTCAAAATTCTAACTTAATGCAGTAGGAGCTGAGGAGAGTCTAATTTGAATTTACCAAGTTGATATAACTAATATATGCATAGATGAATCAATATTTTAAAATTATATAAAATGTAGCATCATGCTGAGTTAGATTATGGAGTAATTAGTGCATAATTTATAGCAATATTATGTTAATACTTATGTAAGTATCATCAATTAATATCAGAGAAGAAACCCATTCAGTTATAGAAAAATAAATTTAACTTCCTTTTAAACAACTAAATACTTAATCTGAAGCATTTACAGCAGGGGTTCTTAACCTTTTTTCTTCCATGGACCCCTTTGCCAGTCAGGTGAAAACCAAGGACCCCTTCTCAGAATGTAGCAGCAGATAGTTTTATGGCACTCAACATTGGAGTTCAGAGAAAATAATAAGTTGATTTTTTTCAATTCAAGCTCATGGGCCCCCTGAAATCTTTCCACAGACCCAAGGAGTCCGTGAATTCCTGGTTAAGAACCCCTGATTTACAGGTATGTAGCTCATTTATAATGTTAGTGCCACATAACTTATACAGATAATAAAAAGTCACAACAGTCATGATTTATCTAGTCATATAACTATAACTATATTTATCCTTTATGTCAGAATCAAAAATAAGTTCAAGTAAAATTACTAGCTTTTCCCATACTTACCAGTGGCCAGTGTCATAAAGATTATCCAGTGGATGTCAGAACACATTGATGACAGAAATAAATTCAGGGTTAGGGTTGAGGGGAGATATGGAGCCAAGTACAGATAAACTTTCAGTTATTATTAAAACTTTGGTTGTCAGAATAATTTTGGGACTTCTGCTTCCAGAAGGAGCCCTCACCAGGCTGAAACTAGGGACCTCACACTAACCCACACACACACACCCTGCACTGGGGATCCTGGACTTCCACCACCACCACCCAGCAGTAATACTGCTTCCCTTCCCTGCTGAGACCATATCAGAGGATTCCTAGTGGTGAGTCAGGACTTTCATCACTGCCCAGTGGTAACAAGCCACCACCCCCATAGTGTCAGTGGAAGCAATGTGCAGAGCAATAATGAGGCACTCCTACACCTCCCAGTCAGCATGGTATCAATGGAGGCCTAATGGGGAATCTGATACCCCACCTCCACCTAGCAGTAACGAGGAGCCCCTCTCTCCCAAGTGTCAACAGATGTGGAGTGGGAAACCTGGGCTTCCACCCCCACCTGCCAGTAACCAGGTGAGGCTCTCCCCCCACTGAAGTGGTGCCAGAGAAGGCCTGCTAAAACAGAAAATTTAAATAAAATCCAGAGTCTCATGACATCTAAAATGTCCAGGTTTCAATAGAAAATCACTCATCATACCAAGAATCAGGATAATCTCAACTTGAATGAGAAAAGATAATCAACAGATGCCAACACTAAAGTGATTCAGATGTTCTAATTATCTGACAAGGATTTTAAAGTAGCCATTGTAAACATGCTTCAATGAGTAATTACAAATACACTTGAAATAAATGAAAAACTAGAAAATCTCAGCAGAGAAATAGGAAGTTTCAATAAATAAAGAAGAGATGTAAAGAAAAACCAAATGGAAATTTTAGAACTAAAAAATATAGCAACAACAATAAAAAAAAAAACTCAATGTATGGGCTCAACAGCAGAATAGTGGGGATAAAGGAAAGAATTAGTGAACCTGAGAACAATAGAAATTACCCAATCAGAACAACAGAGAAAATAGACTTAAAAAGAAAAAATTAACAGTGCCTCAGAGATATGTGGGACTATAACAAGAGCTCTAACATTTTTCCCAGAAGGAGAGGAGAAATAGAGCAGAGCTGGAAAAGTAAGCAAAGAAATAATGGCTGAAAATATCCCAAAATATTACAATCCCTCTTCTGAAGCTACTCTTACTTGGAGAGTTGTATAAATAAATTATATACCACAATACAGATCTTTGCCTAGATTTCTGTGGGTGCTCATAAAAAGAGGCACCTTTGACAGCCTAGAGGGACCAGGGAAGGCTCCTCAAGAATAGAAGATGGACTTGTAAGAGCTGGGGGATGGGCACGGGGATTGTATCTTCTAGGCAAAGGCAACAACATACCTGCAAAAGCACAGAAGCTAAGAATGTGGAAGTTTTGGTAAATTCAAGAAATTAAGTATGGCTGTGCCCAAGAGGGTGAGGGAAGAATCAGAAATTGAAGTTGGAAATTTAAGCAGTACCATGAAGAGTCTACAATGGCATACTAAAGAATTATACCAAAAGTTATATGAGCTATTAAAGGATTTTAGGCAGGGAAATAATGGTAGAGTTGATGTTGGTGTTAGTGTTGTTGCTTTAAACAGATTTCTTTTCACCTGGACTGTGCATCTGGCACCAAACTCAGTGAATATTGGCTAGCTGGCTGGTAGCCTGACCCTTTTGCTAGATGAGGGGTCAGAAAACTAAAGCCTACAAACCAAATCTGGCCCACCATCTGTTTTTGTACATCAGTTTCATCACACATGAAAATGGCACAAAATTCAATTTTTGGTGTCCATAAATAAAATTTTATTAAACACAGCCACACTCATTCATTTACATATTGTGTATGACTGCTTTCATGCTGTAGAGCTGAGTTGAATATTTGTGGCAGAGACCATACATGCTGCTTCCATCACCTCACACTGTTCACCAGTGCACTGCAAATCACAATGATGCTTTTATAACTTGGTAGCATTTTAAGTGCCACACACATCTCACCATGATATATATATATATATTTATAGCTGGTGCATAACTATCATGTCCAAACAGGAAAAAAAGAGAAAAATGGACTCCAAATGTCATGTTTTAAGGCTCATTGAATTGTGGATTATTTTGTTATCAAATCTGATGACAAAGCATTGATCATACAATAACATTATAGCTCTACTAAAAGAATATATGTTGATATTATTGGACTAAGCACTCATCACAATATTCCTGGTTGACAGGAAAGCAAGAGTGAGAAAATAAGAAAATTTTAAGTGGAATATTTCATCACAGCAGAATTTCTTCACCAAAAATGAAAATGAGGCTACAACCAAAGTAATTTTCTGAGTAACTCACTTCTTAGACAAGGAAAGAGATCTGTTTACCAATGTTGAATTAATTAAATTGTGTTTGACTGCAAGAGCAAAAGAAATGTGTCTAGATAAAGTTGTTTAAGACTATCAGCAAGAACAGTTGCTTAAAGAGTTGAAGACAACATCAATAGTTAATTAAAAAACAAGGCAAATAATTTTGAGTGGTTTTCCTTGGCTCTTGATGAGTTCACAGATATTACTCATACTACTCCGTTGTTTATTGAAGGAGTCAATACCATGTTTGAAGTGACTGAAGAATTAGCATCAAAATATTTTCGAAGAAGTTGAGAAAACACTAATTCAGTAGAACATGAAGTGGAATCTGCTAAGATGTGTTTCTACTAATAGTGACTAAAATATGTTTGAAGCAAAAAAAAAAATGCTTAGTTGAACAAATTTACAAAGCTTATATAAATGTAAGGTATTTAAACCCTCTGGTTATTCATTGTATTGTTCATAAGCAGTTAATTTGCAGTAATATTTGAATCTATCATGTGTTATTGGGCCTGTAGTGTCAGTGGTGAACTTCATTTGTTCCTATGAACTTAACTTTCTGTGAATTTCCATCAGAAGTAGAAACTGAATACCCTGACTTGCTCTACCACACAGCAGATTGATGTCTTAGCAGTTCAAAGTTTTATTGTGATTCTTTTGAGCTCAAGCCAAGATTGAAATATTTTGAATGATAATAACTGCCCTCAACTACTGTTGCTGAACAATGAATGGCTTTGGAAATTAGCTTTTGCTGCAGTCCTGATAATGTTTCTTAAAGAATTTCATCTAAAATTACAAGGCAAAACAGCATTTGTACATGAAATTTATACTACAGTAGTCATTTTGATGACAACTAACATTGCTTGAATTACAAGTAATGTCAATCCACTTTATGCACTTCCATGATGTCAAGAATTAAAACAAGAAGATGTCCATTCCTATGCAAATTTGCAGCAGATATATTTTCCAAGCTCAAACTGTAGGTAAAAGCATCATTTTTTGGATCTTGATGCAAGTCCGAAGGAAATTTCCATATTTCAAATTCCATTTAACTGTGCAATTGAGGAATTTCCACTTAACCATCAATTGGAAGTGATTAATCTGCAATGTAATGACATCCAAAAGGGCAAATATCAAGAGAAGAATCTAACAGAATTCTATAAATGCCTCATAAGTGATGAATATGCTCAATTAAAATTTTATATACATGGATTGATATCAGTGTTTTGCAGTGCCTATCTGTCTAAAAGACATTTTCAAAGATGAAATATAAAAATCACATCACAGATCAGCAGTAACAGATGAACATTTGCAGTCTAATTTAATGATAGGGAACTCTAATTTTGAACCCCAATTAAGCAAAATGTTATTCCAAAAACAAAGAATACCATTCTTTTCATTAGTAGACCAGTATTACCAAATATTTTACTCAATTATTATTATTAGGCTTTGAATTTCATTAATTAAATATTCACAGAAATTTATTTTCTCTTTTGTTATATAAGTGCCTACATAATATACTTGATTTTTGCCTATATAACATCCTTGCTTTTTCTGGCAAAGCCTCAAATATTTACTATCTGCCCTTATACAGAAAAAGGTTGCTGGCCCCTAGCCTAACAAATTGGTTCAGTGGGGACTTCCAGTGCAAAATAATGTACTGCTATTTGCCCCCAAATTTATCCTGGCCCAACCCCTTCTCCCCAAAATCTCCTCAAATGCAGAGAAAAAGACAAGATTTCACAACATTAAAGACTAAACCTGACAGGTAATCTAAGGATTGGATCTGGGTGAAACTGATGAGGTGCATGGCTCTAAATGGCTGGATTGAAAAGAGCTCAGTCAAGGTTCACCTTGGCTTCATGTCCTCAAACAAGCACTGAATGTAAAAGGTTGAAGTCCATTATATAAGGTCTACATCCCATCTTCTGATGACCCATCATCTGTCTCTCAACTCAAAGATGTCAGTTTCTCTGCTTTTGAAGGCTCCTCACCAGAATACTGAACCCCATCTCCTATCCTCTACACCCCTCTATTTCCTATTTTTTATCTAGGCAGATAGATAAAAAAACAAGTGGTCAAAAAATAGGGGAGAGATTGGGAAGAAAAGAAGACTTACATTTAGGGTACAGTCTCCATAACCATGGGTACACATGTGACCTATGTATGCAGTTGTACGTGGCCCTGGGGTTAGAAGTATCCCATGCTTGGTTTAATGCTCTGTGATCACCATCTTGAAATTTTTAATTTTTAAACAAGGGACCCACATTCTCACTTTGCACATAATTTCCCCACAAATTATGTAACCAGTCCTACCCAAAACTTTAGAGAAAGGTTAGCAACTTGAAGGTCCCTAAGAAAAGTATGTGCCATCAGGTGTCACATTAGTATGGAAGAGGTGCAAAAGGTTAAATTAGACTGTGTATACATTAATGTAACCTCCAGCTGTAGAACTGAGATGGTGATTCTGCCAATACTTCCATAGATAGATGGCTTGTCCAAGGGTATCAGCTCAATCTGCCTACAGACAGATATTGAGCCTGTAGAGATCTTGTCGTATTTGAGGGTAAAGAGACTAGCCAACAAAGAGCTAGTGGAAGAGCATAGCATCTAGGAAAACCTGACAAAGAGAGAACACTAATTCACCAGAATCCAGGAGAAAATTTTAGAAACCTGCTGACATTCTCAAGGCTTCTGGAAAAAAAAAAAAAAAAAAAAAAATCAGAAGGAAGAGGTGGGACTGAGATGAAAATGCAACAGGATGAGATGAAAAGATAGGACGACAGGGTAAGAAAACATAGCAAGTAGTCTAAAGACACAGGAGCACAAAGTATACATCAGATACAGTGAAGAGCAAAATTCACGAGAGAGAAAACTGAAGTCAATTTCAAGAACAAAGCTGATGCTAAAAAATGGAATGGAGTATAAAAGTTCAAAGAGATGGAAAAAATGAGAAAAGATGATAGCTGTGGAGAAAGAAGAACAGGGAACTATCATATGCATAATTTTTTATCCTAAAAGAGAAACAGGCAAATGGAGAAAAAATAATTAAAATAAAATAAAACAGAAAAACTTTCCTCTGTTGAAATACAGTATATGTTGATTTAAAGAGCCCACCATGTTTTAGACAAAGACAATGAAAGGGGACACACAGCTGAACACATCCTGGCAAACATTTTAAGCTACAGTATTAAAGATTCTAAAATTATTCGGGAAAAAAAAAAATTGCTCAGATAAAAACAAAAGTCAGGGGGAGCAGATGTGGCTCAAGCTCTTGAGTGTCTGCTTTCCACATGGGAAGTCCTAGGTTTGGTCCCCAGTGCCTCCTAAAAACAAAAACAAAAACAAACAACAAGCAAACAAATGAAAAAAAACAACTCAGGGGAGCCGATGTGGCTCAGTGGTTGAGCACAGGCTTCCCACATACAAGGTCCCGGGTTTGTTCCTGGCCCTGGTACCTCAAAAAAAAAAAAGAAAAGAAAAAAAAAGTCAGTATGTCCATAGACTTCTCCATTACAACATTGATTGCTGGAATACAGTGGGGCAATATCTACAGTTTTAGAGAGAAAAATTTATGGCCCCAAAATGTAATATGTATTTGAGTTGCCTTTCAAGTATAAAGATGTCAGGAAATACTCTTTGCTATTTAAGGGATCATAAAATATAACACCTTCCTTAAAAAATTTGATTTCCAATATATATTGCAACCAACCAAGAGACGAAGTAAAAATAAAAGCTCAAAAATGGGGAAGTCATGGAAGGGAGCACTGTCAAGCCAAAGGAGAAGTTGCTTATAAATAATTGTGCCATATCTAACTATAAAACAGAACTTGAATCTCAATATTTTCTATAAAATTAGATTTTGAATTTTAAAAATAGTAATAAAATAACTGAACCTAAATATTAACAGAGATGGGTAATGGGGTAAAGATAAAGTATGCTAAATCCTATATTTCAAAAGGATGATTCAAAATAAATCATTTCATTATTGACCCATTGCGTAGTTAAAAATAAGTTAAAGAAAGCTTTTGAAAAACCTAAAAGGGAGGCGGCTGTGGCTCAATCAGTAGGGCTCCCGTTTGCCATATGGGAGGCCCCGGGTTCGGTTCCCGGGGCCTCCTGGTGAGGGCAGGCCTGCCCGCGCGGCGTGGTTGGCTGACCCGGCGAGCGCAAGCAGCAAGGGGGGGGATAAATGAATAAATAAATAAAATCTTTAAAAAAAAAGAAAAACCTAAAGGTACGTATCAGGTAATAGAAAGATATATGAAGTAAAAAGTACAAGTTTCCCTTTCCTCCAGGTAGCTGATTTCAACTGATAGAATGAAATACTTTCTAAAACAATGGGGAAGATAACAACAAGAAACAGAAAATAAATGGAATGGCAGAGAAATGTTAATAAATAAGTCACAGAACAAAATGGCAAAAAAATAAACACAAAGATTTGAGCATTAACAAAAATGTAAATCCCCTATTAAAAGACTTGGCTGAGAAAAAAATTCAAATATAATCTAGTTATAAGAAGCATATCTTTAAAAATTGATATAATATATTACAAAGTAAAAATAGTTTAAGGCATATTAGGCAAATGCAAACCAAAAAAACAAGGGTTGGAGAAGTGGCAATATTAGAAATTCAAGATTAAAAGCATTCATAAGGCAAAAGAGTTAATTTTATTTTAAGAAGAGGGTATAAATATAAGTAAAATTTTCATTGTCTTGAAGTTCAATGCCACACTATCATACCATCAAAATACATTAAGACGGTTAGAAAAAGAGAAGTTGACCATAGCAATATGTGAATAACATACCTCTTAGTCCTGAGCATATAAAGCAGACCAAAAAGTATGTGAATATAGAAAATATGAATACTATTAAGAATATACATAATGTATTATAGATTATATAACAATTGCATATGAAAATAACATATTTTAAAGTATATTTTAAATTATATAAATAGATGAAAGTGGTGGTAGCAATCTGAAAAAAAGTAATATTGGATATTTACCTCATCCTTTACACCAGGACATTGTTTTAGTCTGCTAGGCTGCCGTATTAGTCAGCCAAAGGGGTGCTGATGCAAAGTACCAGGAATCTGTTGGTTTTTATAAAGGGTACTTATCTGGGGTAAAAGCTTACAGTTACAAGGCCCTAAAGAGTCCAACTCAAGGTACCATAAGAGGTACTTTCTCACCCAAGTCAGTTGCTACGTGTTGAAGTATGATAGCAGGCCTGGTCTCTCCTTCCTTCTTCCTCTTAAGGCTCTATGGCCACAGCTTCTTCGGATCTCAGCTGTAGGCTGGCATAGGGTTTGTTTCTTTCTGGGCTTCTTCAGCTCACCTGCTCTGTTCTCTTCAGCTGCAAACTATCAGGGAAATGGCTCATCTCTCTTCCCTGGGCCACGGGATCAAATTTTTTTCCTCTGCTGGGTCTATGTAGCTCACTTTCTTCTTGTGCCTTCTTCTGTGTATCTTCTTGAGTGAGTGTCTGTTTATATCAGCCCACCACGGGGGCAAGGACTCAACCCTGAGTCACACCCTACTGACATGGTTAAATCAAAGCCCTAATCTTGATCACGCCCAGAGGAACAGACCAGTTTACAAACATAATGAATATCTTTTTTTTGGAATTCATAAATAATATCAAACTGCTACAACTACCAAAAGCAATATACCAGAAATGGGTCAGCTTTTAACAATGGGAATTTATTAACTTACAAGCTACAGTTCTGAGGCTGAGAAAAATGTCCAAATCAAGGCATCATCAGGCAATGCTTTCTTCCTGAAGACTGGCTGCCAGCAGTCCTGGACTTCAGTCACATCGCAAAGCACATGGTGGTGTCCACTGGTCTCTCCCTTCTTTTCAAGGGTTTGTTGCTGTCAGCTTCTTGCTTCCATGGCTTTTTCATCTCTCCCTCTCTCTTCATATTCATTCCATTTATAAAGGACTCCAGTAAGAAGACTAAGACCCACCCTGGGCCATGTCTTGACTGAAGTAACCTAATCAAAAGGTCCTACTTAAAATGATTTTACACACAAAGGAATGGATTAGCTTTAAGAACATGATTTTTCTGGGGCACATATAGCTTCAAACCATCACACTCTATCCTCTGGACCCCAAAAAGACATGTTCATTCTATATGCAACATACATTCATTCCATCACAATATTCCAAAAGCCCTAAATCATTTCAGTAACAATATTAAGTACAAAGTCTCATCAAAATCAGTTATAGGTGTGGTCTGTCCTGGAACACAATTCCCCTCAGTCTGTGGGCCTGTGAAACTTAGAGAATAAGCTATCTGCCGCCAATATACAATGGCAGGACAGTCATAGGATAAACAATCCCATTCCTATAGGGAGAAATTAGAAGGAAAACAGGGATCACAGTTCCCAAACAATTCCGAAACCCTGAAGGGCATGCTCCATTAGATTTCAAGGTCTGAGAGTTATCTATAGAACAATGCTTTGTCCTTGGGGCCTGATGGAGTGGCAAACCACCCTTTCCAAGTGCTTGCACAGTGGCCATGCTCTTTCCAAACACTAGGGTGAAGACTCCGTCATCTTCAGGCATTGGGGTGGTGGCCAGGCTCTTGGCTCCACCCTTGTTAAACTTGGAGTGGCTGCCAGTCTTTCCACAATCCCCCAGACATCTGAGAAACCTAGGGTGGTAACATTCTTCCTGAACAGTGGGGTGGAAGGCCCACTCTCTCCAAGCTCCAGGGCATACTCACCCTTTCCACATGTATGAGTGGGTCTGTTCTCTTGGCCCCAGAAGTTGTATTCAGTCCAGACCTCAGCTTCCATGGTTTTGCCTTTGAAGTGATTTTCCCTTCAATCTGTCCCTTTTCTGACCCTTTTAGTCCAGGCTGGCAGTGATTCCATATATATAGCTCTCACAAAAAACTTGCTGGTTTCACATATAGTACACAAGGGCCCAAGCCATAAGACACTAGTAGTTTCCACAGATCCTTCCTGGATAACTGCACTTCCAATCCTGACTTACATTGAAATGCCTGGCTGTTTCCAAGTTCAATTAAATCCTCATATATAGAACTATTCTCTGGGGATTCATTTTCTAGAAACTCAGAATTTTCCAAACCATCAATTTCTGGTTTCTTTGTACTCAGGAGTTCAGTTTTCAGCTTATCCCTTTCCTCTTACATTTTACTATAAGCTGCAAGGAGAAACCAGGCTGCATTTTCCACATTTAGTTTGGAAATCTCCTCAGCTAAATATCCATGCTCGTCAATTTTCAAATTCTGCCTTCCATCTGACACCAGGACTCAATTTTTCCAAATTCTCTGCCACTTTAAGACAAGAATCACCTTTCTTCCAGTATGCAATGACACGTTCATCATTTCTGTCTAAGGCCTCATCGGAAGTACCTTTAGGGTCCATATTTCTACCAACAGACTCTTTAAAGCAATCTAGGCCTTTTCTATTGAGCAAACTATAATTCTTCCAGAATCTACCCCTTACCCATTTATAAAGTTAATACCACATTTTTGATATTTGCAATAGCAGCACCCCAACTCTACTAGTACCAGAATCCGTTTTAGTCTGCTAGGCTGCCAAAAGTAATATAACAGAAATGGGTTGGCTTTTAACAATGGGGATTTATTAATTTACAAGTTTCCAGTTCTGAAGCTGCAAAAAATGTTCAAATCAAGGCATCATCAGGTGATGCTTTCTTCCTGAAGACCGGCTGCCAGTGATCCTGGACTCCTCTGTCACGTGACAAGGCACATGGTGGCATCTGCTGGTCTATTCCTTCTCTTCTTGCTTCCGTGGCTTTCTTCTCTCTCCTTCTCTCTCCATATTCATCCCATTTATAAAGGACTCTAGTAAGAGGATTAAGACCCACCCTGGGCCGTGCCTTAACTAAAGTATCCTAATCAAAAGGTCCTACTTGCAATAGGTTTATACCCACAGGAATGGATTAGCTTTAAGAACATGATTTTCTGGGGTACATACAGCCTGAAACCATCACAGACATATTCCAGATAGACTGAATATGTAAATGATAAAATAGAAAATACTTGAAGAGTATAACTATAACTATATTTTTATAACTATAAAAATACTTGAAGAGCCTTGGGATAATTTTTTAGTATTATGATGGTTAAATTTATGTGTCACCTTATCTAGGTTATAGTGCCCAGTTGTTTGGTTAAGCAAATACTGGCCTGATTATTACTGTGAGGATATTTTGGAGATTTAAATCAATAGTCAGTTAATTGAATCAATGGCTGATTATATCTGCAATCAGCAAAGGAGATTGCCTTCAACAATGAGAGAAGTCTCATCCAATCAGTTGAAGGCCTTAACAGGAGAACATATGATTTCAGCAATCAGAAAAAAAGCATTTCTATCAGCCAGTTTTTCCTGAGGAATTCATCGAAAACTTCATTGGAGTTCCCAACTTACAGCCTGCCCTAAGGAATTCATATTTGCCAATCCCCACAGTTACATGAGCCAATCCCTATAATAATTCTCATAGTATTTACATATTACACACACACACACAACACACACACACACATATCCTGTTGGTTCTCTTTCCCTGGAGAACCGATACTAATACAAATTTTGGTGCCATGAGTAATTCTTAAGGAACAGAATCTTAAGGATGAGATTTCTTAGTTGGTTCTGGGGTTTTGGGAATTGGTTCTCTAAACTGATTATATTAAAGCCACTAATGACTATTTCCAATGATCAAGAGAGTACTGATAGTCCATGGCACAAATTGGCAAGAGATACACAAAATTCCATCATTGGATACTGCTACTTAAATGCTTACAGAAGAAGGCTTGGGTAAGTGTATTTGATAACTTAGAGATTTGTGGAGTTAAAAAGTGTAATGATGTTGGCTGGTTGTTCCTAATTATGCTGCATACTGTTGTTAAAGAAAGGGATGAACTCAAGGCTTCAAATTCCCAGCTCAAGTGCTGCATGAAGAACATGAAATTTTCTATGTGTGCCGTGAAAGAAACTCTTATTTCTCATAGGCATAGATTTGAGATTTCTGAAATAAAGACCCAGGGTCTCATTGGGTAAGTGGATGAAATACAACATAAATTCAATTCCCAACTTTGCAGGATGTCTGCTGCAAATAAGGGCATTGATGGGGAAGGAATGGGATCCTGAAAATTGCAATGGGGGAATATGGTCTGATAATGATGAAGGTGAGGACATTGAAACCCTAGATTCTGCTAATGCTTCTTTGCCAGATAAACCTGTAATGGTCTGCCAAGAGGAATTAACCATCCTATCTCCATCTGAAGAGCTTAACCTGCTGTGCCTGATAAAACTGTAACTCCCTCCCCTGAGGAAACAGCTCTCACATCTCCATCTGAAAAGATTAACCCTGTTTCACCAGAAGAAACTGTAATGGAATGCCCCATGGTATTTGGCTTGCAAGGCACTATTCCTCTCACAACCCACCCCCATGACTGACCACTCTTTTCTTCCAGACCTATAAATATGCTGAGGTCCCTGTGGACTCTGAAAGGTGAGGTAAAAAGTGTAGACCATGAGGTGTGCTACACTCTAAAAGGACTACAGGATTTTTTTCCAATTTATATAGAAAGAAATCAGGGGAATGTGTGTGGAAATGGGTATTAGGGTGTGTGATAATGGTGGAAAGAACATAAAGTTGGATCAGGCTGTATTTATCGATATGGGCCCACTAAGTAGAGATTCTGGATTCAATGCTGTAGCTTGAGAGATTAGAAAGGGCTCTTACAGTTTGTTTGGGTGGTTGGGTAAATCATGGAAAAATATTTGGCCTACATTATCTGAAGTTGAAATGCCAGAACTGCCCTGGTATAAAGTAGACGAGGGGCTCCAAAGGCTTAGAGAGATTGAAGTATTAGAGTGAATTTATCATGTAAAATCTGCTAATCCACCCCAGGGATGTCCAAAGCACATACCTTTCATCAGGACTTTGAGGAATAAATTTGTGAGAGCAGTTCCATCATCCCTGAAGAGCTCTTCTCTGTTTGTCAGATATTACTGTGGGAGCCACTGCCACTGGACTTGGATCCTTAAAACACAATGGGGGGAGCATATGTGGTTCAAGCGGTTGAGTGCCTGCTTCCCACATGGGAGGTCCAGGTTCAGTTCCTGGTGCCTCCTAAAAACAACAACAAAAAAACAAATGACAAGCAAACAAATGGAAAAACCAAATTAGGGGAGCCGATGTGGCTAAGTGGTTGAGCACCAGCTTCCCATGTACAAGGTTCTAGGTTCAATCCCCAGGCCCAAAACCTCAACAAAAAAAATTAAAAATAAAAAAATAAAAAAACAATGTCTGTGATCAAACCCCAGGTCAGGAGGGGCCAAGTGGCAACACTTAATCGCCAAAGAAAAGGTGGGCATGGCTGATCTAATGGACAGAGAGTCATAATAGTCTGACTTTCAGAGACCTATGGTATTGGCTAGTTGATCATAAGATACCTAGAAGTGAAATAGATGGGCATTCTACTTAATTCTTACTTTATCTGTATAAGCAGAAGAGTTCTAGGTCAAGTAAACAAAAGTCTTACTTGAATCACAAAAATAGAATTCTCAAACTTGCAAACTTTACAGATCCAAAACCCCTTGAATGAAGGGAAGGCTGGAGCCCCATGGGAAAGGACACTGCTACACTGACAAAAATGTATACTGTTAATCTTCCTCCCAGCTTTCCTCAAAGGGAACTATGGCCTTTTACCAGGGTCATTGTGTGTCGTGGATTAAATTGTGTGCCCCAGTTTGGACATGTTCTTGGTCTTGGTCTGCATTTTTTTTTTTTTTTCAGTTGGCTCCTTTATTCATATTTATATTTCTTTACAAAAAAAAAGTAATGGTCGTTAAATTTAATTGGCAGCTTCATCAACATTCATTGAAAAGGTAATTTGTGATTTTCTATTTTAATATTTTGCAATAGGAAAGAGGCCATAAAGGTTGACCTTGAAACAAATCCGCCTTTGCACCCTGACAACAGATCCCACATTTATCTCTCTTTATGATCGTTATGAAGATCAGGCTCAGAAGCCAAGACCAGGGCGTGACTGCTGATGGTCTTTGGCGGACAGGAAAAGGCCACCAGCCTGGGAACCTGGGGATGAGTGCAGAAAAGAAAACGTCGTCCCAGCTTTGGATTCTTGGCAGATGTAAAGAGGGGCTGGATTAATAGGTTCTGTAGTGTCAGATGCTGGTAGGTTCTTTTTTGGAAGGACTTTTTTTTTCCTTTTCCTTTTTTTATTTTTAAAAAGATACTTAGGTTACATAAATGTTACAGAGAATATATAAGAGATTCCTATATGCCCTGCTCCCCATACCGCCCACATTTTCCCACATTAGCAACATCTTTCATTAATGTGGTACGTTCTTTGCAATTGATAAACACATTTTGGAGCATTGCCATTAAGCATGGATTATAGTTTACATTGTAGTTAACACTCTCTCCTACTCAATTCTGTAGGTTATGGCAAGATATATAATGGCCTATATCTGTCATTGTATTGTCATTCAGGATGATTTCCAAGTCCCGAAAATGCCCCTGTATTACACCTGTTTTTCCCTTTCTCTACCCTCAGACCTTCCAGTGGCCACTGCCTCCACATCAATGATATTTCTTCCATTACTAGAATCACAATAAGTCTATAGTAGAATACTAGTAAGTCTACTTTAGTCCATAGTTCATTCCCCAATCCTGGGGCTTCTTGAATGGTGATGCCCACTCCACCTTTAGTTGAGGGGGGGCTTCGATCCCATGTAGCCTATGGATGGGACTCTCTTGCTTGCAATTGTAGACATTCTCGGTTCCTTGGTATCTTGGTTATCCATCATCTCCTCCTTGTTAGTTGTCCCGGGTGAGTCCAATGAACTGGAGAGTAGGTGTTGCAACTCTGTTGAGATTCAGGGCCCAGCTGGCACATGGACAGCCCAAAGATTTAAGTCTCTTGGACATACACCTACCAACTTTAGTACTAATTATTAGTTCAAATAGAAGGACAGAAGAGCCATGTGTAGGGAAAACACAACTGAGTCCAACTCTGTCACACTGGGGAGCATAAATTCCAAAGTAGGGCCCACTGGCAAGGGACCAAACTCCTAAGCTGTTTGCCCTGCTTATAGTGTCTGGATGTTTCCAGAGCCCTCAAGGGCCCTGCTATTTGGCTTAGTATCTACTTTGGCTGTCAATGAGATCCTGCTGAGACATACATAAGCATTACCTCTGGAATGAACTCCTGACTCACTTTGAAGTCTCTTAGCCATATAAACTCATTTGTCTTTCCCCCTTTTGGTTGGTCTGCATTCTGGTGGTTGTGGACCTATTGTGAACAAGATCTCTTCAAGATGTTACTTCAGATAAAGTGTGACCCAAATGAATAAGGTTGGGCTTTAATGCATTTGGCTGAAGTCCTTTATAATCAGAGTGAAAGTCAGAAAGAGAGAAGCCACAAGGGCAGCCAGAAGCAGGAAGTAACTGGATCCCAGAGAAGAAAGGAAAGGACACTGCCATGTGCATTGCCTTGTGACAGAAAAAGCCAAGGGCCAAGGATCACTAGCAGCCAATCCCAGAATGCCACTGTCTTCAGGGAGAAAGTACCATCTTACTGATGCCTTGATTCTAGACTTCTAGCCTCAAAACCATGAGCCAATAAATTCCCATTGTTTATGCTAACCCATTTTATGGTATTTGTTCTAGGAGCTAGGAAACGAAAACTCTGTGCAGTGGGGAAAAGGAAATGATCAGACACTCCAGGGATTTTTAGACATGGGCTTGGAACTGACAATTCCAGGGGACCCAAAATGTCACCCTGACCCACCAATCAGAGTAGGGGCTTATGGAAGTCAGGCGATCAGTGGAGGTTTAGCTCAGGTTCATCTCACTATGGGTTCAATAGTTCCCTGAACCCAATCTATGGTTATTTCCCCAGTTCTGGAGTGCATAATTGAAATAGACATAAGTCACAACTGGCAGAATCCGCACATTAGTTCCCTCATTTGTGAAGTGAGGGCTCTTATGGTAGGAAAGGCCAAGTGGTAACCACTAGAACTGCCTTTACCTAGCAAAATTGTAAATCAAAAGCAATACTGGAGGTGTGTAACCAGCCGGAGCGGCGGTGGCAGCAGCAGTATAGCCGTGGCGCTGGGAGCAGTGACCCAGAGGGGGGGCGAGGCGTGGGGAGACTCTGGCTGCGCGGACCTGGTGACAGGGCGAGAGGTACTAGATTTTGACAACTTCACACCATGCGTGAGTATAAGCTAGTCGTTCTTGGCTCAGGAGGCATTGGAAAGTCTGCTCTGACTGTGTAGTTTGTTCAAGGAATTTTTGTTGAAAAATATGATCCTACGATAGAAGATTCTTATAGAAAGCAAGTTGAAATAGATGCTCAACAGTGTATGCTTGAAATCTTGGATACTGCAGGAACGGAACAATTTACTGCAATGAGGGATTTGTACATGAAAAATGGACAAGGCTTTGCCTTAGTTTATTCCATCACAGCACAGTCCACATTTAATGATTTACAAGATCTGAGAGAACAGATTCTTCGAGTAAAAGACACTGATGATGTTCCAATGATTCTGGTTGGTAATAAGTGTGAGTTGGAGGATGAAAGAGTTGTAGGAAAGGAGCAAGGTCAAAATCTAGCAAGACAATGGAACAACTGTGCATTCTTAGAATCTTCTGCAAAATAAAAAATAAATGTTAATGAGATCTTTTATGACCTAGTACGGCAAATTAACAGAAAAACTCCAGTGCCTGGGAAGGCCCGCAAAAAGATATCATGTCAGCTGCTTTAATATACTAAATGCATTGTAGCTCTGAGCCAGGTCTGAAGAACTGTTGCCCAATTCAACAGTGCCAGCATTCCAACTTTGTTAAACCTATCAACATCTTAAATGGACTTTCCTGTGGTGGTACCCTTTTAAAAGGCGGATGAAAGCTACTACATCAGTTTGCACATTCTAATCACTTTCCAGTATCACAAAAGAGATTTTTACTTATATAATAGTCCTAGAGTATGCAGTTGGTAAAACCAGAGGCTACATCCTGTATTACTGCTTAAGAGACATTCTTCATCCACCAATGGTGTACTGTATACTTTATTTTATTTTATTTTATTTTATTTTTTTTTCACGCCACGAGGTGTCTTTTATTGTCACCAATCACACAAATAATTTTCTCTAACATCCCAGGGCAAACCGGGAGAATTTGGCAGTCCGATTGGGGGGGACCCGCTGAGAGACCCGCAAGCCGGTGGCGTCGGCGGGGAGTGCCCGGGTTCACAGTGCAGCTTGTCGCGCGCGTCCATCTCGTGTCCAGCTTGCAGGTGGATCTTCTTCCACGTCGCCACTGGGGCCTCGGAGATGACGGGGCTCGGGAATCCTCTAGGTTCTTAGGAAGTTTCATTCTGCTTCTCCTGCTCGATGGTCTCTTTGGTCGGCAGGGTGTTCTTCTCCTGCGTTTCCGTCTTTTTCAGCTTGGCCTTGTCGAAGCTGGCGATTTCCCCCATGTCGGGCTTGTCTGCCATTTTCTTCAGATGATCCGGGGCGTCGGGCTCTTTGCCGGGGTTCAGCGAACTCCCACTCGTGTCGCTGCAGCCGGAGACAGTGTACTGTATACTTTAACACGCCCCATAAACTTTGTATTGGAGAGTACAATAATGTAAATCCTAAGAGCACCACTATTTTAGCTTAATAAAAGAAAGTCCAAAGAGCTCCTATATAGACTACTCCAGATAACTTCGCTTCTTTGATACTTGTAGCTTATTGTAATTTTTTAAAAAGAAATCCAAGGTCATTATCATTGTATTGTGCAAAATAAGCGCTTTTTGATTAATGCAGCTATATAGTTTTTTTAATTTTTGAGAAACCTGTGGAGACAGTGATCTTGTCTTTAAAATATGATAGTCCTTTCAGTAAAATGTCTTAGATTAAAGACATTGCCTTTAATATCTGTTGGGAAGGAAACGTCCAGGGTTTTCAAATTTCCTGTTATATGTTTCCTTTTTTGTTTACATAGGGAACAATGTTTATAGTTGTGTGCACAGTGGGGGTCTACAACAAGAAGTGTATATTTTCAAACAATTTTTTAATGATTTAACAAATTTTGTAAATCATTTTCAGGCTTCTGCAGCTGTAGATTCTCATGATGAATCCCTTGCTTGCTCATGCATAAGTGAATTTGCAATACCAAATATACAGGTTTAGTATTTTTGCCTGTTAGTGATTGTTTCACATGTGTAACGTTTTGGTTGAGATGTTAAATGGTGGACGAGTACTATGGATGTGGATGTGGGAAGTAATTTTAATCACGTGTAATTGGTCACAAGGCCTAAATTACAGTAACTATTGCTGTTTTATTTAACAATGCCTTGTTGCTTTGTAGCATTAACGTTTGGGTATAAAGATTGTGTGTCTATCCAACAGGGAGCCACAGTATTTAAACTGACCAACCTGATGTTACAACTACTTTGAGGTGGCCAAATGTAAACTAAAAGCCTTAATTAAAGTGGTGCAATTTTATATAACTTAGCATCAAGAGTTCAATAAATTTGAATTTCCATGCAAGGGCTTGCATTATTTAAAAAAAAAAAAAAATGCAATACTGGACTCCTGGAGGAATTGCAGAGATCAGTGCCACCATCAAGGACTTGAGGATACAGAAGTAGTGATTCCTACCACATCCCCACTCAACTCTCCTATTTGATCTGTGCAGAAAACAGATGGATCTTAGAGGCTGACCATGGATTATTATAAACTTAACAAGTGGTGACTCCAATTGCTGCTGCTGTTCCAGATGTGGTATCATTGCTTGAGCAAATCAACATATCCCCTGGTACCTGTTTTGCAGCTTTTGATCTGGCAATTTTTTTTTTCTCAATACCTGTTAATAAAGATCACCAGAAACAGTTTACTTTCAGCTGGTATGACCAGCAATACACTTTCACTGTCCTGCTTCAGGGATATATAAACTCTCCAGTCCTATGTCATAATCTGTTCTGCAGGGATCTTGATCTCCTTTCCCTTCCCAAGATATCACACAGGTCCATTGTACTGATGACATTACGCTATTGGACCTAGTGAGCAAGAAGTTGGCAACTGCTCTAGACATATTGGGAAGGCATTTGTGTGTCAGAAGATGGAAGATAAATGCAACAAAAATTCAAGGGACTTTGACTTCAGTGAAATTTGTAGATGTCCAGTGGTATGGGGCAAATCAAGATATCCCTTCTAAAGTGAATGATAAGCTGTTGTATCTGGCCCTTCCTACAACCAAAAAATAGGCACAACCCCTAGTTGACCTCTTTGGATTTTGGAGGCAACATATTCATTTGGGTGTGCTTCTCTGGCCCATTTACCAAGTGACCCAAAAAGTGGAGTGGGGACCAGAACAAGAGGAGGTTCTGCAGTACATTCCGCCTGCTGTGCAAGCTGTTCTACCACTGGGCTATGTGATCCAGCAGATCCAATGGTACTGGACATTTCAATGGTAAATAGAGATGCTGTTTGGAGCCCTTGGCAGGCCCCTATAGGAGAATCACAGTGCATACCTGTAAGATTTTGGAGCAAAGCCCTGCCACCCTCTACAGATAACTAACTACTCTTCTTTTGAGAAACAGCTTGTGGCCTGCTACTGGGCCTTAGTAGAGAACCAATGCTTAACCTTGGGCCAACAAATTACCATGAGACCTGAGTTGCCCATCATGAACTATGTGTTGTCTGAACCACCAAGCTATAAAGTTGGGCATGCACAGCAGTACTCCATCAATAAATGAAAATAGTATATAGAAGATTGGGCTCAAGCAGGTGCTGAAGGCACAAGTAAATTATACAAAGAAGTGTCCCAAATGCTCATGGCCCCTACTCCTGCCACATTACTGTCTCTTTACCAGTTTGCAACTATGGCCTGTTGGGGAGTTCCCTGAGATCAGTTGACTGAGGAAAAGAAAATTCAGGCTTGATTTGCAGATGGTTCTGCACAATAAACAGGTAGCATCTGAAAGAAGACAACTGCAGCACTATATCCCTTTTCTAACATATCCCTGAAGGACAGTGGTAAAGAGAGATACTTCCAGTGGTGAGAAATTTGAACAGTTCATCTGGTTGTTCATTATGCTTGGTAGGAGAAATGACTGAAGGTATGTTTTTAAACTGATTGCTGCGCTGTGGCCTATGGTTTGGCTGATTCATCAGGAACTTGGAAGAAACATACAGTTGGAAAATTGGTGACAAAGAGGTCTAGGGAAGAGGTATGTGGATAGACCTTTCTTAGTGGACAAAAAAAGCAAGATATTTGTGTCCCATGTGAATGCTTACCAGAGGGTGCACCAGAGGGCGCAGAGGAAGATTTTAATAACCAGGTGGATAAGATGACCCATCCTGTGGATACTAATCAGCCTCTTTCCCTAACCACTCCTGTCATTGCCTAGTGGGCTCATGAACAAAGTGGCCATGATGGTAGGGATGGAGGTTATGCATGGGCTCAGCAATATGAACTTCCACTCACCAAAGCTGATCTGGCTATAGCCACTGTTAAGGGTCCAATCTGCCAGCAGCAGAGATCAATGCTCAGGCCCCAATATGGTACAATTCCCTGATGTGATCAGCCTGCTACATTGGACCACTTCCATCATAGAAGGGGCAGCATTTTGTTCTAACTGGAATAGATACATATTCTGGATATGGGTTTGCCTTCCCTCCATGCAATACTTCTGCCATAACTACCATCCATGGACTTACAAAATGCTTTATCTATAGTCATGGTATCATACACAACATTGCTTCTGATCAAGGAACCCACTTCACAGGAAATTAAGTGTGGAAATGGGTACATGCTCATAGAATTCACTGGTCCTACCCTATTCCCCATCGTCCTGAAGCAGGTAGAATGACAGACTGGTGGAATGGCCATTTGAAAACTCAATTATGATGCCAACTGGGTGGCAATACCTTGGAGGGTTGGGGAAATGTTCTTCGGGAGTCTGTATATGCTCTATATCAGAGTCCACTCTATGTTGCTGTTTCTCTCATAGCCAAGATTTGTGGGTCCATGGAATCAAGGGGTGGAAATGGGAGGGGCACCATTCACTATTACACCTAGTGATCTGCTAGAAAATTTTTTCTTCCTATCCCTGTGAACTTAAATTCTGCTGATCTATAGGTCTTAGTTCCAAAAGGAGTGCTTCCACCAGGAGACTCAGCAATGATTCCATTGAGCTGGAAGTTAAGTCTGCTACCCAGCCACTTTGGGCTCCTCATGCCTCTGAATCAACAGGCAAAGAAGGGGACTACTGTACTGGCTGGGGTGACTGATCCTGATTATCAAAGGGAAATAAGACTCCTACTACACAATGGAGGTAAAGAAGAATTTGCCTTGAACCAGGAGATCTACCATGCCCTGTGAGTAAAGTCAGTGGAAAACTTCAACAATCCAATCCAGGCAGGATTACTAATGGCTCAGACTTTTCAGGAATGAAAGTTTGGGTCACTCCACCAGGCAAAGAACCATGACCAGCTGAGGTGCTTGTTGAGTATAAAGGGAATATGGAATGGGTAGTGGTAGAAGGTAATTATAAATTTGAGATATGTCCACAGGGATCAGTTGCAGAAACACTAACTGTAATGGTTATGAGTATTTCTTTCTTGTTTTGTTATGCATATGTTTGTATATACACATAAAACAAATCTCTTTGTTTTCTTGCCTGTCTTATCCTCTTATCATATAAGTTATATTAATTTTATGTCATAGTATTTAAGTTACAGGATGTCAAGTTTAGAAGTAAATATTACCCAAGGACTTGCATCCTCTTCTTGGAACAGGGTTAGTTTGTTTCCAGTTGTACACAGGGCAATTGAATTATATTAGGTGAAGTTATGACTGTTATTGTTTTTATTTAGAGATTAAGTATGGTTTACAGAGATACATATCCATGCCATGTTGATAAGAGATAGACTGTGATGGTTAAGTTGATTTATCAATTTGTCTAGGTTATAGTGTCTAGTTGTTTGGTCAAACAAGCACTGGCTTGATTGTTACTGTGAGGATATATCATGGATTTAAACCATTAGTCAGTTGATTGCATTTATGCTTGATTACAACTACAATCAACAAAGGAGATTTCCTTCAGCAATGAGAGCAGTATCATCCAATCAGTTGAAGGCCTTAAAGGGAGAACTGATGATTTCAGCAGTAAAGAAAGAAGAATTTCAATCTCTACTTCAGCCAGCCAGCTTCTCTTGGGGAGTTGATCAAAACCTTCATTGGAGTTCCCAGCTTGTGGCCTGCCCCTAAGGAGTTCAGATTTGCCAATCCCCACAGTCATGTGAGCCAATTCCTATGATAAATCTCATAATATTTACATAGAGATATGCATTTTATATAGATATGTATTTTTATATATTTTATTAGATCTATATATATATATATTTTTTTTTTTAAAGATTTATTTATTTACTTTATCCATTTTAAACCCCCCCCGTCCCCATTTGCTGTTTTGTGTGTCCATTCGCTGGGCAATTCTCTATATCTGTTTCCTGCCATCTCTTCTCATCCTCCTCCTCCATTCTTCAGCAAGATTCGATCCTGGAGACCTCCGATGTAGGAGAGAGGTGTTCTGCCACCTGCGCCATCTCGGTTCCTGGTTTTCGGAGCTTTCAGAGCATCTCGTCTTGTCTCTCCCCTGCGTCTCTCTCCTGTTATGTCATCATCTTGCTGCATGGCTCCCGGGACCTGGTGGCTCACCAGCACACAGAGCCTGGCAGCCCATGCGCCTTCTATATATATATATTTTTTTATTTTACCGGGAGGTCCGGGGGATCGAACCCAGGTCCCTCCATATGGCAGACGGACGCCCAGCCATCTGAGCCACATCCGCCCCCTAGATCTATATCCTGTTGGTTCTGTTTCCCTGGAGAACCCTCACTAATACAAGTATAATCTTAGAGTGTGGAGTGCTTTTCTAAGATGATGTAGAACACAGAAGTCAAAAATGAAAAATTTAATTAATTTGACTAAGAATAAATGATCTCTGCATGGCAAAACCACTCTAAGCAAAGCCAAAAGCCAGATGAAAAATTAGGGAATATATTTGAAATTCTTATCACAGAAAAATGCCTCATTCTCTAATACAGTTCTTAAAAGTCACCAGGATCCTCAAAAAGTTAAATATAGAATTACCATTTGACCCAGAAATCAAACTTCCAAGTATATACCCAAAAAGAGTGAAAACAGGGTCACAAATAGATACTTATACATCAATGTTTATGTCACAATAGACAAAAGCTGGAAATAACCCAAGTGTCCATCAACAAATGAATGTATGAACAAAATGTGATACATATATACAATGGAATATTATTTGGACATAAGAGAAACTGAAATTATGGGACAGGCTGCAACATGGAACACTCTTGAAAAACATTATGCTTAGTGAATAAGCCAGGCACAAAAGGAAAAAATTGTATGATATCACTTAAAAGAGTTGACTAGAAATAGCACATTTTCAGAGATAGGAAGCAGATTAGGGGTTACCAGGGGAGCAGGGCATGTGGGGAGGGGCAAAGGGAAGTATTTCTTTGTAAATCTTTTAAAAAGTTAAAAAAAAAAAAAAAAAAGTTGGAGGACTATAGACTCTTAGACCTAAAAGGGGAATAGTTATTGAACAGCAGATTCCCTTCATTTTATAAGGAAATGAGAAACAACAATAACAAAAATCAACAAGATAAAAGACTAACAACCTAAAAAAAAAAGTTGAGATAAACAGCCAGTTCATAGCAAGAAAAATACACATGACTCTTAAAGGAATGAAGTAAGCTAGACTTACTCATAATAACAGACAAGTAAATTAAAAATAAACTAAGACAAAAGTGTGCCAAATGTGCGCTATGAACCTGGTAATAGTCTGATGATATTATCTCATAATCCCTAACAAATGTTCTACCACGATGTGGTGTGTTGATAGAGTGGTGTTGTATGGGAATTCTACACATGTTCATGATTGTTTTGTAAATGTACAACTTCTGTCATAAAAATATATTAAAAAAATAATAATAGAGTGGGTTGGGGTAAAAATACACCAAATGTAAGATATGAACTATAGTTAGTAGTAAGATTTTGATGATATTCTTTCATCATTTGTAACAAATGTCTCACAACAATGCAAGGTGTTGGTGGTGGGTTGTTGTATGGGACCCCTGTATGATGTTATGCATGTTTGCTTTGTAAATTCACAACTTTTACTTATTTTACACTTATTGTTTCTGTATGTTCATATATAAATGATATAAAAAATAATAATAATAATTGGGTGGGTTGGGGGAAAATACACCAAATGTAAGATACTTTGGTTGGTAGTGATATTTTGAGGATGCTCTTTAACCATTAGTTAAAAATGTTTCACAACAATGCAAGGTATTGGTGGTGGGGTGAGGTATGAGAGCCCTGTATGATGTTACATATGTTTGTTTTGTAAGTTCACAACTATTACTATACACTTATTGCTTATGTATGTTTATGTATGTGTGATATACTTCAATAAATTTTAAAAATGCCAAAAAATAAACAATAAACTAAGACACCATTTTTCACTGGTCAGAATGGCAAAGATACAAAAGTGTGACAATACACTGTACTTTTTTTTTTTTTTTTTTTTTTACCGGGAGGTCCCGGGGATCGAACCCGGGTCCCTCCATATGGGAGATGGACGCCCAACCAGTTGAGCCACATCCGACCCCATACACTGTACTTTTGAATCTGTGGGAAAACAGGTAATTTCATACATTGTTGATAGGTTTTGACAACATTCGTAGGAGTTAATTGGCAATGTTTATCAAAATTTTAAATTATGAAATTATATCTACTCTTTACATTTCTAATAATATCCTATAGGGATATTTGCACTTGTATATATACTTAACTATAAGTTTATTTATTGCAGTATTATTTGTAACAGCAAAATTCAGGCAACAACTTAAATTTCCATCAAAAACGGGCAGATTAAATGAATTATGACAATTCCATACAATGGAATACTATGCAGTTGTAAAAAAGAATGAGGATGGGGAAGGGATGTGGCTGAAGCGATTGAGCTCCTGCCTACCACATGGAAGTCCTGGGTTTGGTTCCCGGTGCTTCCTAAAGAAGACAAGCAAGACAGCAAGCTGACGTGATGGGCTGGTGCAGTGAACTGATGCAATGAGATGATGCAACAAGAGACACAAGGAGGAAAACATCATGAGAGACACAACAAAGTAGGGAGTGGAGGTGGCCCAAGCGATCAGGTGCCTCCTTCCCACATGGGAGGTCTCGGGTTTGGTTCCCAGTGCCTCCTAAAAAAAATGATGATGCACACAACAAACAGACACAGCAAATGCAAACAATGAGAGAGTGGGGAGAAATAAATAAATAAAATAAATCTTAAAAAAAAAAAAAAGAATGAGGATGTTTTTTCACTGAGCATGATTTCCAACATATTTATAAACAAAAAAAAAAGCAAGGCAGAGAACTGTAGAACAAGTTGCTACACAGTATGCCATGGGAACACAGGTTCATTGCACAACAGAAACTGTCAGCTAATGACCACTTTGTTACTTACACAACACAAAGGGTGCAAAAGAACAGGGGAAGAGATCCCACTGTGGCCAGTCTCCCAGTAAGGCCAAACTGCTTGGTAAGGGTCAGTGGATGGCAATTCCACACGACCCACTTTGCCTTAGAGATGAGAGCCATGTTTGTGCTGCCCAAAGGCGGTATTTATCTACCCCTGGGGGTGTGAGTCCTACCACTGAGAGTTTCTTGCTCTGATAAACATCTGGGGCTGCTTGTTCGCAGCTTCTGGGTTTAAGGTCTGGTCAAGCCTTTTCATTAGACCTAACCTCTACCCCAGGTTGTGGAAGGGAAATAGACTGAAACATCATTGCATAACAGAAGAGGAGGCAGGGAGTAGGTGAGTGCCAGCCTCTTGACCAGGCCTAGCCTACTCCTCTACATTAGCTTCGATAACATAAGGCTACCTCCCACCTCAGACATGAAGGCAGAGATGGCTCAGGCTTACCAGCTCATGTCTAATCTTTTTGTACACTTTGCAGTCAGCGGGCTTACCATTGTATTTTAGCCATCTCCTGTTCCACCTCCCCCAATACATTAACCCATGTATAGTAGGAGGTGTTAACAATAGCACACATACCTCCTTGTTAAGCTAGGAGCAAGTCTAAGGCAATGAGCTTATCAGACACTGCTTTGTCTAGAAAGTCTAATGAATTTTGCTGAGACTGAAGGACTCATGCTGTGAACTCAGCAATGTCAGCCAAAGGGGCTGACAGATTATACATCATGTGTTCATTGGTTCTTACCCCAGCCAGAGGCAATAATGATCTGCTGAAAGAGGTGACTCAAGAATCATGGACAAACACCCCTCCTCCCTGCCCCAAGGCAAATCATGGTTTGTTCGAGATAATAAATTGGAAAGATGACTGAGCCATTGCCAGTTTCATTACATTAGGAGTTGTTGAATCTGGACAGGTTGTCAGGGGTGTGTAGAAGGAGTAATCTTTGTCACAGAGCATAAATGAAAGATTTCCTGGTGTTAATTTAAACGTGAGGCAGGGAAAATAAGCAACTTGAGTGTCAATCTGGACTCAGCAAAGAAGGAAGAGGGAATGAGGGGTCAGATAGCAGATCTAAGAGTCAGTCAGGTTCTCTTCCTCCACAATGGCCCAGGTCAGCTGGATGAATGTGTTTTCCTTCCAGGTTGCTGCTGGGTTAAATCTGTAGAAAACAAGAGAAGGGGAACAGTAATTAGTCCTGACAGGGCGGCTGTGCAACCACCTCCTATGGGAGATGCTTTCCTCAGCCTGTTTGCAGTAACATATCTTTTCCCTGTAAGGTCACCCAAGTCTGTCTGTCCTTTGCCTTGAGCTATAACCTCACCTCCTTCCCTTTCCCATTAATCTGAGAGTCTTACCCATATCTTCCTGCCCACTTTCATCCCTTCCTGATAGATGGGAGTTGTCCAGGCTCCTTAAAGGTATCTCATGACTGTTCCCAAGGGGACTGGTGGCCAAACCAAGTGTAGATATCACCCACTAATCTCCAGTATGTGGCTATCAGGTCCTGTAAGTCTAGCCCACTGCATTGTCATGTGTGTTAAGCACTTCTGGGCCTACTTCTGTCACCCCATCTGTGACAGTTTGAAGCTTTTGTGGACCCTAGAAAATCATGTTCTGTGGCAGTTTGATATTGTTTATGGATTCCAAAAATAGATATTGGATTATGTTTGTAAACTGGTGTGTTCCTCTGGGTATATTATATTGTATTGGATTCAGAGGTTTCACTCTTACTTGATTAAATTATGATTAAGGCTTTGATTGGGTCACGTCAGTAGGACGTGGGGTGGGGACTCAGAGAAAACCACAAGGTAGAGGAGTTAGTTTGAGTTTGTTTGTTTTAAATATATTAGTGAGGGGAACACCAGTATTGTTTGTTTGTTTTTTTTAAGATTTATTTATTTATTTATTTATTTATTTATTTATTTATTTATTTATCCCCCATTTCCTCATTGTTCTGCACTTGCTGTATGCTCTCTCTGTGTTCTTCTGTGTCTGCTTGTCTTCTCTTTAGGCGGCACTAGGAACTGATCCTGGGACCTTCCAGAGTGGAGAGAGGCTGCTCAATCTCTTGTGCCACCTCAGCTCCCTGCTCTTTTCTTATTGTCTCTATTTTGTGCCTCTTTTTGTTGCATCATCTTGCTGCACAAGCACTCCGTGTGGGCCAGCACTCCTGCATGGGCCAGCACTCCGTGTGGGCCAGCTTTCCACTCGGGCCAGCTCACTGCACGGGCCAACTTGCTTTTCACCAGGAGGCTCCAGGAATCAAACCCTGGACCTCCTATATGGTAGACTGGAGCTCAATCATTTGAGCCACATCCGCTTCCCTAGTTGGAATTTTAACGCTGGAGCCCCAGGAAGCAAACACACAGGGAAGCAGATACGTGAGGAAAGAGAGAAGGCTCCATTAGACACGGCAGAGGTCCCAGGAAGAGAGATGAGCCGTTTGCCTGATAGTTTACAGCTGACCTTGTGGAGAGAGGAGAGCAGCTGAGCCAGGAGAGAAACGAGCCCAGGAAGAGAGACAAGACTTATCTGAGCCTACAGCTGATATTGGAAGAAGCTGGGACCATGGAGCCTTAAGAGGAAGAGGAAGCCTGAACCCTTGCAGACGTCAGCAGCCATCTTGCTCTAACACGTGGCAACAGACTTTGGTGAGGGAAGTAACTTATGCTTTATGGCCTGGTAACTGTAAGCTTATACCCCAAATAAATACCCCTTATAAAACCTAACAGATTTTATAAAGGGTATCAGCACCCCTTTGGCTGACTAATACATGTCATTAAGGTTAATCCATTCCTGTGTGTGTAAACCTATTGTAGGTGAGACCTTTTGATTAAATTACTTCAGTTAAGAGCCTTTGATTAGATTGCGTGACCCAGGGTGGGTCTTAATCCTCTTACTGGAGTCATTTATAAATGAAGGAATAAAAAGCTGCAGATACAGAAAAAAGCTGTAGACACAGAGAGGAATCCAGAAGCTGAGAGAGAAGGCCCCAGGAGTCAGAAGCTGAAATCATTACTTTTTTTTTGAGGTACTGGGACCGGGCACTGAACCTGGGACCTCATATGCAGGAGGCCAGTGCTCAACCACTGAGCCACACTGGCTCCCCTTAAAGCAAGTTAATTACATTTTTTTAGGAGGTACCGGGTTATGAACCCAGGACCTTGTACGTGGGAAGGAGGCGCTCAACCACTAAGCTATATCCACTCCCCTCAGAAGCTAAAATCAATGGAACACAGAAGCTGAGAGGAAGCCCCTTTAGCCAGAAGCTGAAAGCAATGATACCCAGAGGAGAGGGGAGAGACCAGCAGATACCACAACATGCCTGATCACCCACAGCTGCAGCTCGGGAAGTAGGCATCTCTTGATGATGCTTGGATTTGGACACTTTCACAGCTTTAGAACTGTAAACTTATAAGTTAATAAATCCCTATTGTAAAAGCCAACCCATTTTTGTATATTGCTTTGGCAGCCTTTAACAAACTAAAACACCATCCCTCTTCCTGGCAGCCCTAACTTCCCACCATCCTGGGAACTGTGTGGAGGGTATAATGAGGTAAAAATGAGATGATTTCCTGACAGTGGTTAAAAAGGAGAGTACCAAGTAATATGTCCTTTGCCAATACGCATTTTGATGGGTGTAAGTGTGGATGTGCAGCAAAGCCTGGGCTCCTCCCCCACGCTTTTGCCCTCCCAATGCTAAGAAACAGGATAAGGCTGTGTTTCCCTTCTGAGGGAACTGCTGAATTCAGTTTCTAGGGGACTTGAGTAAGGCCACCCAACAACAGAGTTGTCAAGGTGTGGACACCAAAGCCCTTTCTTTAGGTGACCATTAAAGTTTTCCACAATGCCAGTTGCCTGTGGGCTGTGGGTGATGTGAAAAGTTCATGTATTTCCATAAGTCTGGGCCCATTGTTGAGTCGATTGTGCAGTGAAGTGTGTTCCTTGATCAGAGGAGATGTCATCTGAGTACCCAAAGTGGTGGCAGAGCTGTTTTTCCAAGGTATCCCATGTATGTCCTGTGTCCACAAAATGAACTGGAAAGGCAAGAGGCCATATGCTGAATAGGTGTCTACCATTACCAAGGTGTAGGACATACATTGGGATAGCTGGAGAGGGCCTATGTAGTCCACTTGCCATGAGTGGCCTGTTGCAGACCCTCTGGGAATAGCCCCTGAATGCCCTTTGTGGGCTCTAGCTTGTAGTTGACATCTCTCACATTGGTAAATGGCACACTGGGCCTTTTTTAATGAGAGAGGTACTCCGTGTTCCTGGACCCATCATTTAATAGTGTCAGAATTTCTAAGTTCAGTTTGGTGGTGGATCCACCAGTGACAGAAGCAGCCATGGGAAATTCAGCTATTTCACAGATGTCACTAAGAGTAAGTTCATTTTCCTCATCCTCCAGACAGGGCTTATTTTCTTTCTCTCTCCCAGGAGACTCTCTAGCTTTGTCAGGTGTGAAAAGCAGCTCGGACCTTATCGGCTAGGTCATTCCAGTGATGTTCATTGTCATATGAGCCTTCACCATGTGCATTGACAAGGATGACAGGGAATGATGGTGCCTTTCCATGCTGCCAATTGTTTCCAATGGTCCCTTCTTCATACAGGGGAACCTGTAATTCCCCATTCGTGTTCTTTCCATGAAACTGACCAGGCTGATAAGTCATTGGCGACAGCCCATAAGTCAGTAAACAGGTACACCAGGATGCTTGAGTCCAAGTGTTCCAGGGCTAAGAGGACCACTTGCAGTTCAGCCCATGAGGCACTGTTTCCAGCACCAGATGTGGTATATTGTCTGCCTGAGGCAAGGGAAACAGCGGTTGCTGCCCTTTGGACACCAGAGGACTTCAGCTTGTCAGAACCATCAGTGAACCAGTGCTGAGCATCTGGTAAAGCATCCTTGAGTTGGGGTCTCCAGGTTGCCAATGCAGGGAGGAAAGGGCTTTCATGTGATGTTGCAAAGGGATCATTGTTTAGGGGGCCTCTGCTATCTGCTCATGCAAGTATGTCACTCCCTGTGGGCCCAGATGAGCATGATCCTGAATATACCACTTCAATTGGATGATGCTTTGTTTTTGGGTACTACTTGGGTGAGTGTTCTGATTACCAAGGACCCAGGATATGATGGGGATTTCTGGTCTCAGGAGGACCTGTGAGCTTTCAGTGATCCCTTTTGCTTCCATCAAAGCCAACAGTGTACCAGAAGCTGCCTCAGGAAGGGGAAGCAGCATTGGTGCCCCTGCCCCAAGCAGAGAAAATACAATAAACTCATTCAATCACATCACTCAGGGGAAGCCCAGGGATGAGGAGCAAAACCAGTTTGTGGCCTCATGTATTTTTTTTTTTTTTTAAAGAATTTTTTTTTTTTTTTTAAAGATTTTATTTATTTATTCATTTATCCCCCCCTTGCTGCCCGTGCTCGCTGGATCAGCCAACCACGCCGTGCGGGCGGGCTTGCCCCCACCAGGAGGCCCCCGGGTTCGGTTCCCATATGGTAAACGGGAGCCCCACTGATTGAGCCACAGCCGCTTCCCTGATTGAGCCACAGCCGCTTCCCCTCATGTATTGATAATAAAATCATCAGTATTCTGCTGTGAAATGGGAATCTGGAGAGGGGCTAAATCCCTTTGGCAAGGATGGAATATCCATGCATCAACACTTAGTTGTTGCAGCTTGACCTCATTACTCCAAGGCTTAGTTCAAATTTGGGAGAGTTCACCAAGAGCGGAATGTGCTCATCTGACTTCCTTTAGGACCCAGTCAAGCAAAGATTGTGGCTGCACCATGCTTGACATTTGAGTGCCTGTAGCAGCCACTGCTCTCTCCCCACCCCCTGCTTCCTCTTCTCTTAGCTCCAATTGTCTAAGAGTCTGTTGGAGGACACAGTTGGAAGAGAGGCTTTTCTATTCAGCCTGGTCAATCAGGGTGGAAGTTGCACCCTCGTAAAGTCGGGACAGCCAAGGGAGGAAATCCTTTCCTGGCTTTGGCCCATATCTATCTTTCATATCCTTGTATCTCCTTCTTGTAAAAGCTTGCACTTTCGTTTTTACCTCTGGGTCCCCTTGTACACTTCTAATAGTCTCCTGAATAAATGACTAGCCTCACATGAACCTCAGTATCAGTCTGGGTGGCCTGAGTGTGGGTAGGCTTGATTCCAGAATGAGAGCAGATATAAGAAGCCATGAACCAGGAAAGTGTATGCTGAGCAGTGGAAGCCCCAACCTCATTGATCTCAGTTGGAACCAGCTAGGCAACTTCCTGGCATTCATGAGGGGGGGTTCAAAGTTCCATTTATCCCTGCCTCTTCCCCAGAAGATGGAGATAGCATGCCTTAGGTCCCCCAGCCATGGGTTGGTGCCTCTACCCAGCCTGGTAGGGCAGGGGTGACCCTTTAGTTTAACCCACACAGTCCTGAGTCCTTTGTTTCCCAAGATACTCCCGTACAAAAGGAATGTAAGAGTGATGAAAAGAATGGCCAAAAGGTCAGCCCATTCTATACTTCCCTGTACACCCTGCTCACTGTGCCACAGTCTGTGGAGCAGGTTGCTATATGGCAGGGGTTCTTAACCATGGGCCCATGAGCTTGAATTGAAATAAAAAAAAAACATTATTCTTGTGGGGACGTGTTGGTGTGAGTGTGATATCTTTATTAAATAATACACAGTATAGTGTGGACTTAGGAAGGGGTCTGTTGTTTTCACCTGACTGGCAAAGGGGTCTGTGGAACAAAAAAAGGTTAAGAACCCTGCTATATGGTATGCTGTGGGAACAGGCTCAGGCACAACAGAAACTTTTAGCAAATGACTGCTTTATTACTTACATAACACAAAGAGTCCAAAAGAGCAGGGGAAGAGATTCCCATTGTGGCTGGTCTCCTGGGAAGGCCAAACTGCTTGGGTCAGGGTTGGTGGATGGCAGCTCCACACATTCCACTTCATGTCAAAGACAAGAGATATGTTTGTGCTTTCTGAGGAAGGTATTTATCTACCCCTGGGGCGGGGGGTCCTGCCCCTGAGAGTTTCCTGCCCTGAGAAGCATTTAGGGCTGCTTGTTCCTGGTTTCTGTGTTTAAGGTCTGGTCAGGCCTTTTCATTAGACCTAACATCTCCCCAGGGTTGTGGAATGAAAACAGACTAAAACATCATCGCACAGCAGAAGAAGAGGTGGTAGGTAGGCAAGGGCTGGGAAAAAGCTGCTGAGCACGTGTCTGTGACTTCCCCAGCAAGAACAATGTGTAAAGAATGCTACCACTTTTCAAAAATGAAAGAGGGAGTGGATGTGGCTCAAGCAGATGAGTTCCCACCTCCCATATGGGAGGTCCCGGGTTCGGTTCCTGGTGCCTCCTGAAAAAACAAAAACAACAAGTAAAACAAACGATAAAACCAACTCAGGGAAGCTGATGTGGCTCAGCGGTTGAGCGCTGGCTTCCCACATATGAGGTCCCGGGTTCAATCCCCGGCCCCTGGTACCTCAAAAAAAAAAAAAAAAAAAAAAAGAAATAAACAAATGTAATTCCTTGAAATATGTGTAAAGTATTTCTCAGAAGGTTACAGGAGCAATGAACAATATTGTCTCCCTTTGGGGAGGAGTACCGGTTGGCTGGAGCACAGAGTTGAGAAAGAGACTTTTCACTCTGTCTACCTGTTATGTGTTGAATTGTGTCCCCCAAAAAGATATGTTGAAGTCTTAATCCCCAGTACCTGTGAAGGTGACCTTATTTGAAAATAGGGTCTTTGCAGATGTAATTAATTTAAGATGAGGTCATACTGAATTAGGATGAACCTTAATCCAAAGTCTGGTGTCTTAGAGAGGAGACACAGATATAGATCCAGAGAGGATCTATGCATCTCCAGAGATGGAGACAAACAGGAAGAAGATGACCACGTAAAGACGGAGGTAGAGATTGGAGTTATGCTGCCGCAAGGCAAGGAATGTTGGGGCCACCAGAAGCCAGGAGAGGCAAGGAAGGATTCTTCCCTGGAGCTTACAGAAGGGAGCATGGTCTTGCCAGCACTTTGATTTTGGACTTCTAGCCTCCAGGACTGTGAAAGAATACATTTTTGTTGTTTTAAGTCACCTGGTTTGTGGTACTTTACTATGGCAGCCCTAAGAAACTAATACCCTTAAGTATCCTTTGAATTTTGAACCACAAGTATATTACCTAAAATTTTTAAAATAATCAACTATGACAAAACAAATGCAAACTTAGAGTCCTATCAAGAGATAATACATATGTCACTGCCTAAGAAATAATTAACAAGAATGTTTTAATTCTATAAAGCAAAAACTATACAGGACACATTCTGTGACCACAATGCAATAAAGCTGTAAATTAATGCAAAAGCTCATTGCCCCCAGCACAGGTTCTTGATCTGCCTAAACTTGGAGACTCCAGAATTCAATCAAATGAATCACAGCGGTCTTCTAACTTTAAGTTCTGTGTTCTTTTTATTCCCTCACCACAGAGACTGTTGAGGAGAGAGGCTAACTGAATCCAGATTCCAACTCTCTTAAAAGCCCTGTTTCAGAAAGTCTTGTTAAATACACTATTTGAACACAACTGTGTAACTTGATTCATCTCTCTTGATGGAGAGGTGCCAGCAGGGAGTCAGGCCCAAACATCAAAATGTTGCCATAAGATTCATGTTTTCACTGCCTCTTCTCCCTTTTTCAGGCACCTCCCCAAAGGTCATCAAGAGCTCCCATTCTTATATCTCATTAATAGGGGAATGGTAAACTTGTATGGGAAGGAGACACCAAGGTAGCTGGAGATGGCTCTCAAGTACCCATACGTAAATGTAGCCCTCTTATCGGATGTCTTTATGTCAACAGTGTAGATCAGACTGGATGAACATGTGATGTCACAGATGTCTCATTGGTAACACAACAGATATGATGCTAAATGTTTTAGCAGGCAAAAACGGTTTTAAAGAATGAATGAGAGCATGTTTGTGTGTTTTTCTTTTCTTTTCTTTTTTTCTTGTGTGTGTGTGTTTTAGTACACTAAATTATGATTTTTTTTTTTTAAAGATTTTTTTTTTTTATTCATTTATCCCCCCCCCCCTTGCTGCTTGTGCTCGCTGGGTCAGCTAACCACGCCGTGCGGGCGGGCTTGCCTTCACCAGGAGGCCCCGGGAACCGAACCTGGGGCCTCCCATATGGTAAACGGGAGCCCTACTGATTGAGCCACAGCCGCTTCCCTAAATTATGATTTTTTAACATTGTGAGCCCTGGGAATGAAGATATACAAACTTCAGAAACATGGCTAATGCTTAGCTGATCAAGTTTCAGATATTCTGGGTAGATCTTTTATTTAAACATTTATATGTGTATAAACATATGCAATGTGTGTATGCTATATTTGCCTCTTCAGTCCTCCAGTATACGGTTAAACAATTCTTTTTTTTTGTTTGTTTTGTTTTTGTTTTTGTTTTTTTTTAAAGAATTATTTATTTACTTTATCCATTTTATTTTATTTATTTATTTATTTTTTTACCGGGAGGTCCTGGGTATCGAACCCGGGCCCCTCCATATGGGAGAGAGACGCCCAAACAGCTGAGCCACATCCGTCCCCCTAAACAATTCTTTATATTAAATTTTCTCTGATAAAATAACTAGTGTGTTTTTGGTTTTCCTGATTTGACCTTGAGTGATACCCAAGAAAAGATATTAATTGCAATTATAATCCTAATGGGATTTTTAAAAACTTGTCACAATTATTAAAAATGTTCATTCAGAAAATAAAGAGACTCTAATCCCTGGGAACCTTTGTTTCCTCATTAGTACAATGCAAATAGTAACTACGAAGGGCTTGTGGCAAGGATTAGAATTACTATTCATGCGAAGAGGATGTGGCTCAAGCAGTTGGGCACCCGACTACCGTATGGGAGGTCCCGGGTTCGGTTCTCGGTGCTTCCTAAGGAGGTCAAGCAAGACAGTGAGCTGACGCGAAGGGCTGATGCAATGGGTTGGCACAGAGAGACACAACAAGAAATAAACCGGGAGTGGATGTGGCTCAAGCAATTGGGCACCTCCTTCCCACATGGAAGTTCCTGGGTCCGGTTCCCTCCTAAAAAAAGGAAGGTGAGCAAATACAGAGAGCACACAATGAACAGACACAGCGAGTGCAAAACAACAGTGGGGGGAGAAATAAATCTTAAAAAAAAAAATACTATTCGTAAAAGGCCCAGTACTGTGCTTGGCAGGTAGTAGCTCCTTAATAAATGGTGGTTATTATTTTTCATCATAACTCATATTCTACTTTTAAACTGTTACAATTCCTTTTTCTTCAGGTGGCATGTTCTCTTTTCTTCTTGTCTTTTGTGTGTGTGTATGTATTTTGCTTATAGCCACTTTGTTCATAATTGCCCCAAACTGGAAATAATTGAAATATCCTTCAATGGGTGAATATTAAACAACCTGTGGTCCATCCATACAATGGCATACTACTCAGCCATAAAAAGCAACAACATGGGTGAATCTCAATGATATTATGCAGAGTGAAAAGAGCTAGTCTCCAGAGGCTACATACTATGATTCCATTTATGTGACATTTGGGAAAAGACAAATTTATTGGGACAGAGAACTGATCAGTGTTTGCCAGAGGTTGGTGTGGAGCAAGGGCTTGACTACAAAGGGGAAGCACAAGGGAATTTTGGGGGGTGATGGAACTGCTCTGTGTTCTGATTGTGGTGTTGTGGTGGTGGTTAAATGAATCTATACGTATGTTAAAAGTCATAGAACTGTATGTTCAAAAAGAGTTGATCTTATGGTCCGTTCATTTAGGAATTTTTTAAAAATGAAAAAAATATATACCCAGATACATATATTTTGATAGATGCTTTAAAAGCAATTTTCCATCTGGGTTTCTGCCAGAAAGGCTGCTTTGTGGGGGCTCTGCCACCCCAATCCTTGTGTTTGATGAGCCTGTTTTTCCATCTGTAAAATAAGAGAATTAGTCTAGAGCAGTGATTTTCATTATCTTTCCCCGCTGCCCCCCCCCCCAAATTGTGCCCCTGGGCACACCCTTTAGGACAGTGAGGGTGGAGGTAGGTTTGGAAAGAAAGAGCATTGGAACTCCACTGGCGAACACTGGACCCACAGCTCTGCATCAATAGGAACAATGGTGTTTTTGTTTGTCTCGTCTATTGTTTGTCTGAAAACCTCTGGACTAGAATAGCTGGTTTCAATCCAGATCCCAGGCACCTGGGGGAGTTTGAAGAATCCTGGATTCCAGGGTCTACTTGTAGGGCCCACTGGCTTTCACTTTGGCAAGTGCCCCCATAGATCCTAGTGGTTAACCTGATTGGGGCACTGGCGCTAATGGCCAGTGATTCTAAGCAAGGGGTTTTGGGGGAGCTGGAAGTGTGCTCCTGGCTTCATGACACCTTGGTTGCATGTGTATTAAGCCCAAGGGGAAATCTGAAAAAACTTCTAACTTTAGGGCCTCCTCTGGGGTAGGGTCTAAAAGGACCTTAAAGCGTTTTTTAAAAATATTTAAGATGAATTTCTTTGAAGACCATTTTTAAACAATAAAGGGCTATGCACAGATGGAGCAAATGCTGTTATGAGGATAAGTGTGCCGACCCTGGACCAGCAGGGCCAAAGAATATCATTAATAAAAGAGCTGCCATTTATACTAAGCATGTACTGTGTGCCAGAGACCGTGTTAATTACTTAATCCTCAAAACAACCCTGTGAAAAAAGGGGTATCATTACTTTGGCAGGTGAAGAAACTGAGGCCCCAGGTCCAATAGGGAAGTGAGAGGGCTGGCTCCTGGCCAGCAGCTCCAGCCTTCACAGCCAAGACCCATGAGAGGAACCCCTCTCTCTTTAACATGTGCCTTGGAGAAAGGGACTAATGTCCCGTTTGGACAAAGACTGGAGGGCAATCACTGAGGGCACCTTGAGACCTTGCCATCTCGAACAGCAGATTAAAAAAAAAAAAAAATCTATATAGTGGAATGCTTTCTAGGAAAACTACCTTATGCTTAAGTACAGCCAAGAAACCAGAGTTGGACCACTGTAGTTGAAGGTAAGGGCAGGGATGGCCTGAGTCTTCCTCAGGCAGTATCCGTTGAAGCCCATTTAATCAGTAAGTTGGCACTTACTGGGATTAATGTAGGAGGTGCCTGGCTTTGGGTTTGAAATAACAGATGGGCTTCTGGGGAGATTTTAGCCCCCTGAGTAAGTCAGCCTGGGGGCTGGGCTGCAGGATTCCAGGCCTGCCATATGTATTAGGTACTACTACTGGCAAGTCCATCTGAGCTGAATATCACCTGCCTCCACCTCCCCTCTGTCCAGTCCCAGCAGCCATGACCTGCCACTCACAGAGTAAAAAATTTATTCCAACAATTTTTCATTTAGTTCATTTTATTCTTTCCAAGATAGAGATTACTAGGTTAAAAATTGCACACACACACTTTTCCCCCTTATAAAAGTCATCATCTGGTTTTCTATATGGACAAATGCAGAATGTTCAAGTTCAATTTTGGTTGGGATGGCTCACAGGGGAATCATCAAATGGAGGTCTTTCTCATAAATGTCAGGGATCACACCCATCGGGGAGTTGATCATGTGCACGGTGTTCTTGCTAAACAACTTGAATTCATAATGAATCAGCTGTTCCCAGAAGCCGTTGTTGGGTCGGATGATGGGGCGGCAAGCCTTTGTCCAAGTGTGGGCGTCCAGCAGGGACATGGCATGGTACTTCATGAGATAGGCAAGGCAGAGGGCGGCGGAGCGACTCACGCCCGCCGCGCAGTGCAGCAGCGTGCGGCCCTGCCTCATCTCCACACTGTGGATGTGGTCAGCAATCGGGTCAAAGAAATCGTAGAGGCACGAGCTGGGGGCGTCGGCCACCGGCACCTGTACATATTGGATGTCTTCATAGAAGGTGTTCACCACCTCCACGGAGACATTGATGACCGTGGTGATCTGGTTGCTGGACAGCATGAGCTTGTTATTGGCTGCCGCACCATTACTGATGTATAGGCTGCCGGTGATTTGTGAGAGGCCGTAGACAGAGGCCTGAGGGAACCGAATCTCGTAGGGACTCGGGGTTTCTGTCATCAAGGCGGCGGGTCAGCGGTCCCTCTGAGTCGGTTCCGGGCACGATTCCCGCGGGCTGGCGGACGGGCTAGTTCAGGAAGCAGCCGCGCAACTAAGTGTCAGGCGAAGATCTGGGGGAGTGAAGACCGGTCACCGCGCTGGTGTCACAATCCCCGCCGGCCTGGCGCCCTCGTTTCCATGGCAATGGCCACTAGCCGCAGGGAAGACTTGGCAGCCCAGCGGGTCTTCTTTGGTGAAACCCCCGATGCCTTTTCTTTTTTTCTTCATTCTAGTTAATTTTCCAAACCCTACTTCTTATTTTTCTTGACTTTTTCAAATGTTCTATTAGAAGCTATCTATTAGATGCTTCAATTAATGGGCCACACCAAACACATTATCTATTGAATGCTTCTATTTCATTGGTATTGAGGAACAGGGCTTACACTTTTCTTGCAGAGGAGTAGTACCTTATTGTACGTTGTGAAGCAGCTTCTGGCCCACGTGATATGCTAATCTCTATAAAACTGCAGCGAGATAGGGGTTTGGTGGGCTGGCTTGATACTTCTTTGTTGATTGTAACCATAGAATTGTGCTCCTGCTTACAAACACATTAGGGTTGGTTGTAAGAGAGCATTGTTAACTGACATATAGCCCTTTATCTATTGTGAAGTTGGTCTGTGGTGGACAGTTGTAACTAATTTAGCTGTGTCACAGTCCATTTGTAGAGACAGCCCAAATGATTTATCAATTGATTCTACTTTATTACCTGAAACAATATCTCAAATTATCTTATGTCTACTTTCTTCTAAAAGAACGTGCACATGCTTTGTAAATTACAAGGCACTTTGACCACCACTGATGGTTACTTCCCAGTAATACTAAAATTTTTGGAACAACTCAATGCTACACTATAATTGGGCCAAAAATTGATTTTTAAAACGTTACCTGACATTTGCATTTTCTTTCAGCTAAGATTTTTGAAGAATTTGATTAAAAATTCAAAAGAACTATAATCTAAAACTAATCGTTTCACAGAGCAGCCAAGAGACTCATACATTTCCCCCTCATTCCATCATCATTTTGGTTTGTGTGCAACGGTGTGCTTGTGACTATGAGCAAAGATGAAACAGATGCCAGCCTGTTTGTGAACAAAGTAATGATAACCTTACAACACAACACACTTCTTTTTCTAGGGTGCAAAAATCAGATTATTTTGCATTGCTTAAACTGTCAGTCCCTGCAAACATCTGAAAGAAAATAGAACACAAATACTAATAAATATGAAAGCTGTCTATTAGAGACAACTCATCTGGGATAAAGATATTTAAAAGGGTTCATTCTAACCTTTGAGATACGGCATCATGAGGAGCTTTGCAATCTAATGGAGTAATGTGGAACTCCTAAGATTATTAGAGTCTACTTGTTTCATAAGTCTACAATTCTTAAATTTTAAAAATGTAGTAAAATTAGCCAAAATAATTTCAAACACTATTCTCTAAGATGTTAAGTAGGTACCGTTTATTTATTCTTTCACCCAATATTCTGTGACACTCTTTAGTCTGAGAGATGTTGGTTGTCTTAAAACTTTTACCATGGGGCTTTTCCTGGGTGGTTGAAAATTTGATGTCTCCTCTCCCTGAATTTGGAAATAGATCACTTTCAGACTCCCATTTGTTTCTACTTTTCCCTGTTATTCATTGGAAAAATGTATAAGGACTTGCTGAAGAGCATACTCTCTCTTCCTGCCACTGGGAAAAGACCCTGGATGTCAGATTTCTCAATCCAGTCATCAAGACCTTTCCAGTTGGATCTCAGCCTACCTTTCGAATTGCATTCATTCATTTATTCATCAAATTTTTATTAAGAATCTTTTGTGTGCTAGGCATACTCACCTATACAAATCCTCAGTTCTGACCAAACAAATCGAATGTTCTTAGTAAATACAAAATGTACATTCTTTCTTTCCTGCCTCTGCTCATGCCATTCCTCTTCCTCACTCCTCTCTGTTTATGGAATTCTGTCCATTCTTTAAGACTCAGCTTGATTAAATTCGCAAAGAACTGACTGAACATCCAATTCGTGTCAGGTACAGTCCTGACTTCATGCAGGCCCTGATTTGAAAGAACTTATAGTTTGATCAGAGAGATAGATAATAATGCAGAGTCCAGAGGAGAGGGTGAGTCATTGTTTTATGTGTACTTGGGTGGAGAAGGGGGAGGGGGGACACTGTAAGGGGATGTCATGGAAGACTTCACAGAAAAGTTTCTATTTATTTGTTTTTATTATTTGTTGTTTATTTTTCCCAAGTTTTTGTTTTGAAAAACTTCAAATCTACAGAAAAGCTGCAAAAATAGGACAATGGGGGAAGCGCATGTGGCTCAAGCGGTTGAACTCCTGCCTACCACATGGGAGGTCAATGGTTTGTTTCCCTGTGTTTCCTAAAGAAGACAGCGAGCTGGCATGACGGGGAGGTGCGGCAAGCTGACACAACAAGATGATGAAACAAGAGACACAAGAAGAATAAAACATAATGAGAGACACAACAAAGCAGAGAACAGAGGTTTCTGGTGCCTACCTGAAGACGAGAGACACAACAAAGCAGGGAGCGGAAGTGGCTCAAGCAATTAAGCACCTCCCTCTCACATCAGAAGTTCTGGGTTCATTTCCCAGTGCCTCCTAAAGAAATAAGGAAGACAACAAACAGCAAGTGCAAACAACAAGGGGGTGGGGAGGAATAAATAAATAAAATAAATCTTTAAAAAAAAATGAAACAATGAACACCCATTTATCCTTCACCTGTAGTTTTACTGACGCTTGGCCACATTTGCTTTATCTTTCTATTTAGAATATATAAACACACATATTTATTTGCTTCTATGTTTATTTTTTTCTGAACCATTGAGTGTTAATTGCAGACATAGCAACACTTCCCAGGAACCAGTTACATTCTTCTATGTAACCACAATACAATGACCATATTCAGGAAATTTAACATAGAACAATACTATTATCTAATATATAATCCATATACAATTTTAACAATCATCCCAATAATGTAATTAACAGCTATGTGTTTTTTCCTCCCTTTTGATCCAAGATCGAATCAAGGATCTCACATTGCATGTAGTTGTCATGGTTCTTTAGCATCTTTTAATTTGGAACAGTTCCCTCGCCTTTTGTTTTATTTTGTTTTGTTTTGTCTTGGTCTTTCCTGACATTTAGCATTTTTGAAGCATTCAGGCCAGTTGTTTTGCAGAACATCTTCCAATTTGGATTTGCATGATTGTTTCCTCAGGATTAGATTCAGGTGAAATTTTTTGGCAGGAGTCATTTCAGAATGTGTCATTCTCTCTGAGTACATCACATCAGGGAACACATGATATCTATTTGTCTCGTTAATGAGGATGGTAATATGATCACTTGGTTAAGGTGGTATTAGGTAGGTATCGTCTAGCTTTTCTCCTTTGCAATAAATAAGTAATATGTGGGGTGGTACTTTGAGATTGTGAGAGTATCTTTGTAATACGATTTTGAAGGATGAATAAGAGTTTTCCAGGCAGACGAGGATGGGGCAATATTCTAGACAGAAAGGGAAGTATCTGCAAAGGCACAAAGGTGTGAAATAGTGTCCAGCGGGTGGAGAACAACAACAACTTAGAATTACTAGAGCACAAAGAACGAGGCAGGAGAAGTGGCAAGTGGAGTGGCTAGAGGATCCCGCAGCAGAGATCAGAAAGGCAAGAGGCTGAGGATGTAGGTAATGCATTTAAATTGGAGGGTGGTGGTTTTCAGAAAACCTAAAAGAATATGGGGTGAGGGTACAAGAGAGGTACGAAGCCAAAAGGAGTTGGTTGCTATATTGTATGATGGACAAGTAGGATGGGAGATCCCCAGCAGAAGGCCCAAAGGCAGAGGCAGGAGTTGACATTCTTGAGTAGTGAACACAGAAAGTTGTTAAATGTTAATTCCATTTCAGGTAGGGAGTTGGGTTGGTTGTACTGCTGTATACGCACAGCAGAAAGCCAGATTTTCTAGGACTTGTTGGACTCAGCCTAGTGCTCAGTTTAAGGACAGTGCATGGGCGACAGTTGGATATGAATGCAGAAGTCTTTGAATAGCATCCTCCAGTCCAGAATACAAACATGAGGAAATGATTGTAACTTATTTGGTAAGTGAAAAAAAAAAAAAACAAAACAGTAAGTAAAAAAGTAGGTACATTTTTGTAAAGGCAAATATATAACTATGGATAGTCATCATATATATATATCATATATATTAAATACCTATTATGAATCTTATTTATAAAAATATTTGGTATTTAGCCCAGTGCTAGGTTTATAGTAAGAATTCAATAAATGTTAGATATTATTTAGTATTATATTTGAGTGGCCAGATTAAGGGAGATTATTCTTTTCTTTTTTTTACTTGTCTACATTTTTTAGATTTTCTAAAATAATAATTATTATTATTCCCCAACAACAACCCCCCCCCGCCCGAGATGCCTCCTTCATCTGTTTGCTCATTGTTTTTGCTCATTGTCTGTTTGTTTCTTCTTTAGGAGGCACCGGGAACCATACTCGGGAACTCCCATGTGGGAGGTGGGTGCCTAACTGCCTGAGCCACATCCGCTCCCCCAATTAGTTTTATTTTTGTCATTAGAAAAGAATGTATTTAAAACTTCATCAACCATCAGATTTTTGGGGGCCTATACAATTAGCAAAGATGAAAAACTGGTCATTCCCAGTAGTGATAGAGAGACAGAAAAATGGGTGCTCTCATATATTGCTGGGCTTGGAAGTGGGAGATATCAAGATTGTCCAAACCATGTGATGGTGAGGATGTAGAGCAATGAAAACTCTCACAGTGCTGGTGGGAGGGTAAGGTGATGCTACCAATTTGGAGACCAATTTGACAATGTTCAGTGAGGCTGAAAATGTATATACCCTATGACTCAGCGATTCCACTCCAGGTAGAAACTCTTGCTCATATACACAAGAAGACATTTACAAGAATGTTTATAACAGACCTCCTTATAATAGTGAAAAATGGAAACAATGTAAATGCACGCTAAGAAGAAAATGAAAATTTGATGGCATAGTTATATGATGGAATAACATACACACAGCTATGAAAATAAATGAACTAGGTCTACATGTATAAACCTGGATACACCTCAAAATTATAATGCTGTATAAAAAAAGAACGTTGCAGAAGAATATGTGTAGTATGAAGTTTAAAAAGAAACAGATCATACCATATCTTGTTTATGCATGTACAAACATGAACAATATGTATATACATACAAATACATATATATGCCTATAAATATACATACATATATATATATATATGGTAAAGTTTAAAAACCCACATGGGAACGAGAAACTCCAAATTGAGGGCAGTGATTCTTCCAGGGAAAGAATAGGGGGTCTGGGAGGGTTACACAGGGTATTTCAATATTTCTTAATATTTTATTTTATTAAGAGAACATATCAGAAGCAAATATGGTAAAATGTCAATATTTGACAAGCTGGATGTTGGATACATGGGTATATATTATCATATCCAGTAGACTTTGGGGATTGCTTCAACTATTTCATAATAAGAATGAATGGGAAAGATGCACATGTGCTTTGAACTGGCAATTTCATTTCTAGTAATTTCCTCTAAAGAAATCTTCACAAATGTGTGCAGAGATTTACCTACCAATATATTCATTGTAAGTATTATTTACAATATAAAAATTGGAGAAAACCTAATCCAGCAATAAGGGCTTGTTTAACTAGATTACAAAACCTCCATAAGGTAAAATAGAATGCAGCTCTTAAAATGAAAACCTAGCATAATATTTATTGATGTGGAGAAAAGTTCATACTACTTTGTAATAAGAGTATTATAAAACAGTTTGATCTCAATTTATAAAATAAAGTAATGTCTATTTATCTATGCATGTAGATTCACGAATAGAAAAAAAACAAAGAAGGATATTGTAGTGGGTTGAATTGTGTCTCCCCAAAAAGGTATGTTCAAGTCCTAATTCCTGATACCTGTGAATGTGACCTTATTTGGGAATAGGGTCTTTAGCAGATGTAATCACATTAAGATGAGGTCATACCAGATGAGGGTGGGCCCTCAATTCAGGGGCTGGCATTCTTATAAGGAGAGGGAGATTTACACACACACACACACACGGACTAAGACAATGTGAGGACGGATGCAGAGATTGGGGTGATGCAGCTATAAGCCAAGGAACGCAACGGCTTGTTAGCAACTACCAGAAGATAGCAGAGAGGGATGGAACAGATTCTCCCTAAGAACCTCCAGAAGGAACCAAGCCTGCCGACTCCTGGATTTCGGACTTGTGGCCTCCAGAAGTGTGAGAGGATAGATTTCTGTGGTTTTCAGTCACTCAGTTTGTGGTAATTTATTACAGCAGCCCTAAGAAACTAATAAAGATATACACAAAAATGTCCACAGCAGTTATAGCTGAGCAGTGTTATTGCCATGTCTTTTATTTTCTGGATTTCCCCCCAAATTTATATAATAAATACGTGGTAATTTTATGATTAGTAAAAGTATATATTTTAAAAATAGATGAATAAAATGGTTTTGATGGTAGACATTATGAATGGGGGGGGGGAAAGCAGCAGCTGCAGGATGAAGGAGACAAAATCAAAGTGTAAATGGCAAGCTCTTCTAGTATTTTAGGAAGGGAGATGGAAAGGAAGAACATTCTGATGACTTGCTGGTTTCTGACTTGGGCAACTGAGCAGCTAATGATACCATTCCCTAAAATAGAAAATGCATGAAGAAGATCAGATTCTGCATGAAAGATGTATGAAAGACGTATGAAGAGTGCATTTGGAACATTGAGAGGCCCTAGACCATTTTAGCAGAGAGAGTGCATCTATTCCCTCCTGGAGCCCTAATGCTTGGGTACCCACCCCTCTCCACACTACCTTATGCTTCAAGGGAAACTGTTCCCATTCCCAGTTTCTGGGGTGGGAAGGTGAGCATGGGGTAGATTCTGATTATGTAAACCAGTCGTGCAAATTCCATTCATCTTGCCAATGACTGTTCAGGAATGGGCAACTAACCAAATTCTGGCAAATGATATGTTAGCAGAAGTCTACCAGGAGTTCCTGGAAAAGATTTGCTAGCTATTAAGAAAGAGACAGTAGTACTAGGTACCTCATTTTCTTCCTCAGGACATTGTCATTTTTGGATGTCATACCCAGATCTTGGCAGCTACCTTGCAGTCATGTTGGGAGCCAGTTGGAGGACAAAGCCAACATCCTGAAGATGGCAGAGTGGAGAGGTGGAAAGAAATTGGGTCTTTGAAGGTGCTGTCAGGATTATTTATCAACCAACTCTGAAACCTGCCTACCTCTGGACATCTTTGTTATGTGGAATAACACATTCTCTTATTGTTTAAGCATTTTGTGTCAGGATTTTTTTTGTCACTTGCAACAATTATCTGGATTAATATGGATAATCCAGCGGGGATGTCCACCTGTAGAACAAAGGCTTTTGAGAGGAAGATTTGCCTGAGGGTGGAAGTACCGGAGTCAGAATCTTACTTACAAAAGTAGTATAAAATATTGTATGTATTATATTTTATTTAAATAAGTGCCTGCTTGTTTCATTTTAAATCTAATATATAGAGGGGTTTATAGAGTAAAAAATGAAATTTCCCCTTGCACACCCCCACCAATCCCATTCCTTTATCCCATTATATTGCGTCATAATAATATGATGAGTTTCCTTTTAGAACTTTTACCCGGTATTTACACACACACACACATTTTTTTACCCAGATTGGAGCATATGTTTAAAGTATGTATCTCTAAAAGATAAGGACTCTTTAAAAAACCACATACCATTATCACACCTAAAAATGCCTAAAATGACTCTTTGCCATAAACCGAATCCATGTAGCTACATTATTCCACCTTTTTACTTTGTTTTTGATTGCTTCTCCTCTTAGAAAAAGAAAGACAATATTAGAGCTAGAGCATTCCCTCCTCTATCTTTGCCCTTTCTCTCCCTTAATAGAAGAAACTACTGTCTTAAAGTTGATTTTACACACACGCACACATGTAACACATGCATACACACATACATAGATACATACATATATACACATAAATTTATATGTATATACACACAAAGCAATGTATCTTTGGGTTTGTGTATTTAAGCATTTGCATATATTCTTATTTTGATTTTGATGGGGATTACATTAATTTTGTAAATTAGTTTGGAAGGAATTTATGTCTTTATGCAGGCCTTCCTTTTGGGAACATAATGTGTTCAGGTCTTCTTTTCTGTCCTTCAAAACAGTTTATACTTTTCTTCAAAGAGGAATTGCGTATCTCATGGTGGATTCTAGGTATTTTATGGGTTTTGTAACTATTGTAAATCATATCTCGTTTTCATTATATTACCGAATTGGCTTTTTGCTGGTGTATAGAAAAGCTTTTTTTTTTTTTTTTTTTTTTTTT